>JAKSZP010001377.1:0-246266 GCA_022478985.1 Massospora cicadina
CTGCTTTTGAAAAGTTAAAAAAGCTGCTGCAGCAATGGCCAATCCTGCGCCACCCTTACTATAGTAAACCCTTTATGCTGTTTACTGATGCTTCCAGCTACGTGATTAGAGATATCTTGACTCAACTGGATGAGCATGGGGTTGATCACCCCGTTTCATATTTTAGCAAGATGCTCTCTAAGGCTGAACGCAACTATAGCGTCATGGAGAAGGAATGCCTGGCCATTCTACTTGCTGTTAAACATTACCACCTTTTCTAATTTGGGACCTCATTTAAAGTAGTCACTGATCATGCCTCTTTAAAGTGGTTACAAAATATGAAGGATCCCAATGGGCGGCTGGCACGCTGGGCTTTGAAGCTCCAGCACTATGATATGACCATTGTAAACCGAGCTGGACAAGCCACATGAATGTCGATGGGTTGACTTGGCCGCCCATCCTTCATTTAGATAATAGTGAAGCAGAGTGGTTACATGATCTTCTAATGACCCTGATGCTTTGGAGGATGAAAATGAACCAGTTTGGAAGATGCTAGCTCACCATTCCTATAACACAAAGGTGGATTTTGGCCTTCTATACAAGAAAGTGGGGTGAACTGGTTACCCTACCTCCGGCCTTCAGAGTGAGTATCCGTCATTATGGAATCTCATATCATCCTAGGACATAGTGGAGTGCGGAAAACCTATGAATCGGTAAAAGAATGTTACTATTGGGAGGGAATCATGGAGACCATTGTCAAAGTCTTGGATGCCTGCTTAAAATGTAAGAAGCAGTCCAACTTCTTAAACAAAAGTATCAATATCAACCTACCACCCCTCAACAGCCTTTCCACACATTAAGACTCGATGTTATTAGCCCTCTTCCTCAAACAACAGGTGGAAATCGATTTATATTAGTTGGAATTGATCACTTTACCAAATAAGTTGAGGCAGTGGATATCCCAGCTCAGACAGCTAAGGCCACGGCCTCTTTTCTTCACCAATATCTTTCCCCAACATGATTGCCCCCAAGTTTTGCTCTGTGATAATGGTAAAAACTTCAACTCCCAAGTGGTGAAGATTCTTGTGACTTCCATGAGGACTCAACAGCTCTTTTCCGCCCCTTACAATCCTTCAACCAATGGCACAGTGGAATGAGCAAATGGGACGCTAGTTTCAATCTTATGGAAAATGGCCTCTTCTGATCCACTTCACTGGTATTAATTCTTACCCAGTGCCCTTATGGCTTATCATATCAGTTATCATTGGATCTTGAAAACGTCCCCATTCTGTGTCTTGTATGGTCGGGAACCAGGGATACTTGCTCTTTTAAGTAAAGATGTATTCTCCTCTAGAGTTGAGGAACCTAAGAAAGTCATGCACAAATTAGCTCAGCACATCATCCAACTCCAATCTGAGGCTATAACCAATTTAGCCAAAATGGTGACTAAAGAAGGACAGGCTGCCAATGAGCTCCAAACCCACTGCCTACAAACCAAGTGTCTGATATGGTATTATAATACCATAACTGCATCACTCCTAGAAGCGGTAATCTTGGATCAATATGGGAGTATCCCTTCACCATCACTTACAAAAGAGGAAACAAGTATTCAATTAAATCTTTAGCTACAGGTATTACCATCAATCGCGTACATGGCCATCTCCTCCAACATTATTCTCCCCCCAACACTCTTGAAGGGGGTGATGTTGGACATTTGCCCTCCCAGCTGGGAAATAAGAATGTTGTAGGTCAAATTCAGCTGAAGAGGGGAAATGTCATCCATTTGTGATTTTATGATGTGGTTAAGAATTCATTTATTAATAATAAAAACAAGGAAGTCGAGAAAATTGGCCAAAAGTCCCTGGCCAATTATTGGTGGAACCCCATTAATTGGGGTAACACCAGTTCAAAACCTGTACAGGCACTAGCTATAAAATCAGCTGGTTAGATTACTCCGACCTCACCACAGACCTTGGGGAAATCATTGGAAGACACTACCCTGACCCCAACAGAGTCCTCCAATGCACCTGTGCGGGGACCCCCCCTTTTATAAGCTTGGTGGGGGTCCCCCAAGGTGCAAGAAATTTCTCAGGCAGTGATTGGCTAAAGTACATAAAAATGTTACCTCATGGGTACATAGCCAATCAGAAATCCTCTTCATTTGCTTTTCTGCCCTGAAGCAAGTTCCCAAGTTATGATACATTATTACTTCATATTTCCTAATTCAGATGAGGTTAATCTGTTCTGAACTTATTCCCAAAATCCTTTTTAATCCTTGAATTACTTTAAATACCTAAATAGTCGGATATTGAGGATAATCATTTTTCCCCCTATTGTGCTCCTAATAAAATTTATAGAAAACTCAATTTTATTAAGATTTTTATTAACTTTAAATTTATTTAAAAAACTTTTGTGGAAACCAGCTGGCGTGAATCACCAGCGAGCAAAAATCAGCTGGTTTCCTACAAACCCCATCGCTTATGTGCGGCCTACTCCTGTGAGTGAAATTTTATCCATCTTGGGATTGGGGATTTACGTGATTTTGGGTTGGAAGATCCCCCTATCATTGCTAGAATTGAAGTTGAATTTAGAGATTCACTCAATCCAGAACAGCAGCATAAAGCTGAGGCTCTGATTGAAGGGTATGCAGATATATTTGCCAAAGGTCCTGGAGATTTTGGGCTAATGAAAGATGTGCAGCATCAGGTGAAAACTGGGGATACTCCCCCTATTTGAGCTCAGCCCTATCACAAATCTAAAGTCAAGGAGGCTCAGGTCTCAGTGGAATTGAAACAACTCCTTGATGTGGGGCTCCTAACGCCTTCTAAGAGTTCATGGGCTTCTCCCCTACTAATCATCCAGAAAAAGGATGTGGGTCATAGAGTGATTATGGACTATCATCGGCTCAATGCTATTAACCAAATTGATCCTTATCCCCTACCTCACATTGATGATTCATTGAGACTATTGTCTGGGTCACAATTCTTCTCAGCTATGGAACTTGCAAATGGCTATTGGCAATTTAATTTGGCTCTTGAAGACCATCAAAAATGCGCCTTAATCTCCAGTGAGGGGTTAATTGAGCCCACTCATATGCCGCAGGGGCTTTGTAATGCCCCTGCTACTTTTCAATGAGCCATGGATGGCTTGTTTGGGGCTTTGAAACTTTCTTGTGTTTTGGTATACTTAGACAATGTTACTGTTTTCTCTTGCACTTTTAACGAGCATATGGCTCATTTAAAGGAAGTATTTGGTCAAATGCATCGCGCTTTGCTTATGCTATAACCATCTAAGTGTGCTTTTTAAAGACTGAGATGGAATTCTTAGGCCATAAAGTTAATCATGATGGGATTTTACCCTTATATAATAAGATACAAGCTATTTTGGACATGCCTGTTCCTAAAAGCTTGCACAATACTCAAGTTTTTTAGGGATCGTTGGCTATTACCAATAATTCATTTCCCATTTTTATGAGATTGCGGAGCCTTTAGTTTATTTATTGCACAAGGAAGTCCCTTTTATATGGGAAGAATCGCTGCAGCAAGCTTTCAATTTTTTGCACTTAACCTTAGTTAGTGCACCAATTTTAGCCCATCCTGAATTTTCCAAACTTTTTATTATTGCCAATGCCAGTGATATTGCTATTGGGGCCATTATGGCTCAACATGATACCAACCTGGTTAATCAACCCATCACATACTATAGTAAAACCCTATTAAGGCAGAACGCAATTATAGCATTACTGAGAGAGAATGCCTTGCAGACTTATCTGCTATCAAGAATTTTCTCCCTTACCTCTATGGCAAACATTTAACTATTGTCACAGATCACGCTTCCTTGAAATGGTTGCAACAAATGAAGGATCCTGATGAGCGCTTAGCTAGATGGACGTTAAAGCTCCAGAATTATGACTTTACAATTCAACATTGCGCTGGAGCTATACATCAAAATGCTGATGGACTTTTCAATTGCCTATACTAACATTATTCTCTGCTGAGGAGGATTGTATCTATGACATGATTGTTAGACCTGAGCTCTGGTATCGTGAATCTAAGGATGTTATAGAAAAGCTACAATTCTTAACCAAGGATACTCAAATTTAAGAAAGTTCCTTATACAGGAAGTTGGGATCTAAATGGTTGCCTTTTATTTGGCCCTCTGCGAGGACTGATACTATTATGGAGGCTCATCAAGCTGTAGGGCATGGAGCTGTCGCTAAAAGCTTACAATGGGTGTAAAATCATTGTTACTGGGATAACATGCTGGAATCTGTACATGATGTGTTAGAGACTTGTCTCACTTGTCAACAACAACGTGGTGGAAATCTGATGTACCAACACAAAATTGTGGGACCTTCAAAACCTTTTTCTACTATGAGTATTGATGTGGTGGGCCCACTCCCTACTGCCATTTATGGACATTGATATATTATAACAGCTATTGACCATTTTACCAAATGGATTGAAGCTATCTCTGTTTCCACAATCACTGCTAAGGATACTGCATCCTTCCTTTTTAAACAAGTTTTCACCAGGCAAGGTAACCCAAAAGTTCTATTATCAGATAATGGGACCGACTTCATTTCTCAGGTGGTATCTGAGCTTACTAAGTTAATGGGTACCTATCAGTCATTTATGTCCCTTTATAATCCTTCTACTAATGGTGCAGTCAAACGAGCAAATGGTACCCTTGTAGCCACTCTTTGAAAGATGGCTTCCAATGATCCTATTAGATGGAATCTCTATTACCTAGTGCAATGTTGGCCTATAGGATTATCTATCATTGTATAATCGGAATGTCTCTTTTAAGGCTCTTTATGGTTGGGATCCTATTCTACCCTCAAATGTACAACTTATACTTGATGATGCTACCCCGCAAACTACTGATTTAGCTATGAGGAGATTAGCTGATGAAATCATTTGAGCACAATCTTTAGCTTTGAGCTCCCTTGCTGCTACCACCTTAAAAGAGGGAACTAGAACCAACGCTAGTAGACCTACGCTACCTGAATATCAAGTTGGGATCTTGTACTCTTCTATCATCATAGACTTGGAGGAAGGATCACATACTTGATACCTTATGGGCTGGTCCTTACCGTATTATTTATTGTCAGGGTATTGAATACTCCATTGCAGCTATTGATATTGGTACTGTTATCAATAGAGTTAATAGTAGGTTTTTTTTGTAAGTATGTGCCCCCTAGGAAAGATCTTGAGGGGGGCATTGTTGGGGATTCAACTGCGATGACCAAAATTACTCAAGATCGAAATTTGGTATCTCAATCTAATGAGATTGTAAAATCCCTGTCAGAGATTTCCAATTATTGGATAGACTGATGATCAACTCTTCAGAGTTATCATCCTCCACTGAAGGATGAGGCTGAGAAACCCAATGGGGAAAAACATCATACAAGAAGATCAATCTCATTTAATAAGAACCTTATCAGATCTGACCATCACAAGTATAGCAATAATAATCAGCAATATCGGTCATCCAATAGGAAAAATTTTACCTCAGGTGCAGCCCAAAAATCCTCACAAATAACTACCAAAACTATTTTTATAAATATCTCTCATTTCTAACTGATAAAGTACCACAATTTTTGTCTCATGTAGCTAAATTTTAGTCTATTTATACAGAATTCTGTATTTCCCTTTGGAATCAATTATAGCAACGGAACTAATAACTTATTTGCACTTGTGTCTTTAATTACTAGAGCCACAGAACTAATAATTTCATAGCCTTTGTAGTGCCTGCTTATCATAATTTTTATCAAATTCCAATACTGTCCAAATATTTCCAAAGTATTCTCCTTGAAATCAGCCTTTACACCATGAGCTTTAATGAATGAGGTTTTGATAAAGAAGTCATAAGTTTGATTGGGGAGAACAATAGCAGGAGCGGAAACCACCAAGAAGCCCAAATGCAAAAGTAAGGCGCTATACTCACCTTCATAAATGGTAGTCTGAGGGCTGGCATTACCATAGCTCTGATAAAATCTATATCCAGAGCTAGGCTGTTAAAATCTGGGATATGCTTTACTCTTTCAGGATATTAGCTTGCTTCAGATCCCTTGTTTGAATGCACAGGTTCCTTGTATGTGAGTTGTATGAATTGTTGAAAATAAATTTGAATAGGGCAGTAGTAGTATAAAGAATATTACCTTAAGAAAGTTTCTGTAACCAAGAAATTTGTTAAGTCTAACGCTAAAATCATACTTGTCCTAATATTGAATTTTCATCTGGAATACTGGTAGGGACTTCTTCCCTCGTCCTTCTGGTAGAACTTAACCTAGTACTATATTCAGAGGTTCTTCTCTTCTCTTCACGCTGACTCCGTATAGATAGTGATAAGATAGACAAAGGATCTTTTCCTTTTAAACTCTAGTCTCAAGAGAAAAATATACAGTCAAAATTATTAAAATATCTAATATGGAATTATCTTTATCTGTAAATATCTGCTTTATTTATAAAAAGAGCGAGGTAATTCATAAGGGTTTTAGGCGCCCAACTCTTCTGTTGGCACCCCAATTGGAAACTGGTAGCTGGCACCAAGGAACTAGCCCTCCAGGGTCACTTAAAACAATGTCTTCCTCAACAGTTTAGTAAGATTCCTCCACTGACTAACAATGCAACTTCTTCTGGGTTGAAATGAATAATGTATAAACGCCCTTGCATAACCCCAGCTGTCACCATTATAAGATTAATGACCTGCTTAGGTAATGGGAATTATACCAATAAACAGCAGGTTGCAATCCCTAAAAGATTAACTTGCAAGTTGCAAATTATATGCGGTATCACTTGCCTAGCAACTCTTAAGGCCCTTACTCAATTAGCAACAGAACCCAGTTTAACTACTACAAGATAATTAGATTCTAATACATTTGACAATCTAATCACTTGTTTATTGTCAGAATCATCCTTGCCAAAACATTAGTGATCTGGAGGATCAAAACCTGGCAAGTCACTAAATATTTGCATAAATATTCCTCAGAACTCTAGTTATCATATATAATAAATAACTCCCACACCCACTTGTGGGATGAATCTCTTAGTGGACAAGCAGATTGTATTCTAATTAATTAAGCTGGGTAATGTGAGCATAATGAAATCCTAAAACATCCCCCCACTTGACCAGATTATCCAGAAATTATCTTCCAGAAGCGTATGCCGCTTTAATCCTTACTAAGTCCGCCAGCATGGTTTAATTGGAGTCCCCTTGGTCCATCTCCTTTCCTTAAATGATGCGCCTTTTGGTAATCCTTCTTCTTAGTGTGGTTCATTTCCATGTCCTCCTTACTGCCACCTCCGCAGAGCGTGGTTCCAATGGCCCCATGCCATGCCAGCCTAATTTGGATGTTGTTACCAATAAAAGGTCTGGAAAGCCTGTATTACCACCAGATTGGGGTTATACAAAACTTTGTCATTTAAACGAACTTCTCAGGCAGCTTCCCAAATTCCTTGGTCCCTGTATTCCCCCAGGCTGGGCTTCATTTCTTAAAACTCTTTCTTAATATCCAGTTTCTACCCATCCTGATCCTGCCAATATTCTTATTTATTCCAGCGCCTCAATACTACTCATAGTGGGCCCAGTTTCAACCCAAGTTGGTCCTACTGATAACATATGGGAACACCACCGGATGATTTTGATGGTAAAAAATAAAAATTGATATTATATATTTTTTGAATTTTATCTTTTTTATATTTCTCTTTACAACTTTTTTATCTTATATCATTTTTTGTATTTTTTTATGTTATTTTCTCTCTTTTTTTGAAACGGGAATTAACTTACAACTAGTTCAGAGGCTCAGAAGCTTTTTTTCCACTTGAAGTCACTTTTGAGCAATTTTATAGAAAAAAACCAAAAAGTAAGTAGACAATTAGCAATTGAACGCCAACCGCGGCTGTTCAATCCCCAATGATGTTGGATTTGCCACCAGCTGCTCCAGTGTGGGGCAGCAGCGAAACCCCGCCTAGCATTTTCCATCTGGCAGGAAAACGCGCTCAATCTGGATCATCCAGTCTCAATAAGTCCTTGGGTCAGTTTAGTCCGCCCAAGGATCTCGCCATCCACCTGGCATGAACCCAGGCGGTGCCTCACAGCCCACTCATTCTCCCCCACTCCCAGCTCCATTTTGGCCTTCAGGTCAAATATGGAAGATTGTTCCCATATGAGGAACAAGCAATTATTGACCTGGCCCAGGAGGTAATGCAGCTGGCAGGCTTCACCAACTTCTACCCTTTTAAGGGTATTTCACCTCCTTCACCTATGAAGCTGACGCCACCACTGCAGCTACCGTGCCCCTGGTTTTCAAGGGCACACCCATTCCAATCACATGCACCTGGCTCTCCACTGAAATGACAATGGTAGTCCAATTCGCGGGGTTGCTCACTCACCTCCCCCCACAGTACTCCATCAGGAGTTAATGGAAGGATTGGCTGCGTACATCTCCAACCCCATCCTTCAGTTTGTGGTCCCCAGTGGGGCCGCTCGCCTAGCTGGGCCTCAGGCAATTGCCATAATCAGCCCAAAAAATTTTAAAATTGCTTTGTCACTTCCACCCCACACCATCATACCCTCTGCCCCCAATCACCCATTCTGGGCCCGTGTAGAGGGCGGGAGGACTATCTGTCCTTCCTGCTTTCAGTTAGATCACTCAAAGCGCAAATGCCCATCCCTTGCGGCTTCCTCTGACCCAGAGCGGTCATTGCAAGGCCCCCACTTTTCCTTACACCCCACTACTTTTCTGACATGGGGTACAATACTACCCCACCCTCCCCAAAAAGCCCGCTGCCACCTTGGGGCCTGGTGCAGCCAATCAGCCCCTTCCTCAGGCCAGTGCCACCTGCGCCTCACCCAGTGCCACTTGCACCTCATCCAATCAGGAATTAGTTTGAACTAATGTGAGTTCCCACATTATTCTGCAATCACCAGCCACACCACTTCAATTTGCAGACCCCAATTTAGAGTTTGACTTGAACCCATGGTCCTCATTGGCTGAAACGGATGAGATGGGTAATTTTATTGAAGCCTTGCAACCCACATATGACAAATTTATCCAGAGTCAGAATCCCAAAACTGGTCGCTCAACAATTTTATGCCCCAACTAAACGCCATGGAGTTCTTCTTAGACCACCAGCTTGCTATTGCAGCAGCCACCCACCCTGAGGTAACCACTATCTGTGAACTGGCCAAGTCGTCAGTAGCAGTGCTAGCCACGGAAATTCCGCCCCCTATCCTCAGGACATCCACACCCATAAAACACAAAGTCACCATTGAAATTGACCAAAGGCGCGCTAAGGATGACATTCAGCGAGTGGTTTCTACCTCACAGGCCAACTCTCAAGTTACCCAAGCCTCCGTGGCTTCACTGTCCCAGCTCCCTGCCCTCTGCATTAAGGCGGAGGCCACCATTTCAAAATACATCAGCGACTTACTGTTGTACAATCAATTCCTTGAGCAGCCGCTTGTTACCAACCTCGCTCCCCATGTCACTGATCACCCCACCCCTTTGCTCTCCTCCTTGGCCCATGCTCTCGCCACTAATGAGCATGAGACTGAGAATGAGCCACTCAATCCCCCCTCCCATTCCGCCATGGTAGGATGAGCGCCTCAGCGCTGTCCCACCTGGTAGTTTGGTGTCTCAATCATTATGATTCGCCTTTCATCTGATTAGTCAAATTGTTTTGGTCTGAGAGTTTAGTTAGTTCATTTTTTTTGTTGCTTTCTGCGCTTTCAGTAATGTCTGTCCCCTAGTCGGCGTGCCTCATAATAAATTTAAAAATTTAGTTCAGAAGCTCATCTTTTCTTTTCCTACTCTTGTTCAGATTTTTGTTTTTGAACTTAACTAGCTCTATAGCTCAGAGGTATTTTCAAGACTTAACCACATATCATGGTTCAGCGGTCCCCTCTGGGGACTTACCCAAAACACCAGGATTTAACCTATATGTTAGTATGTTTAGTGGTCCCTTAAGGACATTGTGACTTGTTATTTCCTTAGATCCAATACTTTAGATATCTCATATGGACCCAGTTCACTATATAACCATCCAAAATGTTTTTAATCATATAGGCATCAGTTGCCAACTTGGCAATCACTTTAGTTAAACCTGACCACAAAGCATCCAGTTTATTTCATTTTAAAACCATGGTTGTCACAACAGGCTACTCTATCCCCTACACGGTACTCTTGTATTGCTGGTCAGTTCTTGTCATCCGTTGTCTTTGCTTTAATTCTTTTCTTCAAGGTGTTATTAAACACCTGTGATTGTAGTTTGATCATAATACTTGCTAGTCAGTTCAGGTATTAATATGTACTCATCCCTGAAGCTGGGTTTATGGCAGAATACAAAATTAGCGGTTATGCTGCCTTTGATTTATATAATAGTTTGAACGGCATTTTCCCTGTCACCATATGATGACTGATAATTTAGGCAAAGGTAAATGAACTTAGATTAGTTCCCCAAGTGGAAATTTTCTCAACAATTACTTTTCTCAGTGTTGTGGTTAGTGTTCCATTGACTCATTCTACCATTCCTTTTGGTTCTAACTGATATGGAATGGATACCACTCCTCCAATTTTCATTAGTTCATTAAGCCTTGGGATCACATAGAAGGTAAATTTGGTTCCATTGTCACTCAATAAAACTTGCGGGCATCCATGCTGGTACACCACTTGGTCCAGAATGAATCTCTATATTCTTGTAGCATCCACTTTGCTCAAGACTTTCATTTCTCCCATCTAATCAGATGGTCTATTGCTACTATGATGTAATTTGCTCCCCCAGTACTGACACTCTGGGGTCCCATCACGTCTATTGACACCATGTGCCAAGAGAACCCAGGGCTTACTAGCTGGTATCATATTATCTTCTTATGTGGCTTGTGGAGAGGCATTTCACGCAAAAGGCCAGATAGTTGGTGACATCAGAGGTGATTGATTCCCAGAAACTACTGGCGAATATGGTCCATAGGTTTTCCTAGGCCATCATGGCTGATTACTTTGTGTGCAGCTCATATATTTCCACTCATTCTGACGGCTTTGGGAATATAAGCCATTTCCACCAATCATTTTGTATAATGTATGTTCTTAATCTCAGTGTTTTGCATCAAATTCTTTAGCACACCTTGAATTTCGTGGGGCTCATTCCTAATATTGCCTTGAATCATCCTCTGGATTAACTCATCTGCTTAATGATAGATAACTTAGACGGCAGGTAACCTTGATAATCTGTTAACATTTTTAGCGTGCTGCTCCAGATTGGTGTATTATCTTGAAATTATAGGCTTGTAGTATAAAGCCCATCAGGACAGTCGTCCCTCTGGTTCCTTCAGGTTATGGAGCAAAAAAAGCTGAGTGATTGGCCACTACTTTAAAATATTTCCCATGGATATACACTTGGAATTGATTGCATGCGTAGATCACCATGAGGCATTCATGCTCCATCACGTTGTAGTTTATTTCTTCTGGCGTTAGTGTTATGCTCTAATAGGCCACCAGATGAACTTCCTCATCGTCTTCCACTTGACTTAAAATGGTGCTGATCGCCATCAACAAGGCATCTGTCTAAATAATACATATCTAATTAAAATTTGAGTATTTTAAGACATGACTAGTCATAAAGATTGGCATAACTCATCAAACAATTCTTAGGCCCATTGTTCCAACCAAATCATTTTTGGATCCTTCAATAGGTGGATTAATGTCTCAGCGATTATGGAAAAATCCTTTATGAATTGGAAATATTAGCTGACCATCCTAAAAATACTAGGATATCCCAAACAAGCTTTAGGATTGACATCCGTTTGATAGCCATAACCTTCTGCATCTGGGGTTGCAGTACACTGTAGTTTATCACAAACCCCGAGTACTCAAGCTCTTTCTTGAAATAATGACATTTACTCAGCTTGATCTTCAAGTTTGCTATCGCCAGGTGCTTGAACACTTCTTCTAAGTGCTACAAGTGATCAGTGAAAGTCCTGTTATATTGATATCATCCAGTTATATTAAAACGCAGAATAATATCAAATTACTCTAAATTGAATCCCTGGCCCTCTAGAATGTTACCTGCGCGTTGCACAATCCCTGAGGAATTTTGGTCAGCTGGTATAATACCTGTGCGGTAATTATTGCATATTTTTCTTGATCCCCTTTTGGAAAATCATTCTGCCAATAAGCCAAAATCAAGTCCATTGTCAAAGTACTGTCATTCCTTAGGCGATTGAGCATTTCGTTGATCCTTGACAGTGGATAGAAGTCTTTCTTAGTGAAGTTTATTTAATTTACAATAATTGATCACCACTTGATTTAATTCATCCTTCTTCTTACAATTAGGATCAGACTTGCCCATGGACTTGATGTTGGAATGAGAAGCCCATGCTCTAATAGCTTTCTGATTTCTTTGTTGACCACAACCTTGGCAGCCCTAGACTGGCGACAGGTCTCATCCTTATTGGCAGATATTCCCCAATGTAAACCTTATGGATCACGTTTTTTGTGCATCTCAGGTTGTGATAATTGAAAAATATCACCTAATATATCTAAAATAATAAGAGCACATCTTCTTGCTGATGCTCTGATAAATCGGCCAGATGCTCTCAATGGACCAAAGTTGATAATTCTTTTGGCAGCATCCATCGGTAATACCATCTCAGTTAACGTTCCAAAGTTATGGAATTTACTGATTTCCGCCCTTGGATTAAATTCAGAAAAGTTATGACTTAATTTTCTCTATCTCATCAGCTTTTCTTCAAGATTAGCCACTAGCACACTTATTTTTCCATGTCCTGGTAAAATAATACCTGGCGCTACCCATGGCTTGATCCTCAATTTATTCCATGGGTTGAAGACTCCTCCATATAATTGCTCCAGGATTTTGAGCATTAACCGCATGTTAATTATTATTTGCATTCATGGCGGTATGGTATTTATTGTTTTTGTCATTAAGGGTATCCCACAATTTTTTCAGGATCTCCTTTGCCATTACCCTCCATTTTCATCCAACCAACTTTTATTAGATGGGAATGATGCCGTCATTGTAAACCAGGTTTATAAAATTGCTCTTTTTTGTCAGCGGCAGATCTCTTTTCCACTGATATACCAAGGGCTGGGTTTGCCCCAAAATTTTCAGGATATACTCTTCAAAATCATATTTCATACCATACTTTCTCAGGAATTCTGTCTCTATAAGTATATCATAAATTTTGATTACCCAACACTATGGTGGGAGCTGATACCACAAGAAATTTTAACTAAAGTGGCAGTGCACTGTAGGCTCAACAGGATATTGTAATATCTGATACAGCATATCCATTTTTTTACTGGTGCTCTAAATCTTAAAAATATTCATTCACTTCACCAAATTGGTTGAAACAATATTGATGGGTGCTCCACTGTCAATTATCGCATGTAATCATACTCAGTTTGACTATGATATTCACATAAGTACATTAAGAGTATTGTATCAAGGTATTACTAGTTGAATGACAGCATTATTCGTAAAATATAGAGTATAAAAACATTTGCGCAGATAAATAAGGGAAAGATTCCATTATTGTGTGTCAGAATTTGAGATAAAAATCAAATCAAATTCCCTTCTTATGAATCAGGCCATGCCAAATTGGTCATCAAACCTACCTGAGCTAAATCTATTTCAGGATCCTCCTCCCCTATTCCTGAGTCACATGGGGTGGCGTTTTCACCCATTCAGTCAGGTGAGCAACGCTACCCATTGAGGACGCCCATGAGGAGGCCATTCTGGAAGATCAGTAAAGATCCTGAACGGATGAGGCCCCAACAATCCCAAAGGCCTGAGTCCCAATGCACCCTATAAATATATAGAAGCCTTTTAGCTTAATAAAATATTCAGTATTCTAACCCATTTTTCCCATTTCCTTCTTGGTGCTCTTTCTGAATTTTCCAGCTTTAAGCCACCGCAAACCCCAGCGCCAGTCTGAAGAACTGTAGCACTGACAGAAGTGGTGCTCACTACAGGGGCTCTCCAAGCTGTCCTAAGTGAAAACGTCTATCACAAAAAATGGAAAATAATAGCAGCCCTGATGACCAAACGACTGGTCAGTCAAGAAGCGTTAATCAATGGGTTAGTACCTCACAATATGCAACGCCACCCTCGCAGCTGGAGAGGCTAGAATTTTGGGCCACCTTTCAACTCTCGCTGCCCTCCCTTGATGGGAGCCAATACCAACTCCAGTATGAAAACCTCAATGATGTCATTCAACAACTAATAAATGGCATCTACTCTGTGGGCGCCCACTCCAGCTGCTCCCATGCCTCCTCCATACCTTCCACAATGTGGGACCTCTATGCCTCAGCCATATTGCCAGCTGGGGAACTTACCCTGGGGCCTGAACTCTACCTTCATAACTTTGTCCACCCCGCTATCCATCACCTCCTCCAGCTAGTCAGATTACACCATCAGGAGGTCTCCCAGCAACTAGGACTCACCCAGAATTTACATTCCTACATCATTGACTTCTATGACGCCACCTCTTCCTTTGTGCATGACAATTGCAAAGCTATTATTGATAACTGACGATTAATCAATGAGATCCACGATCAAATTGTAGTATTGGACAGCAGAATCTCTGGCTACCTCAAGGAGCAATTTCATCAAAACGCTCAGCTATTTGAGGTGACATGGACCCAGCATCTCCTTCAAGTTGAAGAATTGGTATGATCCCTACAACAGCACTATCAAGAGCTGGCCTCTCATGACTACCCCCCATGAGTGCTGGGCCAGAAGGGCCTAGGGGCCTGAAGGCCCTGAGGGGCGTCAAGGGCCAGCTGGACCCAAAGGACCACATGGGCCTCCAGGGCCCCCAGGCCCTTCAACATTGGGCAAACCCAAAGACCCCTGGCGAAGGGATGTAATGACAGCCCTGGCTGCCTTATGGGATCAAATCCAAAAGGTGGCACTGGGATGCAAGCTCTGATGGATGGTGTCCCCCTCGACCCCAGGGTCTCTATTGAGGCATTGTCAGATGAGATGGATAACCTCAGTGCCTTCACTAAGCTTACTGACGCTCATATCTCCCAGCTTGAACAAACTTGTCAGAGGGTTCAAAACCCAGTTGACCACCCTTAAAAACCAGCTCCATCTACAGAACACTGAGATTCAATCCCTAAAGGAGCAGGTTGCCAATAAGGCTTCTGCTTCCACCCTCAGCCAGAATTGGGACTACATCCAAGAGGACTTAGAAGGCTTGCGGCAGTGGCTGGATCAGTGGGCTCCTTGGGATTATGCGGAAATGGAGATCTCAGAGCTGGTACCCATCCCAGGTGTTAACACCCTTTCCACTCCCATCGTAGCTAACTTTAAACCTAGTTTCAAGGAAAGGTTCACTCCCAGATGAGAAAGTATCGCCTCCTTTCTGTACGCCTATGAGAGTTCCATGGAGGAGGCCACCAATTGACAGAAGGTGAAGCATATCCACTCCTGTCTAGATAGCACCGCCTGGGAGATCATGACCCCCCATTTGAAGGAGTGTAACACCTGGGAACAGGTCCATACAGCCTTGATCCAAGAGTTTGGCAGCAATCAAACTCTGGCCAACCAAAAGCAAGCGTTCATGGGCATTCAACTGAACAAAGGAGAAAACCCTATGGAGTTTGCCAACCAGTTCTACGCCCAGGCACAACCTTTGGTCACGATGAATTGTATCACCCTGGATGACGCTATCACCACTGTCATCTCTGCCTTGGGGTCCTATCCTGAGGTCCAAATGCATATGATTGGGCAGAAGAATGGGTTCACCTGTATTTGGGAGATCAAGGAGGCCCTCAAGAGATCCCTGCCTCGACCCTACACTTTAAGGCTACGTCTACTGGTCCCTCTAACCGCCCTAGGGTCCATGTAGTTGAAAACCAGAAGAATCCACATCCTCGATGCACCTATTGTAATGGCTTTAGACACAGTGCCAAGACCTGCTGGAAACGTCTTGCTGAGGAGGCGGGAAAAGGGCCGTCAGCATGAAGGACGAGGCGCTTTATGCTGACATCCCTACCCAGCCTCAAGTATCCCCTGTGAATGAACCAGAAGCTGTTGTACCAGAAGAAGTAGTTGCAGTATCTGATGACAATAAAGATGTTGATACTGCTTACTCTTCTTCTGATGATTCTCCCATGTTCCTCACGTTACCGCCCCAATTTGGAAGTTTGGTTACCCAAGTTGCCATCTGGGTCCACAAGATTCCAGTTTTCGCCATAGTTGATAGTGGCTCCCCTGTGAACGTCATCTCCTCCAAGTTGATGAAAAAGGTCAAGATTGCTCCAGACCTGCCCCACTACATGGAATATGGCATGGCCAGCCCGCAGTGTACCTGATCTATAGGAGCTTATTCCTCCTTACTGTTGAATTTTGGAAAGCTTGCTGTGAACACCCCTGCAGTTGCGCTAGACAACCCCAGTTATGATCTGCTCCTCGGGACTCAGTTCCTTAGAGACTATTTGGCGGTGCTCCATTATGATGGTGGTTTCCTCTCCCTTCTAGGACATCGAGTCCCTCTGGTTTTTGAAACTGCTCATGACTCTAAGGCGGAGGTCAAAGCCTGAGCCTGCCTACTGGAGACTGAAGGCCAAATTGATCAGCTTGAGTATCATATCAGGGGCTCTCGAGTCTGACTACCCCCTCCTGCTGTTGAAGGACTGGAAGGGATGCCGATCTATTTATCCCAGGCAACTACTGTACCCCCAAAATCCCAAGTCATTGTCAACACCCAGGTCCATGTCAACATTCCCTTGGGGTATTTATTGGAAATCTGAGGCCTAGATAACCCATCTCCCAAGGAAGTGCTGACCTGCCCCAGGATCCTTGATCCAGCGTATGCCAGATCTATATCTGTGTTGCTAGCCAACCTGACTGACAAACCAAAAATTGTAGGTCTGAACAGTCCTGCCGCTTACATCCACCTATTACTGATAGGGGCTGTTGACGATGTTTGAAGCTTTGGGGACTTGAGGGATTTTGGCTTGGAGTTGCCACCTTCAGTTAATCTGGTCGACGCTAATATTGGAAAGGACCTCTCTGACGAACAGCGACACAAGGTTCAGGAGCTTTTGGAGGAATACTTGGACCTATTCTCAACTTCAACCTATGATTTTGGAAGAATGAGCGGAGTCCTCCACCATGTAGAAACTGGGGACGCTCCCCCTTTTTGGTCCCAGCCTTACCAAAAGAGCAAGGTTGAAGAGGCCCAGGTTATGGTGGAACTTAAACAGCTACTTGACGCTGGGCTCTTGGTCCCATCGCGTAGTCCTTGGGCCTCCCCTCTTCTGCTGGTCTGAAAGAAGGATGGCAAGCACTGGGTGGTGATGGATTATTGATGACTTAACTCCATCACCAAGAAGGACAGTTATCCCCTGCCCCAGATTGATGATTCTCTCCATCTGCTTGCCGGTTCCCAGTACTTCTCAGCCATGGACCTCACCAGCGGATATTGGCAGGTTGAGCTTGCCCTTGAAGACTGAGCCAAGTGCGCTCTAATCACCAATGAGGGGCTATTTGAGCCCACCCGGATGCCCCAAGGCCTCTGTAATGCCCTGGCCACATTCCAGCGTGCCATGGATGGGATCCTTGGGGACTTGAAGCTCTCATGTGTCCTCATCTACCTGGATGACATTACCATTTTTTTGCAAACTTTTAATGGACATGTAGAGCATCTCAAGGAAGTCTTCAAACGTCTCAGGAAGGCCTCCATCAAGCTCAAGCTCTCAAAGTGCTCTTTCTTCCAGCCTGAGCTAGAGTTTCTAGGACACAAGGTCTCTAAGCGTGGCATCCAACCTATACCCAACAAAGTTGATGCCATAGAAAAGATGTCGCGCCCCCAAAGCTTATGAGATATTCAAGTCTTTCTTGGCATGGTGGGCTATTACCATCAGTTCATCCCATGGTTTGCTGACCTAGCTGAGCCACTGTTCTATCTCCTGCAAAAGAATGTACCATTCAAGTGGCAGCCTGAGCAGAAACAGGCTTTTAACGCTTTATGTATGGCCTTATGTACTAAACCTGTTCTAGTTCATCCTCGCTTTGACCAACCTTTCTTGTTGTTCATGGATGCGAGCAATGTCACCGTTGGGGCTATCCTGGCTCAACATGATGAGAACCAGGTTGATCACCCCATGGCTTATTATAGTAAGATGCTAAGTAAGGCTGAGCGGAACTACAGCATCACTGAGAGGGAATGTCTAGCCGTCCTTTTAGCCATCAAACATTTCCAGCCTTACCTCTACGGTACTCATTTTACTATTATTACAGACCACTCTTCACTCTGGTGGCTTCAACAAATGAAAGACCCCGATGGTCAGCTAGCCAGGTGGGCCCTACGACTGCAAAGCTACAATTTCACCATCATCCACCGCGCAGGCACAATACACCAGAATGCTGACGGCCTCTCCAGGATGCCAGTATTAGCAGTTTTGGCCCCTGAGGAAGATTGGCTCTATGACATGATAGGACAGCCTGAACAATGGGAACTGGAAACTCCTGAGGTTCAGGATGAACTCCGCCAAATGACTCAAGACATGCAAATCAAGGATGAGCTACTCTACAAGAAAGTCAACAAGAAGTGGCTTCCCTATATCTGCCCCTCCTCTTGAACTGATGTCATCCTGGAAGGCCATTCTACTGTGGGACATGGAGTGGTTAAGAAGACTTACAAATGGCTGAAGTCACGATGCTACTGGGACCAAATGGTAGAAACCATCCAAGAGGATTTGGAAGCTTATATGACCTGCTGATCCCAAGACTGAGCCAACCCTCAATTTCAGCACTCAGTTGTTGCCTCGACCAAACTCTTCAATGTTATTATTATTGACGTGGTGGGTCCCCTTTCCACAGGATTTCATGGCCACAAGTATATTATCCTAGCTTTAGCCCACTTAATTAAGTGGGTTGAGGCAATCTCAGTCCCTGCTGCCACTGCTAAGGCTACCACGCTTTTTCTTGTTTGCTCCATTTTCACCCAGAACAGGTGCCATAGACCTTACTTTTGGACAATGGATTTAACTTCACCTCCCAGGTAGTACAAGAACTAACTTCGTTATTTTGCAACACTCAGAGTTTCTCTGCCCCCTACCACCTGTCTCTAATGGGGCGGTAGAACGTGCCAACAGAACTCTTGTTTCCATCCTACGGAAGTTAGCCACCTCAGATCCTGCCATTGGAACCATTACCTACCCAGTGCCTTAATTGCCTACAGGGTAAGCTATCACTGTGTCATCAAGATGTCCCCATTCGAAGCCCAATATGGGCGGGCACCTTGGCTACCAAGTAGCGTCCAGCCCCTGCTTGAAGCCTCCACCCCTGAGAACTCCAAATTAACTATGAGGGCTCTAGCTGATGAAATTGTCAGGCTTCAAGCTCAAGCCACTCAAGGCATTATCACCACCACTGGAAGAGAGACATCCAGATCTAACCTCAGACAACCCTCATTACCAGATTTTCAATTAGGTGACCTTGTTCTCTTTTATCATCATCAATCTGGAGGCCAACAGAATAAGCTCAACATACTTTGGTCTGGACCCTACAAAGTCATTCATAAGGTGAAGTCTGAGTACTCCATTGCTGACATCAATCAAGGGACTGTAGTAAATCAGGTGCATGGTCAGTTCCTACAGCTGTATATCCCCCTCTGACAGGACCTTGAGGGGGCATTGTCAGAAATTGAGATAAAAATCAACTTGAATTCCCTTCTTCCAAATCAGGCCATGCCAAATTGGTCGTTGAACCTACCCAAGCTAAACTATTTCAAGATCCTCCTCCCCTATTTCTGAGTCACGTGGGGTGGCGTTTCCACCCATTCAGTCAGGTGAGCAACGCTACCCATTGAGGACGCCCACGAGGAGGCCATTCTGGAAGATCAGTAAAGATTCTGAATGGATGAGGCCCCAACAATCCCAAAGGCACTGAGTCTCAACGCACCCTATAAATATTGAAGCTTTTTAGCTTAATAAAATATTCAGTATTCTAACCCATTTTTCCCATTTCCTTCTTGGTGCTCTTTCTGAATTTTCCAGCTTCAAGCCACCGCAAACCCCAGCGCCAGTCCGAAGAACTGTAGTGCTGACAGTGTTATTGGTAATAGATACGTTCAACTCATCTAGTCACATATTGAGCAATTCTTATGTGCTTTTGGAGAATCTAATATTTTCTGCTAGTCGACAATTGTCAGCTGAGTAACTTGTTTAATGATTTCAGGATCAATCCCCTTTGTTTTTGCTCAGGTATTGGTATTCATGGCCAGGGTTAACAACCTGATATAGTGGTCAGGTGTTTCATCCTCAACAATCAGATTGGAAATATTTAAATAATCATTTATATCTGGGAGAACAGGTCTAACTGCATTGCCAGATTATTCCTTATTATACTGCAGATCCTTCTCCTGACTCTTGACTAATTTCCTTCTTTTTCACCTGGACTAGAATAACTTGATCCTTGGGTTTCTTGCTCCAACCTTAAGCGACGAGGATGTTAGGTTTCCACACTGGTAGCAGTGGATCTGAGTCTTGTCAAATCATTTTTGTCCTTCAGTCTTGTTTTCTGTCATGTCTCAATTTTGTTGCTCTTTGAAAGGCTTGGAAAATTCCACTGCTTCTGATCCTTAACAGTAATGGCCTTGAAAGTTTGATTAAGGGCATTAAAAGTAGCTCCTAATATTTTTAGATGATCCACTATCTGGGATGAGGACATCTGTGTCACTAGCGCTGAAGCCGTTGTATGATGCAAATCTTGAAAGGGTAGAAGCACCACTTGTATTGCGATTCATGAAACAAAATACAATAGCACCTTTTCACTGGCCAGGATTTGTATTCCTGGTAGAATTGGTCGATGAAAGCTGCTAGAGGTTTGCCCTTTTTGGAATTGAATGACCATAAAATTCCTGCTTACGATATGACATCTGCTTAAGGCTTCCAAACTCTATCATAATGGCTTCCTTGGCATCATTATAATTTCAATTGTCCCCATAAATATGGGGCAACACCAGATTATGGCAAACAGTGTTCAGGCAGTTCATTACATTCACTGCCTTTTTCGGTCACTAAATCCAAACAAGGTCATTTTATATAATTGGAAAAACACAGGGGTGTTGTCCTGATGAAATGTGGGTAATTTTGGTGTACTCCAAAATTCATATGTGGCTCCACTGGCAGGGGATTTCTGCCTGACAACTCATTAACCATAAGAGTAACTTTGGGAGTCATCTCCAAAATCGCGCTTATTGACTCAGGCATATTTCTGGTTAATTGAATCTTCTTGACTGAAGGTTTGTGCATATCGTTGGTGGCTTATCTGCCTTTAATTGACACAATCACATTTGTTATTCTCCAGTTCCTCTATGCGCTTCAACAGGCGCTCCATATCCTTTTTAATCCAGCATAAGTATTCTTGATTTGCTTCTCGCTTAGCCTTTTGAGATAATACTTCTTTAGTCAATTCTTGCCTTTCGCTTTGAAGAGGTGCGCTTCCCATAGAGCTCAGTGTTGATTTTTCCAACTTGATTAATTTCTTCCTCAGCATTCATCACCTGTTCCTTCAAAGAAGTTAAATCACCTGAGATGGAAAGTTGAGCGCGTTATTATTGACAGTTTTTAGTTCCGTCCAAAGCTTTCTTAGGTCATTCTTTTGAGACATGGTTGATATGATCTTCTTATTAAATCTGGCTTAAAAACTAAACTATTATATAGTGAGCAACAAATGTTAAAATCTGGTCTCTGTTTTACTCTTTTAGGATAGTAGCTCACTTCAGCTCAATTGTTTAACTGAACAGGTTCCTTTTATGTTCATTTTATGAAGTGCTGATAATTAATTGTTTAGGGCAGTAATAGCATGAATACTATTAATCTAGTAAGATTTCTGATAGCCAAGATAATTATTAGATTTAACGCTAAACTGGTACTTATCCTGATCTTGAAGGTTTATCTGAAATATTAAAAGGACTTCTTACCTCTTACTTCTGGTAAAACTTAACCTAGTACTAGGTTCAGAGGTTCTTCTTTTCTCTTCACGAAGAGTCCACATAGATAGTAATAAGATTGACAAAGGATCTTTTCCTTCCAAACTCTAGTCTCAAGAACAAAACACTAAAGTCTAAATTACTAAAGTACTTGATCTGAAAGTATCTTTATCTGTAAATATCTGCTTTATTTAGAAAAAGTGCAAGGGATTAATTAGGAAAAATTTGCGCCCAACTCTTCTGTTGGCGCCCCAATTAAAAATGGCAGCCGTAGCCTATGAATTAACCCTCCAGATTCACTTCAAACAATGATCTTCCTCATCAGTTTAGTCAGATTCCTCCGCCGACTAACAATGCAACTTCTTCTGGGTCGAAATGAAGAATTTGTCCTAAAGCCTTCGCGTAACTTCAGCGTGTCACCTTTATTAGGTTAACAACCTGCTTAGGTAATGGGGCTTATACCCATAAACAACATGTTGCAATTTATAAAAGGTCAACTAACAAGTTGCACATCACAGGCAGCTTCACTCGCCTAGCAACTCATAAACCACTTGGTTGATTGGTGACAAAAACTAAAATGACTACTACAAGTTAATTATATTATCAATATTACAATTGTCAACCTAATCAATTCTTTATTGTTGGGGATCATTACCAGCAAAACATTAGCGATCTGGCAGATCAAAACCCGGTGAATTAATAAATATTTGCTAGGAATATTCCTGAAAATGATAGTTATTGTATATAACTGATAAATCCCACATCTACTAGAGGGTTGAATTTTAATGGACAGGCAGATATATATTAATTGATTAAGATGGGTAATGTGGGCATATCTAAATCCCAACATAGGCCTAACTTTTTACCAGTTTAGTGGACACAATATTTATTGGTGCCCCGCTCTTAACAATTGCTTGAACTTTTAGGTTATTTAACAAAAATCTATATAAGTACATTTCAAAAAATATGTGTCTGTAGGATATAAGGCTAGGACATCTAAAGTGTCCAATGACTTATAAAGGTTTGAATTTCCAGACATTGCTGAGGGCTGGATTAAATCATAGACTCAATTGGAATTGCCATTTGGAACTCTTTAATTGGAAAATATCAACAGAAACGATTGAAAGTTCTTGTAATATTAAATGTTGAGCATACAACTGTGCTATTACTTGGTGTGCCAACTTAGCCTCACTTTTCTTTTAGGAACAGGAATTCATGAGGACCCTTTCTATAATAATTAATTGCAGATCCGCCGAAGGCAATGTGGCTTTATCATTATTTGGCCTGATCAAAGGTGAGGTTGGAGGATTTCTTGTAACTTATTTTGTTAGAAGAGGCAGAAGTATAAAATCTTAGTTCTACTCCACCCTGACTTTTCCAGGTCAATCATATTCACAAGGGTAATTTATCAAACTCTAGCCTTGGAATTTGTCTTAGGGTAATGATTGGCGTAATGCCCAAAAGGCATGCAACAATAACTAATTTCCTGATTAATATCAGGGTTCAAACCAAGGGCCATACATACAAGTTAATTCCTTAGTGGGGGACATACCATAGTCAGATGGTATGAGCATTCTCATGGGCTTAAATTCAGTGCTTCAAAGATGACAGCGCAATGATGAAGATAATTCACCATGCGTGTAATATCTTTCTCTTCATTTAAAACTAGTATCAAAAGCTTGATACAGCTCAATATAGGCCTCACAGGTGTGGAAAAGAGCGATCTGGGCATCAAACTCATTAATAGAGCTATCCCCATACAATGTCTGTGTTTCTGAGTAAGAGCATTTGGCAAATATTTGAATAGTCTCATCTTTCTTGCAGAAAGATTAAGGAATTCCATCATAAATGTAATCATACTTTCAGCTCCACTGAACTCTTTGATACACAGGGCTTTGGTGTTGGGATAGGACACGCCGGCTTTTTTAGTTTGGAATAACTAACTCTCTGCTCTTGTAGTCCAAAGATTTCATCAACTCTGACAAATTAGTGGTATCAGTGTTACAGACATACTAAATATCAAAGAGGTCCAGAAAATTTTGTACATACACATTCTTTATTAAACTTTGGTAAATCCACTGGATTAACCAGAAGTTAATTGTCATGACTGTAGGGTTGAGGGCCCAAATGTGACCCAATACCACTGTAAGCCGCGGTATTATTATGGTGCATTAAGGCTTCAATGGTCATAATGGAGGGGAAAACAGCAGGCTGATTACAAATAACCCGCACATTATCACCCTCAATATCTGGTTCCACTAAAGGGTTTCTGTAGCAACTTGACCCAGACAACACTAGCAACTATTCTTATGAACCCCTTACTTAAATTGGTTCGTTACTTCAAATAAATGGTGACGTTTCTTCTGAATTGGAATAACAAAAATGTTGATTGTATGATTAGCGGAGTGAAAATCCGCTCTTAAGGTTATATTTTCCTATTCTAAAGACCTTACTTGCTGTTTCAAGTTTTTGACCTGATGACTATGGCCTAGAATGAAAAAACAAACAGGCCAACTTGAACCTTCAATTCCGCTCATAATTGACCAATCTCCTTAAACTTGATATGGCAATGCCTCAAGGACAAACACTTGAATGCTTATAATGCGTGCTAACTCTTCTGGAGAGTAGTCTCCAACTATGTTACCAGACTCCATACATTTATATTTTATTTGGGAAGGCCAATCATGAGACTGACAATTCTAATATGTAATAAAAATCAAGCACTAATATACGCTAGGGAACCCCAGAGAAGCTAATGCTGTCTCCTGTTGCCAGCGGGAACGCCAAATAAAGGAAGAGGGGTATAGTGAGTAGAGGCTTGCACCACTATTGAGCATGTAAAAGTGAAAGGGTCTGAAGTGATGAACCATAATGGGAACCAGGATGAGACCAACTGTCATTGATGGGACGGTAGATAACCAAACATCCATGCTTGAAAGTGGTCCATAAGTTGTGACTGGAATCGGTGTACAGCTTCCTGGATGTTGGGAGTATAGCCTGAAATGGCATCCAAGACAACCGTGTGGATAGCCCACATGGAAATTGCTACCACTAAACTTCAGAGGGAAGGTTGTATAGGGGAATTCAAGGACAAGATGAAGATGTTCCTAGTGAGACTGAAGATCTGTGTTTGATCCTGGCAAAAGAGACGCTGAACTTCGCGCCAGATCGCTTTTGACGGTGGGCACTCTTCCAGGCGGTGGACCAAAGTCCCATATTGGTCACACACAACACTTGAGTGTGATGCGTTAAATCATTCAGCAGTATGGTATACCCATTCAAGCAGCGCCACACATGGGAAAGAACTTGTGGCTGCAAAAGTTGGTAATGGGTATACTTACAGATGTCTTTCTGGGTTTCTAGGGAGTAGGGGGACCCTTCTAGGTGGTGTGCCCACTGATTCTAATTCTACACTCAGCGCTCCACATGGAGAAGAGAATTTGTTTAAGTGGGGTGACATCCCATGGAGGCCCGCAGCAGAGGGATGTGAGGCAAGATATTTTAACAGAGAATGTGGGTGGGTAGGATTGCTGAGGCACAGGGCTCGGGTGAAGTTGGAGCAGGATGCATGTGACCAATGTTGGGCTTGGAATGTGGGGTTGGTGACTGCAGCGATCCAGGTGCCAAGTATTTTGGACGCATGGGCCTTGATGTCGAGCAGGCTCATACCACCAATATGGTGAGGGCCAAACATGATATCCAGGTGCACTGGCGGTGGGCAGCCTAACCAAAGCCACCCTTACAGGAGGGCGTATAATGAAGAAAGAAATGTGGGAAAAAGCGATAGCATGGGCCACAAACCAGACTCAAGATAGGAGCATAGAGTTGGCCAGCACAATACTGCCTTGGAGTGTAGTTTGGTGGGCTCTGAAGGAGGTGATATGTTTTGTGACATTGTAAGAATATGGTGCTCCTTAAACAATGAGGCGTACCCTCCCGCCTCCAGCCACACATCCAAATGGCATAACGTCCAGCAGTGGACCTTGGCACGAAAGGGAGAACAAGCAGGGCAGTATGGGGAGGGAGAGGCAAGTGAACCCATGTTCTAGCTGCTGAAGCAGGTAGGAAATGGGGTTCTGGTGACCAGCGGGCTCGGAACTGATCAAGGAGAATGATTTCAGTTATAAAGGCGTTAAGTGCAGCGTTACTTACCCCGGAGTAATCCTGGATAGTAGCCTCAAGCGCGTGTGCATCTTGTTTGTTAGACACCCCAACCATACAATCGTCAGAAAATGCCAGCATCTTAACTATTGATTGGCCTTGCACATGGACACCAGAAAGGCAGGCATTCACATTGCATAAAAGTGAGTTGAGGCTGAAGTTGTAAAATAGGAGCTTAAAGGGTCCCCTTGGTGGAGGCCCCTTTGAGGTGAACCACATCAGTGAAGAAGACATGGCTAAGCACAGCTATTGTGGCAGATTCCATTAGCAACATAACCCAATTAATGAATCGATGAGGAAGGTGGAACTTGTGGAGGAAGACTTTGAGGTAATCCCAGTTGACCCTATTGTAAGCCTTCTGCTGGTCTAAGAAAACAAGTGCTCCAGTAGCCGTGGATTAGCAGACGTTGGCTACAGTGTGTATGTTGTCCCATATAGACTTTTTGGGAATGAAACTGAATTGCTCAGAGGAGATTATATCTGAGGCAACTCCCCTAGGCGTTTGGCATAATTTTAGTAAATAACTTAGTATCTGTGTTAGTAAGTGAAATGGGGCACCAGCTGGCCAAGTTAGGCTTATCACCTTTCTTATACAGCTTTATAGTGTACGCCTCCTGGCCCCCAGGAAGGAGGCGCATTTCCAACAAATACTGGTTCATTGAGGCTAGAAACAAAGAGGAAAATAGTTAAAATATCTCTTATAGAACTAATAAGGAATCTCATCTGGGTTGGGCATTTCCTGTGCAGTGCACCGCAAATGGCATACCAGAGTTCGGCCAAAGAAATTTATTTCATCAACTCCAGATAACAGGATATGGTGCAGATATGTGCACTTTCAAGAAATTCTTCAACTTTGGCTAGTTTGACTAGATCAGATCAGTATAATTCAGCAAATAATTTTCAAGCTTTGATTACCATTTCAGCTGGAGTTTCTGTGATGGAGTGGTCTAGCCGCCTCACCTGTGTGCAAGCTAAGCTCTGTTGCAGTGCAAAAAAGTTTTGGGAAAATAGGAGGAGCACATGTCACCTGCCATTATATTTGCTTTGTACTATACACAAACGTTATGTTTGTGTTGCCTTACCAGTGCATTAAGGCAAGTGGACACCTCTGCACACTTGCGACCCCAAGCTGGGCTGTAGCCTGCAGCAGGGACGTTAGACTCCAGGTGGTCCACCTCTGTGAGTGTACACATAATGACCACTGAGGCAGCCTGAGAGCGACGCAATGAGAGGTGACGTGCCTGGCAGATGGTGTTTGCTTTGAAGGTTAACCAGGTAGAAAGTGGGTCTGCACAAAAGGGTGTGGTGAATTTCAAAGCCAAAGTTTCAGTGTACACCCATGAAGAAAACCTGGGTGATGTGATCTCAGTTGGACGAAGTTTGCACCACTTTGGCACCTGTTCCTCAGGGTGCAACAAAGAGAAGGAAATTGACACAAACCTTTGGTAAAAAAATCAATTTTTATCATTGTAAAGTGCGCAACCTGAGATTAAAAGTTCAACGGTGCAAGAATAAGGTCAATGCGTGACATAGACCTCAGATAACGTTGTACACTTGGGGATGGGACATGCTGGGGAGCAGCGGTGCATGTTTAGGTAAGGTATCAAACAGCCTCAAAATGGCTTAAGAATGTGAAGTTAAATGTGCCCCTGAGGGGGTAGTCATTGAAGGCCAGTGGTCAGTGGCTGGGTTGGCCCAGAAGTTCAGGTCGCCCACCACACATGGATCAGGAGGAAGTGGGAGGGAAGTACTGGCCAAGAGAAATTCCCAGTGAGCTCACACACAGGTTAGGCATAAATATTAATGATAGCTTGTACTTTGTCATCTCATAAAAAGGACACCAAAAGCACATGACCATTGAGGTAAAAAATTTTAGAAATAAATTTAAATTTACAGGTTGCACGTATAAGCACCTCACAAAGTGGTGACAAAAAGGAAAGGGAGGGGAGGTTCATGGTTGCCCATGTTTCCTTGCCACCATGTGGACAGTGGATTCCTGAATGGTCAGGATTTCCACAGGTAAATTATTTTTGTAAAAAACTCAGTTTCCTAGCCCAGGATGGCAAGGCCTTGAGTCCAGCGATGTTCAACATCCCTATTGTGAAGGCTCCCCCATCGCAACTTAGGTGCTATGGGAAGGGCCCCCTTGTTTATCCTTTAGCTCATTTTCAGCATGAGATATGACACCATGTGTGAGGGAAGCAACAGAGTTAGTTGAGTTATAGCGGTACTTTTAGGCACTATCCATTTTTTGGTATGGTTCTTGTTTTTGGCGTAAGGCTCTCTGCCAATTTTTTGGGTTACTGTTCTACTGCAGAGTACTATCAAAGGTCAACAAAATTTGGGAGGGAAATGGGTGGTAGAATTGGTTTTATTTGAGGCTTGGTAATTTTGCTTGGGTAAATCCAACTCACCCACTGGGTCACCAGGTTGGTTGGCCCAATCTGATTGGTGCTCAGATTCTCAAACTGCTTCTGCAGAAAATGACTTAATGTCATTCTGGGTCTGGGTTGGCGGGATCACAGACAAAGCTGTGGCTGCTGCCTTAGCCACTGCTCAGCGGGCCTGCTTGGCCTTCTTGTGCTCTTGCGGGGACACAGGTTTGATCTGAATGTAACACCCCTGCACGACCCACAGAAATGCGGCGTCAGTGTCAATAGCCAGTTCATATTGGGTATCTGCACTTCCCATTGCATCAGTGAGAAAATCAGTTTGCGTGATGCCCTCCTTAGTGGGGCAGGTGTGGGCCTTGTGGCCAAAAGCATTACAAAAGGTGAAGATAGGGGGCGCTCTATCCACCATAATGCAGAATTTGCGGGATTCCTGCATGTCAATAAACACAACTGTGGTGTGAGGGATTTGGGTATAGTCTTCTGTGACGACTGCAGATTGGGTGATCACAGCAATTGCTTTGCCCATGCACAGGTCCAACATACACGTAAAGTGTTGCATTTCATAGGAGTGAAGTTCCCCATATGTTTTAAGCCCAGCAATGAGGTGGTGCTCCAGAACTGTGCGCCTAATTGTTGTGGTGAGGAAGTCAAATGTAACAAAAATTTGGTTAGATTTGGTCCATTGAGTGCGCTTTGTTTCAACCACCCATTGACCATCTAGGAGGTCTACCACCATATACACCTGTGCAGTTTCATCAGCTGCATCTTCAGTTTCAAATCTGAGATCCAACCAACCACAAATCATGGAGTGTGGTGCTATGTATACTGCTTTTGGAAAAATGTATGCACTTCTCCACATAACTTTTCCCAAAGCGCCGTTTGATTAATATCTAGTAAGACTTGAAGCCCGTGCTCCACTGATGACAGGGGCTGGTAATGCTGAGTTTTGATGAACTGGTTACGTTTCAATTGCCAGGATATATATCTGGGGAAATACTAACCGCCAGTTTTTTATTTTATTTAGGCTGCTGGTGTTGCCGGGGAGTTTACAAATTTTGGATGGTGCAGAGCCTAATCCTGTGCCCTTTACTTTGCTAGCCCAACTGCTACCCAACATTGGGTGCACACTAATATCCTCAAAGAGATTATCAAACTTACCCAGTCTTGAATCAGATTCGTTAAAATTAGTTATTGCAACGAGAGAGAAAAGTTTTTATTAGACTCCATACAGGTAAACAATATTTAATAGAACAACGGGGTGATTGTCCCCTGTAGTGAGCACCAAATGTTGAAATTGATGCTAGAGTGTCATATTTTAGCTGCACAAGTAACTACACTGATAACTCAAAGCACTGTATGATGATAATACTTTAATCAAAACCTTACAAAAAAAGACAAAAATCAGCAATAGGGGTTTTTACTTAAGAAAACAGTAGTGCTTATTGTAGTATTCAGTAATGCCAAAGGCTCACACCTTGTTCAAGTAAATGACCTGGTCAGATTGTTATAAAATCGGCAGAATCATTAAGATACGCCATAAGGGTTTTTGCACAGGGTTCAGACCACTGAGCAATTGGACCAATGATATGATGATCGTTGTCCTCAGAACAACAGCATAAACTATTTATTATATATGGAGCATTTGCTCCCACCACACTCTCTTATTTAATATAATAAATACAGCAGATCCTCGCTGTTTCACTCACTCTATTTTATTTAAGTGAGGTAAGCCGACCAGGGGATGGACATTACTGAACTAAAAACTTAAACTAAAACAATAACGTAACTAATTGATTCAAACAAAACGCCCAAATGAGCGATTAAATGAATCACACCAAACAAAACAACCAACAAGGTGGGCAGCGAAAACTACTTATCCCTCCATGGTGGAAGGGGAGGGGGGATTGGGGGGCTCATCTTTGGCAGCAGCTATCTCTTCCCAGAGTAGGGCGCATGTCAAGGCAGATAGCAAGGGAGTCAGGGCGTCGGCGGTATGTGGTTTGATATTGCTGATGATTGTTACTTCTGAGTAATTGACAACCATAAAAATGGCAGTAATATTTGGCTAAAGCTTTTTCAGCTTTAATGTGGGCGTCTGGTATTTTAATGAACGTTGCTATGTTGGTTTGGGTAATCTTAGCTTTTGGATTCCATGCTACAGTTACCACGTTCTGGATAGTGTCAGTAACATTTTTGTGTAGTTGTTTTATGTTAATCTTACTTTTTGGAGTAAGATTTTTGGGGATAACAGGATGTAAAATTCCTCCTGCTAGCGTTGTCTCTGATTTAACGGCAGCTTTGTGGAGAGGATAGCAATCTGGTGTGGCCGCTGCAATTACCGCAAGCTGGTGGTTGCTGTGGAATGGTTCAGCGTTAGGCTTTGGGGAATATAAACGTGGGGGGTGTTCTGCATCCCATTTTACATTGCAGAACTGGTCAACTTTCAGCGATGGTTCTTCAATGATATTACCTGATTCACAAATTTCATCCAAAAACTCCCATGGGTTCTGGCAAAATTAAATTGGGGAATCGGCGTATGGTTGAGCATTAGTTGATTTGTTGGATGTTGCATGGGCTCATAATTAGGTCCAATCCTGCGTTTGATTGGAAGATTCCTGCATGGCACAGGGGAAAGTGGAGGCTGATTGGTGGCTGCAGGCGAAGCTGCAGCAACAGGCTTTGGGGGATGGGGAGGTAGGATCATACTCCATGCCAGAATTGGCGTGGGATGGGCGGTGGATTGGTAACAGTGGATGAACTATATTGCCATCAGAAGCTGCTAGATATGGGCACTTGCATTTTGTGTTGTATAACTCAAAACAGGATGGACAAATCATCCATCCACCCTTGACGTAGGCCCAGAAAGGACGGTCAGGGGCAGAGGGGATAGCGGCACAAGGGGGAATTGACGGGGCAATTTTATTCATTTCAGGGCTGATCATAGCATATGCCTGAGGCCCAGAGAGGCATGTGGCCCCATTTGGGACCACAAATTGTAAGATGGGGTTGGAGCCATAGGCTGCCAAACTTTTCATAAGCTCCTGATGGAGCGCCTCAAGGGGAAAGTGGGTAGGCAAACCAGCAAACTGAACCACCAAAGTGGTGTCAGCTGGGAGCCAGGTCTGAGTTGTTGGGAGAGGTGTATCCTGGAAGACCAAGGCACCATTGCTACAGTGGTGGCATCAGCTTCACAGGTGAAGCTGAGATCGAAATACCCCTTATAGTGCAGAAGTCGATGAAACAGGTAGAATACATCACCACCTGAGTTATTTTGATAGTGGCTTGGTCATTGTATGGGAATAGTTTTCCATACTTGACCCTAAGGCTGAATCTCATGTTGCTCAGGGGGAGCACAAGGGGGCAGTGGGGTACTTCTTGGGTTCAAGCGAGGGGGCATCAAGATCCTTAGGAGGAACGAATTGTCCCAGGGGTTTGGTGTGACTGGGTAAGCCAGTCTGAGTGCATTTTCCTGTCAGACGGAAAATGGCAGGGGGGTTTTACCACTGCCCCACACTGGGACAGCCGGCGGGGAATCCAATGACATCAGAGTGAAACTATGGTGGGCAATTAGGTTTTACTTTTATTAACTGTAAAAGTTGCTCAGAAAGTTACGCTGAGTGGAAAGAGAGTTTGTTCCACTCACTCTAAAACTATCAACAACTAACTTTCTCAATCCTCTCATCTCGCTTATATTGTAGCAACTTCAGAAGATACTGCTTCCATAGCTTAGTAATTCAATTTGCTGTATCTCATTGGTTCCAGAAATTCTTCATTCATTAACTTCACGATAGCCTAATTTGAGGCAATTTCTCAACAGCCCAATATTGCCTCATTTTGAGGCACTCGGATAATCATAGCTCACATTGAACTCAGCGGATTCCATCCATTCCGCTATAACGTCTTAGGGCTTATTGTCCAGTCATATCAGAATTGCAACATTACCCCCCTTGACTGGACGATCAGGATCTTATTGCTTATACGCTCTGAGGAACTTGGTGTGCATTCTGTTGATGATCCTACCGCTCATGGGGTCCTTAATAGTATATGCATCCATACCTTTCTTCTCAATAATTTCAAACGGCCCAATCCTGATACTGGCCAACTTGTGCTTTCACCCAAAACTGTGTTGAATATGGAATAGAACCATGTCCCCATCTTTGAACTGGGCTAAACCGCTACTCCGTAACTGATCAGAAGCTTGAATCTTAATCTTCTTGGTAAACTGAATGAGTATGCTTTGGTTTGCAATTTGATTAAGGTGTTAGCTAGAGTCATCAAATAACGTTGGGGATCCATTCCGCCAGTATCTTCTACACAGGAGTATAGCAGCACTGAAAGGGCAAGGTGTCGTCCATATAGTAATTGGAAGGACTCTTCCCTGTGGCAGAATGATAACTGACATTATAGGCGAAAACGGTGGTGGACAAAAGGGAACTCCAATCTGAGGGTCAATCCGCTACTAATTTACAGAGTATGTTCACTAAGGTCCCATTGACCCGCTCAATCATTCCGTTAGACTCAGGGTGGTATGGGGTTTTCAAAACCCCTCAGATGGCCAATAGCTTGTTAAGCTTTGGGAGGATGTGGGAAGTGAAATTAGTACCATTATCAGTAAGGAGGAACTGAGGGCAGCCATGCCGCTGAATAATGCATTCCATTATGAAATTGCCACTGTGACCGCCCCTAAGTCTTGCACCGCCCTGGCTTCAACCTACCGGGTTAAGTGGTCAATTGCCACCAAAATGTACTTGGACCGGTTAGCTCCCGTTGGCATAGGGATGACGACATCAAGGGAAACTGTATGCCAAGCAAAGAGCAGCTTCACTAACTGGTATGAGGTCTTCTGGTGGAACGTCTTTTCCACTTGGCACTAGTGATAGGAGGAGATAATATCAAGCACATCAAAGTTCATTCTTTCCCAGTAATACCAAAGCCGCAATAATTCCAACATCTTGTGCATGCTACCATGCTCAACTGCCCTATGTGCGCTCATTATATGTTAAGCTGCGCTGAGGGTCTCAGAAAGTTTAATGTTGAGTTGCCAATCCACTTATACAACTCACCATTCTGCTTGAAAGTATTGTCTCACATTTCATTCAACGCCTTGATGACTTGTGGCGGCTCATCTTCGTACTTTCTGCTGAGCATCTTTAAATTTAAATTTATTGTGGGGAAGGCCGACCATGGGATGGACACTTCCGAAATTGACCTGAATGAAACAACACTTAGTAACAGGGAAGGCACCCCAGAGAAGCGATGCTATCTCTTGATGCCAGCGGGAGAGCCACTTATGGGGAGGGGAAGGGAACGTGTGAAGGGGCCGTAGCCACTATTGAGCACGTGTGGAGGAATGGGTCTGATTTGATGAACCAAACTGGGAACCAGGAGGATACCAGCTGTCAGCAGCGCAGTGGGAGGTATCTAAATATCCACGCTTAAAAGTGGTCCACCAAATGAGACTGGAATCTGTGGACAGCTTCTGGGAGGGTGGGGATGGAGCCTGCGATGGCATCCAAGACAATCGTGTGGATGGTACACATGGCGATTGCAACCACCAGAGCATGGAGGGAGGGTGGAAGGGGGAGGCCGTTGATAAAGCAAACATATCTCTTGACAGACTGAAGAGATGTGTTTGATTCTGGCCTGGTAAACATTGAACTTCGCGCCATATCACTTTAGAGGTAGGACACCTCTTCAGGCGGTGGAACAGCGTTCCATACTGGCCGCACATGACGCAGGATGAGTGTAAAGTGTTAGAGCGCTCAGCTGTATGGTACACCTGCCTCAGGCAGCGCCACACATGGGAGCAAATTTGAGGATGCAACATAGGATGATGAGCGTATTTCCAGATGGTTTTTTGGGTCTCAATGGAGTATTGGATGTCCATCATGTCCAGGTAATCCACCCTGGATAGGACATGGGCCGTGTGGGTATCATGCCATCATGGATGGGTAACCCCTGTACCTCTTGTGTGAACTGAGGAGAGGGGCGGCCTCTTCAGGTTGTGTGTCTTCTAATACAAATTCTCCACTCAGCGCTCCACATGGAGAGGAGGATTCGTTTGTAGTGGGTTTTAGTACCGTGAGGACCTGTGGTTTGTGGGTGCGAAGCCAGGTATTTCATCAGGGAGTGGGGGTTCGATGTATTGTTGAGGCCCAAGGCGCGGAGAGGTTGAAGTGGGCCACGCGGGACCAGTGTTGGGAGGGGAGTGTGGGGGCGGTGATGGCCGCAATCCAGGTACCCAAGATCTTGCCCGCATGGGCTCTGAAGTCAAGCAGGCCCATGCCACCATGATGATAAGGGCCAAACATGACTTCTAACCGTACTGGTGGAGAGCGACCTGACCAAAGCCATCCTTGCAGCAGGGCATGCAATGATCTGAAGAAGCTTGGGGAGAAGGGGATGGCGTGGGCTGCAACCCAGACTTTGGAGAGGAGCATAGAGTTGGCCAAAATGACCCTGCCGGTAGGAGAAATAGGGTGGGCTCTGAGGGGGCGATGCGCTTCGTCACGTTGTCTAGAATATGACTCTCCATTACTGCTGATGCGTATCCGCCTGCCTCCATCCACACGCCCAGATGGCGGACCAGCCCTATGGTAGGGCGTGGCACAAAGGGAGCACCAGTGGGGCGGTGCAGGGTGAGCTGGGAAGGCGAGCGCTTGTGTGAGCAGATGGGCCGGGCTGGGCACTGGTTGCAGGGGTCTAGCAGTTTTGAGACCAACCAAGGAGGATGAAATCGGTTTTGGAGGCGTTCAGTGCAGCATTACTTACCCGGGAATATTCCTGGATGAGAGCTTCAAGTGCGCGTGCATCTTTGATATTTGACACCCCAACTACACAGTCGTCTGCAAATGCCATCATCTTGACTGGGGCTTGGCCTGGCACATAGACCCCAGTGAGTTGGGCATTCACATTTTGAAGTAGTAGGTCAAGGCTGAAGTTGTATAAGAGTGGGCTAAGGGGGTACCCTTGTCACAAGCCCCTTTTCTGGGCGGACTACTTCCGTTAGGAAGCCAGGACCACGTACTGCAATTGTTGCAGATTCCATGAGCAGCATCACCCAGTTGATGAAGCGAGGGGGTAAGCGGAATTGATGGAGGTAGGCCCTGAGGTATTCCCAGTTTACTCTATCATAGGCCTTCTGTTGGTCCAAGAATGCAAGTGCCCCAGAGGCTGTGGACTGGCATGCATTAGCCACAGAGTGCACGTTGTCCCAAATCGACCTTCTGGGTATGAAACCAAATTGTTCTGGGGAGATGGTGGCAGATGCTACAATCCCTAAACGGTTAGCCATGATTTTTGATAAAAATTTATAACCATGTTAGTTAAGGAAATGGGGCGCCAGTTGGCTAAGTCTAGCTTGTCCCCTTTCTTAAAGAGTGTGACGGTGAAGGCCTCTTGTCCTCCTGGTAGGAGGCGCGTTTCCAAAAGGCTCTGGTTAAGTGAGGCCAACAGTAGTGGGGATATATATTTGAAGTACTTTTTGTAGAATTCATATGGAATGCCATCCGGGCCTGGGCATTTTTGGTTTGGTGCACCACAGATGGCTGTCCATAATTCGTTCAGAGTAATCAAATTCATTATTTCTGGGTATTGGAAATGGTGCAGATATGGTCTCATTTGAGAAATTCTGCCACTTTGGCTGGCTTATTTGGATCAGATCGGTATAACTCAGAGTAATACTTTTGTGTTTTGATTGCCACTTCAGCTGGTGTATCCGCGATGTACATCTGATCTTCGCACCTGTGTGCAGGCCACACTCTGGCGTGGTGCGAATTTTTTTTTAAAAAATATGTGGTGCACTTGTTGCCTTTTGTGATGCGTTTAGCCCTGTACTGAACACATACCCGATGTTTGTGTTGCCTTTTGAGCGCATTGAGGTGGGCGGCTGCCTCTGCCCACTTCCAGCCCCATGCAGAGCTGTATCCTGTAGCTGGGATGTTGGACTCCAGGTGTGCCAACTCTGCCAGAGCGCGCGAAATGACAGCCGATATGGCTCATGAGTGTCTGGAGGAGAGGTGATGAGAGTGGCGGATGGTATCTTCTTTAAAGGTTGCCCATGTGGAAATGGGGTCCGCACAAAACAGTGCAACAAACTCTTTTGCCAAAGTTGCTGATTCCACCCAAGTGGAAAATCCTGGCGACGTGAGCTCGGGGGGGGGCAGATTTTGCACCAATGTGGGGCCTTAGCTGCTGTGACAGGTAGGTGGTAGGTTATCGAGACCAGTCAGTGGTCAGAGAATTCCATTTTTGTTATTTTGAAGTAGGATATGTGGGGTTGGAATTTCGCTGGTGTAAGGATAAGGTCAATGCGGGACATGGACTTTAATTGGCTGTTGTGGATGTGTGGGCGCATCATGTTCTCAAGCAGTGGGGCTTGCAATGGCAGCACATCCATTAACCCAAGGGTGGCCTTTAGAATGCGGAGTTCAACGTGACCCTGGGGGGTGTGGGAGGAGGAAGCCTACTGGTCCGTTAGAGTTTTTAGCTAACAGTTCATGTCGCTGACTACAAAAGGGTCTGGGGGTAGTGGGAGGGATTTTACCGATGAGAAAAATTCCTGACACTCTCATGCACCATTTGGGGCATAGATGTTGATGATAGTGTGTACCATGTCAGCCCACGAGAAAGTGACAATGAGGACTCAGCCATTGAGGAAGGTTTCCGATAATAAAAATTTGAAAAAATTATTTTTCTGAATTAGCACCCCACAGTGCTCTGACCAAAAGGATAGGGATGGGAGGAGCATGGTTTTCCAAGCTTCCTCGGAACCTCATGGACAGTGGGACTCCTGGATGGCCAGGATATCCACAGGTAAATTTTATTTGTAAAAAAATCAGTTTCCTAGCCTGAGACAGTGAGGCCTTGAGTCTGGCGATATTCAACGTCCCTAAAGTGAAGGTTTCCCCCATCGCACCTTAGGTGCAAGGGGTGGGCACCCGGGCCCACTAGCCTCCTCTAGATCCCCAAATGCCTTCACGTCAGCGCGGATGTTTGCAGCAATGCTATCAGTAGTTTTGTTGATTTTAGCAGAAAGGTTCACGTTGGCTTTTGCCTTCACTTTTTGTTTCCTTGACGTCAGACAAATTTTTTGCAGTGCAAATGAGTTAGGTGCATCATTGAGTGGGCCAAAAAATTTTCAGGTAGGATGGGCCCCAAATCGGTTTCAACTGGAGCTTGGTTGCAATGGTTGGGTGAGATTGAGTCCCCCATCGGATCCTCAGATTGGGTGGCCCAATCGGCATGGGCTTCCCAATCTGATTGGTTGATGGATTCCTGATTTGCTTCTGCCACGAAGGTTTTGATGTCCTCCTGGCGTTGGGAGTGTGGGATAGCGGTGGTGACTTTGGCCGCTTCCTTGGCTGCAGCCCTGCGGGCCTGCTTGGCCTTCTTCTGCTCTTGCGGGTAAATGGGCTTTACCAGTAGGTAGCAACCTTGTGCTCCCCACGGGAAAGCCTCTTTGGTGCTTACGGTTAGTTCATAGTGCGCCTCTCCGCTGGCCATGGCCGCTGAGGGGTGCTCTTGGAATGTGAAACCCTCCTTGGTGGGGCATGCATGTGCCTTATGGCTGAATGTGTCACAGTGGGTGCAGATGGGGGGCGCGCTGTCCACGGTTACCTGGAAAGGGTGGGTGGTATGACCTTCAATATTAATAAAAGTGGAGTGTGGGATCTGGGTTAGGTCCTTTGTAATCTACTCAGTTGGGGTCAGAACTGCAATGGCATTGCCAGTGCACAGGTGTGGCATCAGCATAAAGCATTGCATTTTGAAAGATTGTATTTTGCTGTAGACGGCGAGACCATCTTTCAGGTGTTGCTTCAAAATGTCACGTTTTACCGTAGTAGGCAAAAAGTTGAACGTGAGGAAAATTTGGTTGGATTTTGTCCTCCTAGTGCTTTTTGTTTCGATGACCTGTTGCCTTTGGGGAGGTTGATCACTACGCGCACTGCAGCAGCCTTGTCTGTTGCCTCCTTGTTTTTGAAACCTAGGTCCAGCCAACTGCGTGACATGGAGTGAGGTGAGACGTACACCACGGTCAGGAAAAAAGTGTGCACATCCCCACAAAATTTTTCCCATAAAGCCATTCGTTGGATGTCCAGGAACATGCGGACTCCATATTCCACTGACGAAAGTGGCTGGGAGTGCGGCGTATTGATGTACTGGTTGCATCATGCTTGCCAAGCAAGGATTTCTGGGGAAAAAGTGACCGCCAGTTTTTTAAAAAAAATTTCTATTCTGCCAGTTTCTCCAGGGCGTTTTCAAATGTTTGAGGCCGCGGGCCTCCCACCTGCTCCTCTTACCTTACTTGCCCAACTGCTCCCTGACATGGGCGCAGACTAATCTCCTCTGTGAGATTATCAGACTAGATTCAGACTTGAATTGAATGGGTTGCAAAAGTGATTGCAACGAGAGAGAAAAGTTTTCCGCTGAGCATCTTGTCATACATAATATTGCTCAGATCTGCCATAACAGCAATAGTTGGTAGCCTCAACAAGCAATCAGCATTCTGGTGTTTTGCTCCTGGTCAGTGAAGGATCTTGAAATTGTAAGCCTTCAGTTTAAGGGCCCATCAGGCTAGACGGCTCTCAGGCTCCTTAAGGTTCTGCAACCAGCGTAACAAGGCATGATCCATTACAACTTTGAACTTTACACCATGCAAATATACTCTGAATTGCTTGTAAGTATAGATCACTGCTAAGCACTCCCGCTCAGTAACAGTATAATTATGTTCATGGCTATGCAGGCTTTGGCTGCAGTATGCCACTGGGTGCTCCTCCCCTTCATCATCTTTTTGGGACAGAACTTCCCCCACAGCGGAAAGAGATGTATACATCTTTACAATAAATTCCTTTTTATAATTTGGGTAGCGTAGCACTGGCGCATTGATAAACGCTGTTTGATGTATATCAAAGGAGCTTTGACAGTGTTCCATCCATTCAAATGTGGCGTCCTTTTTTAATAACTCAAACAGCGGACCTCCAATACAACTAAAGTTAGGTATAAAGCGGCGATAGTAGCTGATCATTCCTAAAAATACTTGTATATCTCACTTACTGTTTAGTGTAGTCATCTTCTGGATGGTCTCCCCCTTGGCTGATTGGGGCTTCAGCCCCGCTGCATCAACCACAAACTCAAATACTCTAACTGATTTTTGAAAAAATGGCATTTTTGGGGCTTTATTTTAATGTTGGCCTCAGCCAACCGGAGGAATACCTCTTGAAAATGATTAAGGTGCTCAGAAAATGTGCGGGAGAAAACGTTGATATCGTCAAGGTATACAAAAATGCATGACAGCTTCAAGTTGCCAAGGATAGTGTCCATTGCCCGTTTGAATGTAGCTGGGGCATTGCACAGTCCTTGGGGCATACGCGTTGGTTGAAAAAGCCCTTTTGATTTAATTATGGCGCATTTCTCCTGTTATGCTATAGGTAACTCGATCTGCCAATAGCCAGATATCAAATCCATTGTGGAGAAGTAACGAGCTCCTCCCAACCAGTCCAATGCATTTTCAATTCGTGGCAAGGGGTATGAGTCCTTTGTTGTAATGCTGTTGAGCTTGCGGTAGTCTATTACTACCCAGTTGGTACCATCCTTCTTTTTGACAATTAGGATAGGGGAAGCCCATGGGCTCTTTAATGGTTCAAGCATTCCTTGCTCCAAAAGTTTATTGATTTCTTCTGTGACAACCCCTTCACTGCTCTAGATTGGCGGTTTGGCCGAGATCTGATGGGGGGATTATCCACAGTGTCCACTTTATGAATCACTCCTTGTGTGCACCCTAAATCATGATTGTTGACAGTGAAAATCACCTTGTACTTCTGAAATAAAGATATTGCTTGGACTTTTTGCTCTTTTGACAGCCCTATTAAATTTTCACGCGGTACAACCACCATTATGCAAAGCTGTGATTCAATGGGTAGACCAAATTCATCAAATGAACCAAATATATGAACCTGGAGGAGCTCTTCAACTGAGATGAAATGTAAATACGCCACTATTTGGTGACAGCAGATTTGTATTGGTTTATCCTGAAGATTTGCTACCAAGTCCTTGATCTCCCCATGCCCCAGAAGTATAGTGCCAGGGCCACGTGGGGCTCGCGCCAGGATTGCTGATAGGGCCCAATGACCTCCCCATATAGCTCAGAAGGCACTTCAAGCTCTAACTCAGTGTTTATAATTACTTTGTCCAGAGGGAATAGATATAGGGCCAGCAGCTCTAAGAGGTAGTCCTTGATATTCATAAATTTTATGGGAAGGGCCCAAGTCTTGCTCTTTAGTTGATGATAGCGAACCAAAACCACTTCATCACCATATGCAAGGTTAATGTGACTCATGTGTACTGGATCCTTTGGCATTCCACTGGAAGTGAAGTAGATTGGGATCCGCTGCCCCAGAATTTCAAATGTCTCTGCTGTCATATAAACAACAACCCCAAAGTGGCGAATAAAAGCAGTTCTGATTAACAGGTCATAGTTATTGTTTGGTAACACTATAGCTGGGGCTACAATGACAATTGACCTATACTGCATGGTAGCACGCTGTATGCTCCTTCAGAGACCGTGCTTTCCGCGCCTGCAGTCTCATACTCCATATGATGCTCCACATCAGACTTTAATGCCAATCTTGCCGCCAACTTTGTGGACACTATGTTGAGTGGGGCACCCATATTGTTATCGTGCAAAATTGGGTTTAAGCTATGACAGTGTCACAATAAGTACACTTAGAGTAATATAGATTCTGATTGTCTAAAACATGGAAGTTTAACGGATCTCTTTTTCCAAGGAAGCTCATAATACCCTCCCCAACTTTAGGGTATTCTTTAACAATAGCATCCACAGGGAGGGCCGCATTTACCCCTTTTAAAAGAAGAGCATCAGCTAATGGATATGGTTCATCTGCAAAAAGGCGATCAAACATTTGACAAGATTAAGGCTTTGGTTGCTCCTAGGAGCCTGCTTCTGCTATATCCATAACTGCGCTTGTGTCAGCACATTCACCCCTCCAACCAGCTGCTTATATAGAAAGGCGTCATCATACTGAGAAACTTCCGCAAATATATAGGGATAGGTTAAGTGGGATGATTTGAGTCAGAATAGTGGAGGTAGAGAGTCCTATCTCTACTACGCTCTTACTTTTCCCTGATTGTAAAGCTTCTGCAGTAGGTACTGGACCCAACGATTGAGACAACTTCTAGCCTGGTTCCCTAAGTGACCGCACAAAAAGCAATTGACCCTATAAGGCCTCCGTCCTTGATTGTTGTAAAATGGGCCACCCCAAAAGTTGGGCTGGGTTTGAACAGTGTAAAAAGGCCTCTCCTGATAGGTGAACTGCTGATGGTGACTCGGTTGGAAGCGAGGATTGTAATGATAATAAGGCCAGGGGAGGCCAACCAGATGCTGAACGTGGAGGGATAATTCCTCTGAATAAGAAAGGCTAGCAGCAGAGGTGATAGGTTTCCTCTTTATATTGGGTGGAGGGAAGGTAGTGGATAGACAGCATAAAATTTGAACGAGTTTAAGCAAGGGTACATCAACATCTTGATATGAAGCCATGGAATTAAAAAGCTCACGGTATGGTTTCACAGCGGAGGTAAACGTTATGCATATTTCAGATTTGGTTAAAATCCCTGCCCCAATTAACACATGAGCTTCTGCTGTAAATTGGTCAGCAAATGCAGTGAGGGTCTCATTATGTTGAAACCTGATGGTAAGGAACTCAGCCTTTTGCTTCTCCATCTTTGAAGCTCCTCCAAACAACCACAGCACAGTATGCTTCACTTTTTGATAGTTAATGGAACTGTTGGGAAGCTAACAAGTAACTTGGTTGGCGCTTCCAACATCCAGGGTGGACATTACTCAATTGCTTTATGCCGATCTGAAGCTCCTTCTACTGCAAACTCAAATCACTTAAAGAATCCATAAATGTTCCCATCACGATCAAACGGAGGAAGCTTATCAATACAGACCTCCTGCATAAACTCCTTCTTCCATTTAAGCACAGCGTTCAGGGCAAGCTTGATTCTGCATATTCAACATTTGCATTGTCTTAGAATGCTTTCTTGCTAAAGCAAGCCTGATATGACATGACCAGCGACTGAGGAACTTTCTATCAGCTTTTTGTGATTGTTCAATGGGCCCCCTGTAGTGAGCACCACTGTTATAAAATTGGCAGAATTGTTAAGATACGTCATAAGGGTTTTTGCATAGGGTTCAGCCTACTGACCAATAGGACCAACGATATGATAATCTTTGTCCTCATAATAATAGAATAAACTATTTAATAAATATGGAGCACTTGCTCCCGCCACATTCTTTTATTTAATATAATAAATACAGCGGATCCTCACTGTTCCGCTCACTCTAAAACTATCAACAACTAACTTTCTCAATCCTCTCATCTTGCTTATATTGTAGTGACTTTGGATGATACTGCAACCATAGCTTGGTAATTCAATTTGCTGTATCTCATTGGTTCCGGCAATTCTTCATTCATTAACTTCATGATCGCCTAACTTGAGGCGATTTCCAAACAAACCAATATCACCTCATTTTGAGGTGCTCAAATAATCATAACTCATATTGAACTCGGTGGATTTCATCCATTCTGCCATAATGTCTTAGGGCTTATCGTCCAGTTATATCATAATTGTGACACAGATGATACAAATATACTCATAAAAAGATCCCCTTTGTAATTGGCAATTCTTAGATATGTTCATTCTACAAGCGTTCTCATTAGTGCTTCTCTAGTTACCAAGAAGCATTTAAAATTGGTATACTAAAATGGCGTTATCTGGATTGGGCCAATTAAACGAATTTAGTATCAAGTATTTCCTTGAAAAGATATAATACTCTGAACTTAGTCAAATTATGGCCAGAAAGCCTTGGTAAACAATAAACACCCTATTATTAATATTTTATGGAAATAATTTTATCTCTCTAGTTGCAAATACTTTTGCAACAAGTTCAATTCAAGTCTAGGTAAAGTTTGAAAATCGCATCAAGGGAATGGTTGGCGCCCAATGTTGGGGAGCAGTTGGGCTAGTAAAGTCAAGGGCACAGGTGTTGGCCCCACGTCATCCAAATTTTGCAAATGCCCCGGTGAGCCTGGGGGAATAGATAGACTTAATAAAAAACTGGCGGTTACCATTTCCCCGTAAATTCTAGCTTGGCAAGCGCATTGCAACCAGTACATCGATACGCTGCACTACCAACCACTTTTGGCGGTGGAACATGAGGTGTGGGTATTCCTGAATGTTCAGCAAATGGCACTTTGGGAGATGTTTTGTGGGGATGTACACACATATTTCCCAAACGTGGTGTAAGTCACACCCCATTCCATGCCATGTGGTTGGCTGGATTTTAGCTTTGAGAGTAAGGAAGCGGCAGATGAAGCTGCAAAGGTGCGCATTATAGTAGACCTCCCAGATGGTCAGTGGGTCATTGAAACTAAGTGCACCTGCTGGACAAAATCAAATCATATTTTCATAACTTTGACTTCCTGCCCACAACGGTTAAGAGCACTGTACTCAAAAACCACCTGAAGGCTGGGCTCGCCATATATGACAAAATACAATCCTTCAAAATGGAGTGCTTTTCGCTGATGTCAAACCTGTGCACAGGCAAAGCAATTGCAGTCCTAACCTCAGCTGAGGGGATAGTGAAGGATCTGTCCCAAATACTGCACACCGCTTTGTCAACATCAATGGGAATAACACCCACCCTTTCAGGGTCACCGTGGACAGTGCACCTCCCATCTGCGCATTCTGTTGCACTTTTGGCCACAAGGCCCACACCTGCCCCGTCAAGGAGGGCGTTACACATCAAGAGTTTTACTCAGACTCAATGGGCGGTGGAGAAGCCCACTATGAACCAACAATTGACACAAAGGCAGCCTTCCCATGGGGAGCACAAGGCTGCTACATCCAGTAAAACCAGTGTCCCCACAGGAGCGGAAGAAGGCCAAATAGGCCCACAAGGCGGTGGCTAAGGGGGCAGCCAATGCCACTTCTGCAATCCCGCCATCCCAGCTCCAGGAGGACATTGAGACTTTTGCAGCAGAAGCAGCTTGCAAATCCCTCAACCAATCAGATTGGGATGCCCAAGCCGATTAGGCCACCCATGCTGAACTCCTGATGGGTGAGTCAGTTTCACCTGACCAATGTACCCAAGCATCGATTGGAACCGAGTCAGTCACCAACTTTCCTGCCAATATTCCACCTCCAAGTGATGGTGCACCACAAATGCACACACAGCAAAAATCTCACCTTGCAGCGGGGAAAAAGTGAAGGCAAAAGCCAACGCAAACCCAACTGCTAAAGCTAACCACTCTGACAATTATTTCATAGCATCATGTACCCGGGGCACCAACAAGCGCCATGAAGAAAATGAGGAGGCTGAAGGGCTTGGGGGCCCTTCCCCTCACACCTAAGGCGCGATGGGGGAGCCTTTACTTTAGGGACATTGAACATTGCAGGACTCAAGGCCTCACTGTCCCAGACTAGGAAACTGAGTTTTTACAAAATAATTTACCCGTGGACATCATAACCATTCAGGAAACCCACTGTCTGTGCGGTTTGGAGGAATCATGGGAATTTAGGCTCCTCCCTTCCCTCTCCTTCTGGTCCAAGCACTGTGGGGTGCTAGTTCGAGTGAACAAAAATTTTAAATTTTTATCATCAAATTCGTTCCTAAATGGCTGCATCCTTGTTGTAACCTTTTTGTGGGATGACGAAGTGCACGCTATCATCAATGTTTATGCCCTGACCTGTGCATGGAATGTCAGGAATTTTCTCATCAGTCAAATCCATTCTGTTGCCCCCTGACCCTTTTGTCATTGGGGACATGAACTGCTGGTTGAGCCCATCCACTGACCGGTGGCCCTCATCACCTACACCCCCACAGGGGCATGTAGAACTCCACGTTCTCAAAGCCATCCTAGGGCTGGTTGATACTTTATTACGTCATGCTCCACTTCTCAAAAACATGTCATGCTTTATGTCCACAACGGCCAGTTAAGGTTCATGTCCCACATTGACCTCATCCTTGCACCGTTGAAATTTTGTACCCAAATTTCCCATTTCACCATGGCAAAAATCGATTTATATGACCACAGGATGGTATCAATTTCCTTCCATTTATCTAACCCAGCAGCTCAGGCTCCAAAATGGTGCAAACTTCGCCCTACCAAAATTGCGTCACCAAAATTCTCCTCATAGGTGGAATCCATGACCATGGTGCCAGAGTTTATTGCACCGTTTTGTGCAGATCCAATTTCCACATGGGCTACCTTCAAGGCGTGCACAATCCGACAGGCTCACCACCTTTCCTCCCTCTGCTCACAGTCTGCCTCAGCGGTCATTTCGCGCACTCTGGCAGAGTTGGACCATCTGGAGTCCAACTTCCCAGCCGTGGGCTACAGCCCAGCTTGGGGTCAAAAGTGGGTGGAAGTGGCCACCCGCCTTATCACTCTAGAGAGACAACACAATCATCGGGTTTGTGTTCAGTACAAAGATAAACACATTACAGCGGGTGACATGTGCTCCACTTACTTTTTTAGAAAATTCTTCACAATGCACCAGAGCTTGGCCTGCACACAAGTACAAAGGCCAGACAATTCTGTAGCAGATATGCCATCTGAAGTGGCGGTCGAGATACAAAACTATTACTCTGAACTGTATTGATCTGAACCAATTCAGCTGGCTGAAATGGCAAATTTTCTCGATAGTGCACACATCTGCACCGTTTCCCATTTCCTGGAGTTGATGAATTTGATTACTCAGGATGAACTCTGGTCCGCTGTTTGCAGTGCACCATATAGGAAATGACCAGGCCCAGACGGCATTCCTTATGAGTTCTATAAGAAGTATTTCAGGGATTTATCCTCATTTCTGCTTGCCTCTCTTAACCAAAGCCTTTTGGAAATGCGCCTCCTACTTGGAGGACAAGAGGCCTACACCATTCCGTTATACAAAAAAAGGTTAAGCTGGACTTGGCCAACTGGCACCCAATTTCTCTCACTAACACTGATACAAAACTTTATACTAAGATCATGGCTAACCGTCTAGGGATTGCTGCCTCTGCTCTAATCTCCCCTGAGCAATTCAGTTTAATTCCCAGAAGGTCAATTTGGGACAACGTGCACACCGTAGCCAACGTATATCATTCCACGGCCTCTGGAGCTCTTTTATTTTTAGACCAGCAGAAGGCCTATGATAGAGTTAACTGGGATTACCTCAGAGCCTGCCTCCACAAGTTCCGCCTACCCCCTCGCTTCATCAATTGGGTGATGTTGCTAACCAAATTGCCACAATGGCTGTGCATGGCCCTGGCTTTCTCACGGATGTAGTCCGCCCTCAAAGGGCCTACGCCAAGGGGTCCCTCTGAGTCCATTTTTGTATAACTTCAGCCTTGACCCACTTCTTCAAAATGTGATTGCCCACCTTACTGGGGTCTATGTTCTAGCCTAGCCCCTGTCAAGATGTTAGCATTTGCAGATGACTGTGTGGTTGGGGTATCTAACAATAATGATGCATGCGCGCTTGAAGAAACTATCCAGGTTTATCCCAGGGTAAGTAACGCTGCACTCAACGCCTCCAAAACCAAAATCATTCTCCTTGGATGGTATCAAGCCCGCTGGGCCCCAGCGCCCTGTTTCCTATCCCCCCATCAGCTAGCGCATGAGCTCACTTGCCTTGCCCACCCCACAAAGCCCCGCTTGTGCTCCCCTTTGTGCCAAGTCCCACCGTTGGCCCTGTCCTCCATTTGGGGGTGTAGCTGGAGGCAGGAGGGTACGCCTCATTAGTGATGGAAAAACATATACTGGACAATGTGATGAAACGCATAGCTTCCCTCAGAGCCTTTCAGACTTTCCTTACAGGCAGGGTTGTACTAGCCAACTCTATGCTCCTCTCTAAAATTTGGTTTGGGGTGCACGCCATCGCTTTTGCCCCAAGTTTCTTCAAATCCCTATACGCCCTTCTGCAAGGGTGGCTTTGGTGAGGCCACCCACCACTGGTTCGCCTGGATGTCATGTTTGGCCCTCGCCATAGTGGTGGTATGGGCCTGCTCAACTTTGAGTCCCATACTGCCAAAATCCTTGGCACCTGGATCGCTGCCATTACTAAACCTGAAATTTCAGCCCAGCACTGGTCCCACGCAGCCCGCTCCAACTTCTCCCGCGCCCTGGGCCTCACCAATCCATCCCACCCACAACCTTTATTAAAGTACCTAACTTTGCATCCTTCAGCTGCGGGCCCACATGGGACGTCGCCCCACTTCAAAAGGATTCTCCTCTCCATGCAGAGCGCCGAGTGGAGAATCTGCATTTGTGGGCACACCGCCCAGAGGGGGCGCCCCTCTCCTTGGTTCACCCAGGAAGTACAGGGGCTTCCCATTCTGTATGGTGTGATACCCATGAGGCCCCATAACTTGTCCAGGTTGGACTACCTAGACATGATGGACATCCCCTGCCCCCTTGATACCCAGAAAACCATTCAGAAGTACGTCCATCACCCTCTTCTGCAGCCACATAGTTATTCCCATGTGTGGCGCTGCTTGAGACAAGCATACCATACTGCTGAACGCTCTAATTCTTTGCACTCATCCTATGTCATGTGTGGCCAGTATGGAACACTGTTTAACCGCATGGAAAAGTGCCCTCCATCTAAAGCAATATGGCGTGAGGTGCAACGTCTGCTTCGCCAGGATCAGGCACATCCCTTCAGTCTGTCTAGGGACATGTTTGCTTTATCAATGGCCTCCCCTATCCCACCCTCCCGCCATGCCTTGGTGGTCACAATCGCCATGTGGACCATCCACACGATTGTCTTGGATGTCATCTCAGGCTCCATCCCCACCCTTCAGGAAGCTGTACACAAGTTCAGGTCGCATTTAGTGGACCACTTTCAAGCATGGATGTTTGGGTACCCCCCACCACATCACCGCCAGTTGGTCTCATTCTGGTTCCCAGTTTGGTTCATCAACTCAGACCCCTTCCTACATACATTTTCAATAGTGGCGCCTGCCCCTACGCACGTGACTCCCCCTCCTTGTCTTGGCGTTCCCACTGGCAACAGGAGATAGCATTAGCTTCTCTGGGGTGCCCTCCTCTAGATGGAGTTTTTGCTTTCTTAGTATCTTACCTTATTGGAAGTGTCCGTCCCCTGGTCGGCCTTCCTGAAATAAATGAAAAAATAATATTTTATGGCAGCATGGAGCAACAAGAAGTAATTTTACCAAACTGAATAAGGAATTTATAAAAAGTATTAAGGCCACGGCATCAGAAGCCAAACATTATTAATAAAAAGGGTTGTCCCATAGGGGTTTTATGGTTCTTCCAAATGATAGACTGATATCTAAAATGCTACTTATAAAAGCTAAGGCTGAGTGCCATAGTAACTACATAGCTTGAATCCGCTATCTAAATATTAGTTGCAACATGGAATTAAAGATATAAAATATGATATCTAGATAAGTTCAAACATGATTACAAAACAGGCCTTTATGAGGATTGCGCTGCACCAAAAGAAACACTTGCCAAATTTGCTGACCACTTTTATATAGAAGCACAAATGCTGTTGGCCTCAAAGATGTTAATTCTGGATGATGCTGTTGTGAAATTCCAAGGATTTCTTGCTTGGTTAATTAGATCCTGAAAGTATATTCAGGACAAAGTTCAGCCAATTGATTCTCAATTTTGCCTGGGGCTTACAGTATTACAACCACTTGGAAACTCACTAGCTGCAAATTTTAATAGCATCAACTCTTCTGGTCAATTTTGGGCTCAACTTTCCTTTCCTATTTGGAACTTCTCCTGGAGGCAGGCAAAGGTACAAGCTGTGGATTATGAGGATCCAGCTTGCCAAAACTCTCCAAAAGGGACTTAAGAAAAAAACAGGAAAAGAGTAAATAAAATAAATCTTATATTGATACTAAATTATCTGATAATTATTCATTAGTCCAGATGCCAGTACCTATACCTCTGGGGCACTCCTGGCCACATTTGAGCACGCAATCTCAACAGATTATTTTCCACCTCAGTTCAGACCTTGAACTGATATAACTAAGACCTATTGCTAGTTTTATTGGTGGCAAAATACTCTCATATTCAGGAGGATTTCAGGGACAAAAATTGCAAAGACAAGCATGCAAAATTGTCCTAGAATCATCTCAAAATGAGTTTTGTCATACTGCTGACAAAATACGAATTCTGGGAGATTGCAGCATCAGATCAAAAAAAGATGTACCCTTAAATGGGATTTCAGTTGATCTCTCTCAATATCACTAGGTACTCCCATTTGGGCAGTCCATGTGCAAGTGCTATCATGCTGGTTATGCATATTGACTTACAAAGATTATTTTAGGAACGACTCAAAATAGGTTTTTGTCACACAGCTGACAAAAATGCCTCCCTAATTGAGATGTCAACTGGCCCTCTCAATAGCACTAGGTACTCCCATTTGGGAGGTCCATATGCAAATGCTATCATGCTGATTACACATACCAACATACAAAATTTGCCATAGGCGGGAAGATATTTCTTACTAGTCAGACATGTTTTTTGTCACACAGCTGACAAAAACGACTCCCTGATTGGGATGTCAACTTTCCTCTCAGTTGCACTAGGTACTCCCATTTGGGCAGTCCATGTGCAAGTGCTATCATGCTGATTACAAGGATTGACTTAAAAAATTTGCCCTAAGGTGGGAAAAGGATTACGTTTTTTTGTATATTCATTCATGTGATTTGTAGATGTTATCTTTGGGTCAATCCTGAACGATTTCTCATGCTGATTATCTAATATCATTCCCAATTAGTCAGGACTAGTTGCTGAGGTTTGGTGCAGTGATAATCAGCCCAACTGTGCAAGTGTATTTAGACCAAGCTTCCAATAGAATAATCAGATCGATTTTGGCATTGAGTTAATTAACCTGAGTTGAGTAGTTGCAGAGAAGGTCAGCCTAAATGTGCAAGTGTATTCAGCCTGAGCTTTTATTATTGTAATTAAATTTATGTTGCGATAATTGGCCTGAGCCATGTTATTGCAATAGATTTTAATCAGAGTATTAGCTCAAGCATTAGAAGGAAAATTGGCCCAATCTGTTGGTTGTCAAAGGGTTTATTTTTGAGTCAACCACAGAATCTAACAGCTGTAGTCCCATCATTGCTGGTTTACATAGTAACCCCAACCTCGCCATGCATGTCACATCTATCAAACAAAGTTTCAATTCTGCTTTGGACATTAAAGAAGCCTTGCTTGATGTAGTCGACATGTACATGCCAGAGGCCTACTGAAAGGCCTCCAAGAAATCTAAAGTGTATACCGTGGAAGAAGAAAAGCCTTAGAAGGAGAAAAAGCCAAGATGCAACTACTGCAAGAAGAGCAAACATACGAGGAGATGTGTTTCAAGAACCCTGTTCTTACTGAGCAAGGAAATGGAAGGTTGGCTAGGGTCAGGTTTTTAAAGCCAACCAACTCAAAGTACCTGAAACTGAAACATTGCCAATCACTCACCTCACTTTCAATGAAAACCTAATGACGACTCTGAAGGGGGTCATGTGGACACAGGTTATTGATTTCCAGGTTCACCCGCTGAGCTAGCCATTCTGGACCTTTTATATGCTGAAAATATTGATGACGCTCAGATTCCCAAAGGCACTTACCTCGGTCAGGTCATAGGGTGTTCCAGATAATTGATACAGCCAACAATGCTGATCAGTACATTGCCTGTTAACTGACCCATCTTAAGCGTCCATAGTCTTCTGGAGATCAAGAAGAAGTGTCATGAGTCTGGTAAAAGCTCAATGCAACGTTCTACCTCAGGAAGGTGTTAACCCTTCCACTGAAGTTTGGAGGAACCATTACAAAAGTGGAAGTGGTAATTCTAAAGGTTCAAGTTATGACTATCTTGGATACAGGATCATGTACTAATGCTGTGTCATCCCAAGTCATCACGAAAATAAAGCTCGCTCCAAACCTTGAATACATTTAAAAGTACAGTACCAAAGGTCTAACAACACCAAGGCGATAGGTGCATACTCATCTCTGCCAATATGAGTTGGAAAATTAGTATTTTCAGCTCTTGCAGTGTTTTTTTGGCAACAGTCAATAATTTTATATTATCAGAACGCAATCTATGATTAAATATGACAGATTTATCAATTGTAAAAAATATTCATTACTCCTCAACTATGAAGTTCCCTTATCTTGGATAATAAAAATTCCATAAATAAGGATTACTATTATCTGGTTGAGTACCCTGTTTCTGCTTTATTTGTGCAATATTCTACCTCAGTAAGAAACATGAAAATCTAGCTAACTCAGTTGATGCAGAAGAGGGCATACAGTATTATGCCACTTAGGAAAAAAATTAAACCAGGAGAACAAAAGTGGTTTGCATTAACATAACCGTGCATATACTTCAGATCTTCTTGCTACACATTACTTTTGCCAATGGAGTAAGTAGGCTTGAACCAAGAACACTGCCAGGAGTCCTCAATCCGGACTATTAGCGGCCTATTGAGCTACTAGTTGGGTTTTAACCTATAATGATATCCTAATCAAGAAGCATCAAGAAATTGGGAAAGGTCAATTACTTCCCATTGATGAAATTGACAAGGTAAATTTTATTTAACTCACCATGATTTTGGCCTACCCACTAGCATTTATTATGTGCTATCCCTCAGGTCCAAATATCTGATAAACTTAATTCAGGAGGAATTTTAGAAAATGCATCGATTATTCAAAAATTATCAGGATTTTTCACTACATCAGATGTCAACTATGGTCACATGAAAGTCTGAACTCATAGTACTGATGTAGGAGATATAAGCCCTATCTGATCAAAGCCATTTAGGAAGTCAAAGGTAGAGGAGAAAAACATGAAGACTGAGATCATGCAATTATTGGACGCCAGCTTACTTGTGCCTTCCCAGAGACCATGGTCATCATCATTGTTACTTAAAAAAAGAACGGTGGTCATAGAATAATGATGGATTACAGGAAACTAAACAGCCAAACTAAGAAGAAAGGCTATCCAATTCTAAGCTTTTGGTGATGATCTGTCCCAACTCTACATCTCAACTTTCTTCTCCATGATGGACCTAGCCAGCGGTTATTGGCAAATGGATCTCTCACCTGAAGACCAAGAAAAAGCATGTTGATTTTCACGAAAAATTTTAACAGCCTACCCAGCTCCCTCAGGGATTATGAAACGCTTTAACCTTGTTACAACGGGCAATGGATCACATCATGCAAGCTCTTACACTCAGCTGATTGATTGTTTACCTAGATGACATAAAGGTGTTGTTAAAGACCATTATTAATCATCTAGACCACTCAAGTTAGTGTTTCAATGACTAAAAGAGAATCATATCAAAAATAATTCATGCAAAGTGTACCTTTTTCCAGAAAGGCTTGAAACTTTTATGACATGCCATATTGCGGGAAGAAGTTCAACCCTTGTACAATAAGGTTGAAGCAATCTTCAAGATGCCTAAGCTGAAGTGCCCTCAAGTCATAAAAGTATTCTTGTGAATGATGAAATATTACCATCACTAATCTCAAGCTTCATTCAACTCGCCATATATCCTGTCCAACTGCTTTCAAAAAACCCCTTTCATATGGGGAGTAGAGAAACAAACAGCATTTGAAACAATGAAGAGTTTGTAAAAAGAGAAGACCAATCTTAGGATATCCAGACTTTATGAAGCCATCCATCCTGCTCACTGATGCCTCCAACTTAGCCATAGGTACCATCCTTTTCCAATTGGATTAGAGCGGCATTGACCACCCAGAATCATATTATAGCAAAACGCTTTATAAAGCTGGGAAAATTATGGCATTACAGAGAATGAGTGCTTAGCTGTTCTTCTGGAAGCAACCCATTTCTGGCCCTTCATGTACAGTATGAACATTACAGTTTTGAAAGACTACGTTTACCTACAGTGGGCTCCGCATGGCGTAACTTTCTGAGCAAATTAATTTAGTAAATTAAAAGCAAACACTTAATTGCACACCAAATTCTTGCTCTGATGTCATCAGATCCCCCGCTGACTGTCCCAGCGTGGGGCAGCGGCGATCTCCCCCTCCATTTTCTGTCTGACAGGAAAACGCGCTTGGACTGGCTCGCCAAGTCATTCCAAACCCTTGGGATGATTCGTTCCTCCCAAGGATCTCGATGCCCATCTTGCCTGAACCCAAGCGGTGCCCTGCTGCCCCCTGGTGCTCCCCCAGAGCAACAAGTGTTTTTGCCTTAGGGTCAAATATGGGAAATTATTCCCCTACAACAACCAAGCCATTATCAAAATGGTTCAGGCGGTGATGACACCAGCCTGTTTTATTGATTTCTGCCCCTATAAGGGGTACTTTGATCTTGGCTTCCCCTGTGAAGCTGATGCATCCACTGTGGCAACGGTGCCATTAATATTTAACAATATCCCCCTCCCAACAACTCAGACCCAGCTCCCAATGGACACCACCTTGGTGGTACAGTTCGCTGGTTTTCCCACCCACCTCCCCCTGAAGTGCTCCACTAGGAGCTGATGGAAGGTTTGGCAGCCTACGGCGCCAACCCTATCTTGCAATTTGTGGTCACAAATGGGGTCACACGCCTCTCTGGGCCTTGGGCATATGCCACAATCAGCCCTGAATTTATTAAAATTTCTTTGGCAATTCCCCCTTGTGCCACCATCCCATCTGCCCCCAACCATCTGTTCTGGGCCCGCGTTGAGGGTGGACGGACAATTTGTCCATCCTGTTTTGAGTTAGATCACTTGAAATTCAAATGCCCATATCAGAAACTCCCGCTGACGCTGAAAGTTTACTCAATGCCCACCAATCTGCCGCCCACCCCACACCAACTCTGGCATGGGGTACGATCCTACCTTCTCCTCCTCCAATGCCTGATGCTGCAGCTGCACCTACAGCCACCAATCAGCACCCACCTTGCCCCAATGCCATTAATAATTCATCCAATCAAACATCAGATTGGGTCCCAGTTCAATCCCGTGCATCCACAAATGAATCAAACAAACCTCAACTGTATGCTGATTCCCCAATCCAATTCAACCAAATCCATAGAATTATTGGATGAAATTGACAAATCAGGTAACGTCATTGAAGAACTGACGCTGCAACTCAAGCGGCTCTGTAACGCAGAATGGGATGCAAAATTTCCGCCTTAGAAATATGTCCCACAACCTAACGCCAAACTATTCTACAGTGACCACCAGCTTGTAGTAGAAGCAGCCGCCACACCAGATTGCCGTCTGCTCCGCAAAGCTGCCACCAAATATGTGGCTGTGCTCACAGAAGGAATTCCACCTCCCGTCATCCCCAAAAATCTTACTGCACAAATTAAGATCAACATGAAAACTTTACACAAAAATGCCACTGAAGCCATCCATAACGTGGTAACAGTAGCACGGAATCCGAAAGCAAAAATACCTGAACCAACATTGCCACATTCATTAAATTCCCAGATGACCACCTCAAAGCTGAAGACGCTTTGGGCAAATACATCGTTGGTATAATGATGACTGGCAACTATTTGGAAGTTTTAGTCATCAATGATATTAATCCCCATGACGCCAATGCCCCCACATCCTTACTATCTGCCTTAACATGACCCTACTCTAGGATGAGATGGATGCGGCTGAAGATGAGCCCTCCAATCCCCCCTCCCCATCCACCATGGAGGGATAGCAGTATTTGCTGCCCACCTGGTTGGATATTTTGTTAGGTATGATTCAATTGATTCACCTATTTTGGGCATTTTATTTTAATCATTATTTTTTATTATGATTTTTAGTTTTAGTTTGGTAATGTCTGTCCCCTGGTCAGCTTACCTTTGTTAAATAAACGTTTACCTACAGTGGCTGCAGAACATCAAGATAATAGGAAGAATAGCCAGATGGGCTCTTAAGCTTTCAGAACTATGACATGAATATCATCCACCAAGCTGGAGTTAAACATATGAGCTTAGATGGCCTGACTCATATTTTCTTCTATATCTTAATAATAGTGAAGCTGAATGGCTACACGACCTAATCATGATGTCAGACTCCTGGGAGGATGAAGATGAACCCGTTCAGAAGGTGCTCAAATGAAGTGCTCAAAATACAAAGGTTCTCAACGGATTACTTTATAAGAAAGTCAGAATCAACTGGCTACCTTACTTGTGACCTTCAAAACGGGTGTCATGTTATAATGGAAGCCCACAATACTTCAGGCTATGGAGGGGCCAGTGTAACTTTTGAAAAGATCAAAGATCGCTACTATTAGTAAGGAATACTGGACTCTGTAGTGGAAGTCTTAGACGCTTGCCTCACTTGTAAAATGCTGATGCCGCATAAGGTTAAGTACAAGTATCAGACCATGACCCCTCAGCAGTCGTTTCACACCATCAGTCTAGATGCCATAGGTCCATTAACTGAATCCACAGGAGGAAACTGATACATCCTAGTTGGGATCAATTATTTTTATGAAATGAGTCAAAACAATTGCCATTCCCGCGCAGACTTCTAAAGCTACTGTTAACTTTTTATCAAAATATATTTACTTGGCACTGTTGCCCACAAGATCACTATAAGATAACATTAAGAACTTTACATCAATAGGGTGAAGATCTTAGCTATGAGCATGGGAACTCAATACTTTTTTTCTGCGCCCTTTAACCGATCAAACAATGGGAATGTAGAAAGAGAAAATGGGACGTTGGGACCATCTAGTACTAAAAAAATGGGACGTTGGTCTCAATACTATGCAAAATGGCCACTACCAATCCATTACAATGGGATCATATCTTCTGAGTGCGTTGATGGCTTATCAAATAAGTTTCCATCGAATTATCAAAATGTTTCCCTTCAAAGCCTTATACGGAAGAGAACCTGGAATCACACCTTTATTAGCTCAAGAAGTCACCAGTTGTAATACTGAATAGCATGAGAAAGCACTAAGAAGATTAGCTCAGAAGTTAATATATAAGTTCAGTTAGAGACAATGACAAATTTAAACAAGACTACTACAAGGGAAGGTTAAGAATCAAATGAAATTCGCCAATATTTACCTACCTTTGAGATTTTTGGACCTATTTCTATACTATCAAAATTAAACAAAACCCCAAGGAGGAAAATTTTATTCCATCTGGGATGGCCATACGCTATTACTTATAAACGTGGAGATAATTACTCAATCAATTATTTGTAAATTAAAGTATCAATCAACTTAGGGTGGTTAGCTAAGCGGGTAAAACTGCTTCCACCCCTAGTGCAGGTTTTGAGTTTGAAACCTGTACTGGCTAGGAACATTTTAGGTGTGGTATATTTGTCCCAAGGTCGACCCACCTCGTTTTAAAAAATAACAATCAACTGCACTCACAGCTAATTCCTGCATTGGTACTCACATGCTAGTATTCTTGAAAGGAGATTTCAAATATTCTGATATTGGACATGATGGAAAAGTTTTGATCTTTTGACACCCTTATCCAAATCAACACCTAGAACCAGTAAGGGGTTAATTTATTACCTCAAAAAACTACCAGAGAAATTGATAGTCAGCTCAGCTTTAGTTGACTCTAGGAAAACTCCAACAAACCAAGTTGAGCCTAAGATACCTCATGATGCAACCTGCCTCATCAAAATGACAAATCATCTGAAGGTTAGGCAACTATTACTTGTAGTGTCACTATGGCAGAAAATTGAGATGGACCCAAAAAAGGATAAAAATTAGGGAGCTGACAAAATATCAACCTAAGTGACCCCCAGTCTCATCTGACTTGGGTGTTCAACTCACCATTTTTACCCTATCTACTTTATGATACAAAGACATTATACCATCTGGAATGCATAGCCTGACAAAAAGCCTCCCTTATGGATGTCACCCCCTCATTTATTAGAATAATCTTTTTCTTTTTGGGGTTTATACCATTAATTGCCACCTATAAAACCCTTACTTTATACTATAATAAAATTACGTTGTTAATTCCATATCTCGTTTTTGTACTTAACTTCAATAAGATCATTTCTCCATATATACCTTAGGGCAAATACTCTTGATGACAGGATATAAGCGGTGACTTGGCTCCCCATAAGAAAATTACTTGGCATGCGTCTTAGTTGGCTTCAAGTATTGACTGCCAGGCTTCCTGTGTATAGCAACATTGAGCTTAAAAATGAAAGTCCTACAGCAGGTGTGGCGGAAAGTAACTCTGAGAATCATAATCGGCTCAGAAGCTTGGCACTATAAAGTAACTGGCCCTCATAGTAAAAGTAATCAGAAAAGGCTAAAAACTTCTTTTCAAAAATAAAAGTTGATGGAAAGGAAAGCGTTTTTCACTCTATCATAAGTTTTGCCCCACTTAACTCTTCAGTAGCTTGTTAGCACTTTTGTAAGACATGCTGGTTTTACAGAGCTTTGACATTTTGAGCTTTTGTTTGGAATAATCCAAAAGATTCATTAACATGGCAGTTTGGACCAGTCATTTAATTTCCCCATGATAATTTAAAATGACTTCATAAAAGTAGAATATTCCCTTTTCTGTCAAGCTTGAAAATTTGATGGGCTAACCTAAAATAAATTTCATTAACAATCAGTATTAGCGGCAGAAGGGGAGCAATTAATGGAAGCCTCTGTGATAGTGACAGGGTTTGTGGTAAAAAGGTTAGAGAAGTGCTAGGAACAGCTGCTGACCTGGGTAAGATAGTCAATATAGTTAGGAGGTTAGTTATAACTAGATGATACTATCTTATGGACCAGGGCCAAAGGGCTGATTTTGGTGTTTGATTTTGATGGTTGACTCAAAAATAAACCCGTTGAGAAAACCATCAATGCTAATAGATTTCTCCCATTGATGGATCCTTTGATCCTTCCGATTTATCTGCATAACTAAATTCATTCCAAAACCGCCTAAATTGTACTTAAATCGTCCTGATTATCATAGATAATAATAGCAAAAAACTTTTCTTTCTCATTGCAATCACTTTTGCAACCTATTCAATTCAAGACTGAATCTAGTTTGATAATCTCACAGAGGAGATTAGTCTGCGCCCATGTCAGGGAGCAGTTGGGCAAGCAAGGTAAGAGGAGCAGGTGGAAGGCCCGCGGCCTCCAACGTTCAAAAACGCCCCAGAGAATCCAGCAGAATAGACAAAAATCTTAAAAAACCGGCGGTCACAATTTCCCTGGAGATACTTGCATGGCAAGCACGATGCAACCAGTACATCAACACGCCACACTCCCAACCACTTTTGTCATGAAATTTGGAGTCCGCGTGTATCTGGACATCTAAAAAACGGCCTTATGGGAAAAATTTTGTGAAGATGTACACAAAATTTTCCCGACTGCGGTGTACGTTGCACCTCACTCCATATCACATGGTTGGCTGGACCTAGGTTTCAAAAGCAAAAAAGCAGCAGATGAGGCTGCAGCAGTGTGCATAGTGGTCAACCTCCCTGAAGGGCAATGGGTTATCGAAACCAAATGCACCAGATGGACAAAATCAAACCAAATTTTTCCTCACATTTGACTTTTAGCCTACTACAATAAAATGTGACATTTTGAACAACACCTGAAAGATGTTCTCGCCATATATGGCGAAATACAATCTTTCAAAATGCAACGCTTCACACTGATGCCACACCTGTGCACTGGCAAAGCCATCGCAGTTCTGACCCCAACTGAGGAGATCACGAAGGACCTAACCCAGATTCCGCACTCCAATTTTATTGATATTGCAGGGCATACCACCCACCCATTCTGGGTGACCGTGGACAGCGCGCCCCCCATTTGCACCCACTGTGACGCGTTCAGCCATAAGGCGCACTCATGCCCCATCAAGGAGGGCGTCACATTCCAAGAGCACCCCTCAGCGGCCATGGCCAACGGAGAGGTGCACTACAAGCCAACCACAAGCACCAAGGAGGCTTTCCCGTGGGAAGCACAAAGCTGCTACCTATTGGTAAAGCCTATCTCCCCATAAGAATGGAAGAAGGCCAAGCAGGCCCATAGGGCCGCGGCCAAGGAAACAGCCAAGGCTACCACCGCTATCCCACACTCACAATGCCAGGAGGACATGGAAACCTTTGTGGTGGAAGCATATTGGGAATCCATCAACCAATCAGATTTGGAAGCCCATGCCAAGCAGGCCACTCAATCCGAGGATCCAATAGGAGACTCAATCTCACTTAATCATTGCACCCAAGCTCCAGTCAAAACTGACTTGGGACCTATCCCAACTGAAAATTTTTTTGACCCACTCAATGGTGCACCGAACTCATCTGCACCGCAAAAAATTCATCTGACATCAGGAAAAAAAAGCAAAGGCCAAAGCCAATGTGACTCTTTCTGCAAAAATCAACAAAAGCTCTGATAGTGTTGCTGCTAATACCCATGCTGCTGTGAAAGCCCGTGGGGACCTAGAAGAGGCTGGTGGGCTCAGGTGCCCTTCCCCTCACACCTAAGGTGCAATGGGGGAAACCTTCACTTTAGGGACGTTGAATATCGCCAGACTCAAGGCCTCCCCATCCCAGGCTAGGAAACTGAGTTTTTTACAACACTATTTACCCATGGATATCCTGGCCATCCAGGAGTCCCACTGTCCATGAGGTTCCGAGGAAACTTGGAAAACAATGCTCCTCCCATCCCTATCCTTTTGGTTAAAGCACTGTGGGGTGCTAATTCAGAAAAATAATTTTTTCAAATTTGTATCCTCAGAAACATTCCTAAATGGCTGAGTGCTCATTGTCACCTTCTCGTGGGCTGACGTAGCACACGCAATCGTCAATATCTATGCCCCAAATGGTGCACATGAGCGTCAGGAATTTTTCTCACCAGTCAAATCCCTCCCGCTACCCCATGATTCTTTCCTAGTTGGCGACATGAACTGTTGGCTAACCTCACTAATGGACTGGTGGCCTCCCTCACCCCACGCCCCACAGGTCACAGAACTACGCATTCTAAAGGCCACCCTTGGGTTAATTGATGCACTGCCATGACATTCCCCGCTGCTCAAAAACATGACACGTCCCCACATCCACAACAGCCAATTAAGGTCCATGACCCGCATTGACCTTATTCTAATGCTGGCGAAATTCCAACCCCACATCTCCCACTTCAAAACAACAAAAAGGAATTCTTCCGACCACTGACTGGTCTCAATAACCTACCACCTACCTGTCACAGTTGCTAAGGCCCCACATTGGTGCAAAATCCGCCCCCCCCCAAGCTCGCATCGCCAGGATTTTCCACGTGGGTGGAAGAGGCAACTTTGGCAAAAAAGTTTGTTTCACCATTTTGCGTGGACCCCATTTCCACATGGGCAAAATTTCAAAGAAGACACCATATGCCACTCTCGCCATCTCTCCTCCAGATGCTCACAAGCCACATCAGCAGTTATCTCATGTGCTCTGGCAGAATTGGCACACTTGGAGTCCAACATTTTAGCTACAGGATACAGCCCAACATGGGGCTGGAAGTGGGCGGAGGCAGCCGCCCACCTCAATGCACTCGAAAGGCAACACAAACATTGGGTTTGTGTTCAATACAGGGCCACACGCATCACAAAAGGTGACAAGTGCACCGAATATTTCTTTAAAAAATTTTTTGCACCATGCCAGAGTGTGGCCTGCACACAGGTGTGAAGATCGGATAATTCTATTGTGGATACACCGGCTGAAGTGGCAATCAAAATGCAAAAATATTACTCCAAGTTGTACCAAGCTGAACCAATTCAGCCGGCCGAAATGGTGGAATTTCTCGACTGAGCTCATATCTGCACCATTTTCTGATACCCAGAAATAATAAATTTAATTACTCCAAATGAATTATGGACAGCCATTCGCGGTGCGCCAAAAAAAATGCCCAGGCCCAGATGGCATTCCATATGAGTTCTACAAAAAATATTTCAAATATATATCCCCACTTTTGCTTGCCTCACTTAACCAAAACCTGTTGGAAATTCGCCTCCTACCAGGAGGACATGAGGCCTTCACTGTCACACTCTTCAAGAAAGGGATAAGCTAGACTTAGCCAACTGGCGCCCCATTTCTCTTACAAACACAGACACCAAAATTTTAACAAAAATCATGGCTAACCGTTTAGGGACTGTAGCATCTGCCACCATCTCCCCAGAACAATTCAGTTTCATCCCCAGAAGGTCGATTTGGGATAACGTGCACTCTGTGGCTCATGTATGTCAGTCCACAGCCTCTGGGGCACTTGTATTCTTGGACCAACAAAAGGCCTATGATATAGTAAACTGGGAATACCTAAGGGCCTGCCTCCATCAACCTTGCCTACCCCTCGCTTCATCAACTGGGTGATGCTGCTCACGGAATCTGCAACAATGGCAGTGCGTGGCCCTGGCTTCCTAACGGAAGTAGTCCGCCCTCAAAGGGGCTTGCGACAAGGAGACTCCCTTAGCCCACTCTTATATAACTTCAGCCTTGACCCACTACTTCAAAATATGAATGCCCAACTCACTGGGGTCCATGGCCAGGCCAAGCCCCAGTCAAGATATTGGCGTTCGCAGATGATTGTGTGGTTGGGGTGTCTAATAATCAAAATGCACGCGCGCTTGAAGCTCTCATCCAGGAATATTCCCGAGTAAGCAACGCGGCACTGAACGCCTCCAAAACCGAAATCATCCTCCTTGGTCAGTTTCAGAAATGCTGGGCCCCAGCAATTAGTTTCCAACCCAGCCCATCTGCTCGTCCACGTCCACGCCTTACTAACTCAACACACACCGCTCCACTGGTGCTCCCCTTTGTGCCACGTCCTACCATAGGACCAGTACGCCATCTGGGCATGTGGATGGAGGCAGGCGGATATGTGTCAGCAGTAATGGAGTGCCGCCTGGACAACGTGATGAAGCGAATCGCCTCTCTCAGAGACCACCCTACTTCCCTTACTGGCAGGGTTGTTTTAGCCAACTCTATGCTCCTATCCAAAGTCTGGTTTGGAGCCCACGCCATCCCCTTCTCCCCAAGCTTCTTCAAATCCTTGTATGCCTTGCTGCAAGGATGGCTTTGGTCTGGCCGCCCTCCACCAGTGCAGCTAGAGGTCATGTTTGGCCCTCATCATTATGGTGGCATGGGCCTGCTTGACTTCAAAGCCCATGCTGCCAAGATCCTGGGCACCTGGATCATGGCCATCACCGCTCCCACACTCCCATCCCAACACTGGTCCCTCGTGGCCTGCTCCAACTTCTCCCGAGCCTTGGGCATCAACAATCCATCAAACCCCCACTCCCTGATGATATACCTCGCATCACACACATTGGCCACAGGTCCCCACGCGACTAAAACCCACTAAAAACGAATCCTACTCTCCATGCGGAGCGCAGAGTGGAGAATTCATATTGGCGGACATACAACCCAAAGAGGCCGCCCCTCTCCTCAGTTTACACAAGAGGTACAGGGGCTACCCATCCATGATGGCGTGATCCCCATTCAGCCCCATGTCCTATCTAGGGTGGACTACCTGGACATGATGGACATCCCTTATTCCATTGAGACCCAAAAAACAATCTGGAAATATGTACATCACCCTCTGTTGCAGCCTCAAGTCCGCTCCCATGTGTGGCGCTGCCTGAGGCGGGTGTATCGTACAGCTGAGCGCTCTAACGCTTTACACTCATCCTGTGTCATGTGCGGCCAGTATGGAACGCTGTTCCACCGCCTGGAGAAGTGCCCCACCTCTAAAGTGATATGGCGCGAAGTTCAACGTCTGCTGGGCCAGGATCAAACGCATCCCTTCAGTCTGTCAAGAGATATGTTTGCTCTATCAATGGCCTCCTCCCTTCCACCCTCCCTCCGCGCTCTGGTGGTTGCAATCGCCATGTGGACCATCCACACGATTGTCTTAGATGCCATTGCAGGCTCCACCCCCACCCTCCCAGAAGCTGTCCACAGATTCCGGTCTCATTTGGTGGACCACTTTCAAGCGTGGATATTTAGATACCTCCCACCGCGTCGCTGACAGCTAGTCTCCTCCTGGTTCCCAGTCTGGTTCATCAAATCAGACCCCTTCCTCCACACGTGCTCAATAGTGGCTACGGCCCCTTCACATTTTCCCCCCTCCCCATAAGTGGCGTTCCCGCTGGCAACAAGAGATAGCATCGCTTCTCTGGGGTGCCTCCCCCTGGTACTAAGTTTATCTGTCCTGAGTCATATTTGGAAGTGTCCATCCCATGGTCGGCCTTCCCCGCAATAAATTCTTCAAAAATCATAGATAATAATAGCTATGATATAATATTATGGCCAATTATGGAACCCACTTGGGTGAACCTAGTAATCTATGGCACAATTCTAGTTGCATTTAGATTTTTAATGCAAAATTATTACTTGGCTCTATTTTTACTGTATGTCAATCATCATAATTGGCACAATGGTACTTGCACATGGACAGCCTGAATAGGGAGTACCTAGTACTAATGAGAGACCTGCCAATGTTCCAATTAGGGGTGTCACATATTTTGAACTCTATATTTTTATTCTACTCGTTTATTGTATTTCATCAGCTGTATGACAAAACATAATCAGGCTGATTGAGAGGAGAATCTACACCACTGAAGTGCTAATATTCTGCCTAATAATCTTCCCAATTACAAGAGTAGTAGTGCTACCAATCAGGCTGAAATGATTGTAATTAAGTTAATTCAAGGGCTGGATTAACTTGAGGATATTTTAATAACCACTGCCATAATCCATAGAGGATTGGCATGGTTTTGATGAACTCATCTAATCGATGAGTATGGCCAGAAGATGCCCTAGAGATATAAAATACCGGCGCCTGGACCTAAAATAAAATCATCTTTCCATACTTTCATATTTTCTTTTATCTTAATTCGATTTTTATAATAAGAGGTGTAGACAAGTATTCAGGGAGCTTGTCATAATTATCTGTGTCTGGAGAGTTCCCAATTAGAGAGGGAAAATATACCCAAAAGAAGACCAGAAGTTTCATTTATTGTTGTTTATCTTTGAGCTTTCAAACGGTTAGGAAATACTGTATGACACATAGCTTAATTGAGGATTTATCAGCAGAAACTCTTCCCAACTATTGAAGCAAAAAACATTAATAAGCGAGCTAGTCCTCAATTTCTCACACTTGGTCATGGTCATAAGACACATACAAATGGCATTTTTGACTTCTTGGCGGAGTTAGTTCACTAAACTAGCAAAATGGTGTTGTTCCACCTGGAATCTGCGCTCACTTGTTCATTTTTGAATGGAATCTACAATACAATAAATCAATTCCAAAATCATTTCCTTGGTTTTGGCCCAGGAGTTGTAAGGTGTTAAGTTCCTGATAGAGGCCAGCAATGGAATACACTTACCCTTCCTTGAATAAGTTGGGGATGTTACAGAAGTGTGGGAGCATAGTGATATTTTAATAGAATCTAGGGTATGGATTGTGCCCTTGTTGTGGGCACCAGATGTTGCATTTTGAACTGCAACTTTACGAGATATGAGCATGTAACTTTGCACTCAAACAGGTATAAATGTATGAAGACAGTTTAAAAAATACAAATGTAAAAGATGAATAGAAAACTATGCGTCTATTGGATCTCTTTTAAAGCTGTTGTTTCTTGTTGCGTACTTCAATGGTGGTGTTTCTGACATAAGCAAAACTGATTTCTTAGATAAAAACTTAGTAACCAGATTTACGTTTCCATGTGTTTGTCCCTAATTTCCAGTAAATTGCCACATTCTAATTTATACCTAAGCCCAGAGGGCGTAGTCTATATGTCAACCTTCTCTGTTGCTCCCAATCCTTCTAGTAAAGTTCATTTTTGGTCAACTACTAGACTGTGGACAGTTCTTCTGAGACCTGACAGTCATCTGTCCAACTTTAAGTACTTTGGTAAGTGTCTGTCCAACATTAGGTCATCTTTTAGGGTTTTAGTCAGTGGGGCGGCTCAAGATTGATTTGCTAAGCAATTCTGGTAAATGTTGATAAAAGGGTAAACTGGTTTAGGGAACTGGTTGTTTGACTTGCAAACAGATGGGCCAGCCCATTAGAAAAAGTCAGGATTATATAAATAAGTTATTTGTAAACAAGTATTTTTTCCACTCAGCATCACTTTTGAGTGAATTTATTAAAAACATCCATTAATTTTCCTTCGCCACCTACACCATATCAGTTTTCCATCTATGTCAACAGGTCCGCAACCTGCTGCCCAGCGTGGGGCAGCAGCGCTCCACCTGCTAGCGTTTTCCACCCAGCAGGCAAATGAGTGCAAACTGGCTCATCCAGTACGCCTAATGCATCAGGCCAATTTGTCCTCCAAGGGACTTATTTTTACACTTAGCGCGAGTCCACCCAACCTGCCCCACCCACTTGCCCTACCCCAATCCAATATTTGCTTTTGCCTTCAAGTCAAATATGGGTATCTATTCCCATATGCTGACAAAGTGATAATTGAGCTGGCAGCGTCCACATTTTCACCAGTGGGATTTATTGACTTCCGCCCTTATAAGGGCTATTTTGATATTGGTTTTCCCACTGAAGAGGATGCATCTGCTGCAGCAACTACGCCTTTAATATATAAAAACACACCTATTACCATAACCTGTACTCGCCTCCCCAGTGACACCACAATGGTGGTGACCTTTTCAAACCTTCCTTAGCACCTTCCCCCTCAAAAACTCTATGAAGAATTGATGATGGGGCTGTCTAAATATGGTACAAACCCCATCCTCCACTTTCTGGTCCTGAGTGGAGCTAAGTGGTTAGTGCCACCACAGGCAATGGCCACCATTATCCCCCACCAGCCAACCATAGCCCAGCACATCCCACCACGTGCCCATATCCCATCTGCACCAAATCACTTCTTTTGGGCTTGTATTGACAATGGCCACACCATTTTCCCCCTCTGCCATGAGTTGGATAATTCTAAAAAAAAACTGTAGCTACAATTCAAAACAAGCGGAATCCGCCAAGCCCACACATGAGGCCGCAAAAACAGCGTTTGAGTGGGGATTCTGGCTGCCCCCACCCCCTCCAGCTGAACGCTCAAAAATCCTTTGCAACCAAAGCCCAAGCCAGCCTAATTAAATCACAATATACCCAGTCAGGAGCAGGTTTGGACCCAAATTCAATCCAACCAATTTAATGCCCCAAAACTTACCCAATCAAGACCATGTCCCTCCAAACCAATAACGCTCAACCAAAATCCCTGGGACTTATTGGATGAATTAACTAAATCTGGTTATTTTGTCCCACCTCCTAACTTTCCAATTAATTTGGAACCATATTTACCTTCAGATTTCGATTCCCCATTCCCACCCAAGAAATATGTCCCCAAACCCACCGCTACCCCATTCTTGAGTGACCATCAAATTGCTGAGGCTGCCATGGCCTCTCCTGATAGCTGCCATCTCCGCAAAGCCATGGCACTATCCGTCACTTAATTTAATGAAGTGCTACATTTAATTGATTACCCTGCCAATTTCCCTGAGGTTGCAAAAGTGGAAATTGAATGATTAAGAAAAACTGCCACCTCTGCTATCAAGCAAGTTTTTGCACTGGCAGAATTTTCCCCACCACGCGCATCACCAGAGCCAATATCACTAAATTTTCCCAGCTTCCCAATGCATGCATACAAGCTGAACATCATGTTGCCAAATTTCTGGAGGCTGTGCCTCAGGCCCAGATTGTTACTAATGAAATTAGCACTTTTCTAATTTTCCTCAACCCACATCCCGCAGGTCCCCAACCCCTTTGCTCTCAGCTTTGATCCACCTCTTCATTCATGAAGATGAAATTGATAACCTGCCTGATCCCCCTCCCTCTCCCCCTCTGCCATGGTGGGATAAGCGGTTCACAACTGCTACACCTGGTAGGTTAATTTTCCTTTTTGTTTTGGTGTCTCACGAATCATTTAGGACGTTTGGTTTGTGTTTTTGGTCATTATTTGTGCATCTGTAATGTCTGTCCCCTGGTTGGCTTGCATCAAATAAAATTTATAATTTAAAATTTAAAATTTAAATTATTTTTAAACAATTTGGTTTTTAGCAAATGAAATTTTGGAGAATATCTGATGGCAGATTGATGGAATTGGTTTTTTAAACATAGGTGGTAGGGTAAGGTATCTCTAGTAACTTAGTTTTTCAGATCAACGCTGGTGTCAAGGCTCAAGGAATGAAAACCTTAATTTACTTATAAAATAAAGGTCTAGTAAATTTAAAGATTATAAAATATTTTATTTAACCAAGGCAAGCCGACTAGGGTACAGACAATACCAAAACTGAAGCTCCAAAACTAACCCAACCAAAAAACATGAACCAACCGCCCTTATTGAGCAGAAAGACACAAAAAATGGGAGGAATAACCTATTGGGTGGCATAGTGGTGAGCCAGTTATCCCACCATGGCGGAAGGGGAGGGGGATCAGGCGGATCATCATCACGCTCAGCATTATAAAGGTGGATCAATGCTGAAAGCAAGGGGGTTGGCATCTTCAGGATTAGGGTCAAGGTGAATTATATAGTTGTTGATATTGACAATTTGGGACTTAATCAAAGCCTCTATGAGTTCAGCAACATGGTGTTCAGCCTGGATGCAGGCGTCAGGAAGTTGTTCTAATTTCACAATATTGGCTCTGGTGATATGTGTGGATGAGGAGAAATCTGCCAGTTCAGCAACATGTTTGACAGCAGTGGCGGCAGTTTCATAGAGGCGTGTGATTTCCTTTTTTTGCAATAGGTGGGAGATTGGGGGAACAAGGGGGTGCAACCCTTTCTTAAATTCCATGAAAGATTTTGACACGCTTCTGCAAAGATGGCAATTTTTGGTGAGGCCACCGTGTCCTCAGCAAGCTGGTGGTCATTTTAAAAAGGGATAGCATTGGGTTTGGAGACATATTGGTTGAGGCTGGGGAATCAAAGCCTAAATTCAGATAAAGTTTTAAATCAAAATGGATAACCCTGTGATGGGACAATTTTAACTTATTCAGTCACTTCATCAATAAGTCCAAGGGATTTTGGTTGATTTGGTAATATCCAGTGATAGATGTCTGTGGTTGGGTAAGTTTTGTGGCGGAAAATTTTTTGGATTGAACATGGGTCCAAACCTGCTCCCAAATGGTTAACATGGGTATAGATTGGCCAGCTTAGAATTGGCCAGCTTGGATTTGGGGTTGCTCAATTTTGTTGCTGATTCATTAAGCACTCAACCTGAGGAGTAGGTGCAGCAAAAATACCCACTTAAACACTGTTGGGCCTTATTGGTAAAGTTGGCCGTGTTTGCAGGGTTTGAATGTATCAACATTTTTTTGTATGATTTTCTCTCTCTCTCCACTCGGTGTAAGTTTCCAAGCAATTTAGACAGTTAATTAAAAGCAAACTCTTAATTGTACATTGAAGTCTTGCTCCAATGTTGTCAGATCCACCGCTGACTGTCCCAGTATGGGGCAGCGGCAAAACTCCCCTCTCCATTTTCTGTCCAACAGGAAAACGCGCTTGGAATGGCTCACCCAGTCATTCCAAACCCTTGGGATGATTCATTCCTCCTAAGGATCTTGATGCCCATCTTGCACAAACCCAAGCGGTGCCCGGTGCCCCCTGGTGCTTCCCCAGAGCAACTTGTGTTTTGGCCTTAGGGTCAAATATGGGAAATCTTTCCCCTACAACGACCAAGCCATTATCAAAATGGCTCAGGTGGTGATGATACCAGCCTTTTTTATTGACTTCTGCCCCTATAAGGGGTACTTTGATCTTGGCTTCCCCTGTGAAGCTGATGCAGCCACTGCGACAATGGTGCCATTAGTATTTAATAATATCCCCCTTCCCACAACTTGGACCTGGCTCCCAATGGACACCACCTTGGTGGTCCATTTCGCTGGTTTTCCCACCCACCTCCCACCTGAAGTGTTCCACCAGGAGCTGATGGAAGGTTTGGCAGCCTATGGCGCCAACCACATCTTACAATTTGTGATCCCAAATGGGGCCACACGCCTTGCTGGGCCTCAGGCATATGCCACTATCAACCTTGAATTTACAAAAAAATTTTGGCAATTCCCCTCATGCTACCATCCCATCTGCCCCTGACCATCCGTTCTGGGCCCGCGTTGAGAGTGGACGGACAATTTGTCCATCATTTTTCGAGTTAGACCACTTGAAACACAAATGCCCATACTCAGAAACTTCCACTGACACCAAAAGTTTGCCCAATGCCCACCAATCCGCCACCCACCCCGCGCCAACTCTGACATGGGGTATGATCCTACCATCCCCTCCTCCAATGCCTGATGCTGCAGCTGCACCTGCAGCCACCAATCAGTCCACCTTGCCCCAATGCCATAAATAATTCATCCAATCAAACATTGAATTGGATCCCAGTTCAATCCCATGCATCCACAAATGAATCAAACAAACCTCAACCGTATGCTGATTCCCCATTCAACTCAACCAAAACCCATGGGAATTATTGGATGAAATTGAAGAATCAGGTAACATCATTGAAGAACCGAAGCTGCAAGTCAAGCGGCTATGTAACGCAGAATGGGATGCAAAATTCCCGCCTCAGAAATATGTCCCACATCCTAACGCCAAACCATTCTACAGTGACCACCAGCTTGCAGTAGAAGCAGCCGCCACATCAGATTGCCGTCCTCTTCGCAAAGCTGCTGCCAAATCTGTGGCTATACTCGCAGGAGAAATTCCACCTCCTGTCATCCCCACAAATCTTACTGCACAAAGTAAGATCAACATGAAAATTTTACACAAAAACGTCACTGAAGCCATCCAGAATGTGGTAACAGTAGCACGGAATCTGAAAGAAAAATCACCTGAACTAACATTGCCACATTCATTAAACTCCCATTTGCCCGCCTCAAAGCTGAAGACGCTTTGGCCAAATACATCGTTGGCATTATGATGGCTGGAAACTATTCAGAAGTTCCAATCATCAAGGACATCAAACCCCAAGCTGCTGATGCCCCCACACCCTTACTATCTGCCTTAACATGACCCTACTCTGGGATGAGATGGATGCGGCTGAAGATGAGCCCCCCAATCCCCCTCCCCATCCACCATGGAGGGATAGCAGTATTCGCTGCCCACCTGGTTGATTATTTGTTAGGTATGATTCAATTGATCCATCCATTTTGGGCGTTTTGTTTGAATCGTTAATTTTTATTATGATTTATAGTTTTAATTTAGTAATGTCCATCCCCTGGTCAGCTTACCTCAGTTAAATAAATGAAACATGTTTTTTGTATGGTCTAACTCAAGGCAGAGGGGACAAATTGTGTAACTGTTGTCAATGCGAGCCCAAAAGAAAAAGTTAGTTGTTAATGGGATGTAGGCATGTGGTGGGATGTGCTGTGCCATGTTCAAATGGTTGGGGGTAATGGTGGCCATTGCCCAAGGTGCTGCGAGGTTCTCAGCACCACTTGGGACAATGAATTGAAGGATGGTGTTTTTTCTGTATGTAGACAGCCCCAACATCAACTCCTCATTAAGTGTTTGAGGGGGAAAGTGTGAGGGGGAGGTTTGAAAAAGTCACCACAAGTGTGGTATCATCTGGGAGATGTTTTTGGGCGGTGGTAATGGGTGCGTTTTTATATATTAAGGGCGTAGTTGCTGCATCAGCCACATCCTCTTTGGTGGGAAAGCCTATGTCAAGATATCCCTTATAAGGGCAGAAGTCTAAAAATCCTGCTGGAGCGAAGGTGGCAGTTGCCAGCTTAATTATCGCTTTGTCAGCATATAGAAAGAGATGTCCATACACAACTTGAAGGCTAAAGTGGATAGTGGATTGAGTTAGGGTTAAGGGATGGGGGCGGGTTGGGTGGACTCATGTGAGTGCAGTGCTTGGTCCCTTTGAGGGACATAGCAGCCATATGTATTTGGCAGACTAGATGAGCCAGCCTGCATGCATTTGCCTGCTGGGTAGTAAACGCTAGCAGGTGGAGCCCCACTGCCCCACACTGGGGCAGCAGGTGGTGGATCCAAGGACACATATTGGGTAATTGGTGCAGTGAGGTAGAGGTGGTAGATTGACTGTTTTTCAAAAAAAACTTGAAAGTGATGTCAAGCAGAAAGAAAAAAGATTATAAAATATAAAAATATAAAATAAAATCAAATGGTTGGCTAATCCAAAAACATAACATAATTAATTTGTGAAAGCTTAAAATTTAGGGTTGGAAAATGCTGGATAAGTATCTAATAGTAGATTGATAGGAATCAATCTGATGAGAGATACAAGAAGCAGGGCGTGGGTAGTGACAAGTTCTATGGGATACCTGGGGTATTACTATTGTGTCTCCAATATCCTATGTTTGGTCAAACCCAAATCTCAACATATACCCCCACTTGACCAAACATAGGGGATTAATGAATTTCTTGCAGCCAGCAATAGTATATTGGGGGTTGAGGGCTGGCATTTTGAGCACTGCTGGAATCTCTATAGGAATTTAGCATGCACTCTGCTATGATATGCTCTTAGATGGGGTCCTTGAGCGTGTACTTATTAGGTGAGGTCTTTTCAATGACTTTGAACAGTTCCTTCTAGATATGTTTGAGCTTGCTCATCCTGCCAAACCCATGGTTATCATAGTAGAGCACTCACTCCCCTATGATGAGGCAGGCCAATTTCATTTCAAGTTGTTGTGCTCTCTACAACTCGTTTTCTGGTCCAGTGCATTGGATTGGGCCTCAGTTTAGATATTGATCAATGTTCATAAAAGGTTGTCTAAATATTGTCTATGGGTCATTTTGCTCCATAGACACAGGAGTACAGGATTGGTGATAGGTTGGGACTTTCTCCCATACAGGAGTTGAAAGGGTGACTTTCAATGGATGAGTGGAGCGCAATATTGTATGTGAATACCGCAGAAGTCAAAAAGTTCCAATTGGACATTTTTGACACCAATTTTGCAGGATTCAATTAAAGTGCTGTCAATCCACTCTGCTATAACATTAGTTCTGAGGTGGTAGAGTGTTGTTATGACTCCACTTACTCCCATCAAATCGTTGAGCTTAGTAATTGATTGAGAAGTAAAGTTAGTGCCGTTGTCCATCAGAAGGATTAGGAGACATCTTTGCTTAAAGTGATGATCATTAAAATCTAAATTTGGTGGTCATTTTGGCCCCTCAGATCTCTGAATAGTCTGTCTTTGACCCATTTTGTGAGGTGGTTATTAGCCACCAAAATGTTTTTAAATTGGCCTCTGAAGGCAGCTAGTGCCCTCATGATGTCAATTGATACAGTGTGGAACATGAATTTTAGCTTGACCAGTTGATACAAAGTACTATTATAATGTGGTGCTTCCGCTTGGAAGACCTTGAAACAGGTGAGGGCTTCATGGGTATTTAAATGCATTTTTTCAATGAATAGTATAGCTTCAGTTGTTTTTATGTTTTCTTAAACCTCCATGGTCATGGCTTAATGGCTCCAATTATCAAATCCATACACTCCATTGATCTTGGTATAATATATTTGCTGTCTTAAACTATTGTGAATAGTTTTCTATACCTGATAAAAGTGTTCTTGATCAGTTGGTTTAAAGAGCGTTGTACTTCTTCCAGTTGTTCTCATATTGCCAGTTCATCATCTTATCATAAAGGCTGTCTGCATGTCAGTGATCAATACAAAAGTAGAGAGCTGAGACAGTCTATCAGCATTCTGATGCTTCACATCAAGCTAGTTCTGAATTTTCAAGTCTTACGCCTGCAACTTCAACACCCAGAAAGTTAGGTTTCCTCCAGCTCCTTGAGGTTCTCCAGCCATCTTAGTTAGAAGTGGTTTGTTACCACCTTGAAGTGCACTCCATGAACGTAAACCCTAAATTAATTACATGCATAGATACCCACTAAGCATTCCTTTTTGGTGGTTGTATAATTCCATCTATTTATGTCTAACATCTGACTGCAATATGCTACAGGATTTTATATTCCTTTGTTATTGAGTTGTGAGAACAAGGCCCTTATGGCATTAAGGGATGCGTCCTTCTGAATTATGAAAATTTTATCAAAAATCAGGTACATGATAATCAGCACCATAATAAGACAGGTAAAAATTTAATTGACCTGTTTGCAATTCACCGTTCATATGAATTGTGTTCCATTCTTTAATAGGTAGAATAGCAGTTTCTTTACTTTACTAAAGCTTAACTAAGAACAGCTATTAATAGCCATTATAATGAAGAAAACCTGGATGTCCCACTTGCTGGTTGGAGTCATTATCTCTCAAGGGACTCTGCTTTGGCCATCCGGGGCCAGAGGCACTTTTGTTAATAACTATGCCCAGTTACTCGAGCTGCTCTCAGAAGAAGTTGCATTTTTAGGTTTAATTCTCATGTTAATAGTGGTTTTCCAGTGGAAAACATTCCTCCAGGTGCTGTAGATGTTCTTGGAATGTCCTCAAAAACATTTATTTCATTCAAGTAGACAAAGATGCAAGAAATTTGAGATCCCAGTATATATTTATGGCACATTGGAATATCAGGGCATTGCATAAACTTTGAAGCATTTGCATGGGCTAGAACAGTCCCTGGGTTGTTTATAATGGTGCATTTTCTTGTTCTTCCTGGAGCATCTTGATCTTCCAGTAACTGGACATTGAAATTCATGGCAAAGAAGTATATAGCTCTTCCAAGTTAGTCAAGCGCATTGTCATTTTCTCAGGAGGGAGTAAGAGTCCTTCTTCATTTTATTGTTGAATCACCAGTAGCCAATCACCACAAAGTGAGATCCATCCTTCTTCTTTACAAAAAAAACTGGTGATAACCATGGACTCTTCGATGGTATCAGAATCCCCTTCTGGACCAGCTGGTAATTTCTCCTTTGATGATTTCATCTGCTATCTTGGACTGTGTGGATAAGGTAAAGGTAGATTAGTGGGTGGTTTCAAGTGTCAAAGTGGTGCAACACATTTCCTACACACCCCAAATTAAAGCCAACCATTAGAAAAATTTGTTTATATTTTTTTAATAAGTCCAGAACTTAATCCTTCTTATCCTCTGTCAAACTTACCATGGAATTTCTGTCATTAAACTGCCAATAAATGTAAGATCAGTATCAGGCTTCGCCCTAGGTTAGGTGAAGCCTTGACTTTAGGGTTACAATTCATAAATTACTTTAATCTCAACTTATCTATTGCTATTGCTATCATTTTATACTTATTATTCTATAATTTTTCAAGCTTAAGGAATGAAATCATTCTTAATATTAGGGTTTAAAAAAGGAGAAATTTCCTGAATAATATCGACTTCAAAACCAAACAATTCTATGGGTTGGGACCATCTAGTACTAAAAAAAAACCAAACAATTCTAATATAAGTCTCCATTATCGCTCCAATGGACAATGAGATAGGTAAGAATGCCCTAACCAACTTATTATCATGCATTAAATATATGGTTTTATTCATTATTTCAACTCTCTTATTCACCTCATTGATATCTTATGCCACCTATTATGCATTACTGTCCGCTGGCTTCTTATGGAAAATAAAGGAAACCACATAATTGTGTTATCATTAATGATATCAGTCCAGCTTTAAATGATGAATCCTAATCTACTCCAATTATGAACCTGAATTGTGCCATCACATTCTACAAACTGAATATACTCCACCCTTACACGTGATAATTGTCTATTACTAATAATAATCCTAACTTCCCCCTAGTACTTTAAGTCTATTATTACATAATAAACTAACTTTTATGACTATATTTATTTTAAGTATTAATGTTCAATTGGGCAATAGGTCAGCCTTAGGCTAGTTAAGGCCCATTGTATTACTTTAGGTCTGAGGAAAGCATCCAACTAGTCCTTGTCAGCTTAGCCCATCGGCAGAAATTCTGAGATCCAGCTTGCCAGTCAGGGTGGGTAACCACCCAAAACACAACCCAGAATACCAGTGGCATAGCTGACCACAAGGCTTTGTATATATTGTGGAGGTACAAAAGGGGATTATTACAACTCACAACCACTGTCACAAAAAGGAACATTAGAAGCCACACGGTAGTAGCAGTGGTAGCTACAGATTTAAAAGGCAGCTATAACAGGCATAGGCTGGCCACTAGGCGCATTCACTACCATAGGAGGAGGAGAGTCCTTGGGGCTGTTGTGGAACTTGGAAAATTTGGTGGGAAGAACCTAAAAATAATAGTCTCATCACTGCTGTAAGGCATCCAAGAGGGATAAAACATTCAAGTAATTTTTCTAACTAATATCCTCACTCCAGCAGAAAGGTTAGCAGTGTAGTCACAATCATTACTATTACCAATAATTATGCAGACCAGGGAACATGGAACCTAACATGTATTGCAATACCTTTACTAATAAACTAAGTGGAAACCAAAATTTTAGATTTCTTGTTTATTCAACAAAGTAAATTGACTGACAACCACACCTGTTGGGGCTGTCAGTATAATATTTATAGGATTGGGGACTATGCATGATTTACATAACTGTTTATGATCCCTCCCTGCATGACTTTAACATATTGACACACTAACGCTCGCTTAAAATTGACTTGAATTCAATCTAGGTGGACAGATCAGTTCAATTTTTCATAAATATTTTTAAAACGTGTTCCTCCTAACAGAGTTTTGACAATTTATTTGACGGCTGGTGGCTTGTGCCCAAGGACTTTGAAGTTATGGTTGATTCCATATCAAGTCAAATGGATTTGTCAAATCTGAACTTGTTGGGGTGAGCTCACCTTCACTGGCGGTGAAGGGTAGGTTTGACAAATGGTTCAAATCTGAGGCTGATTTAAATGAATTGATACCATCTTGTATTAACTTTAAGTAATATTAAGACCTGAACTAAGAGTTGCTGCCTTATAGTGAGGCGTGGGGATATGGACTCCCTGTAGGCGATGGCTTCAGGCTATTACCACCTTCTAGCATACTACTTGGATCTTCTCTAACAGTTCTTGGGCTAAGAGGGGAGGGGAGGGGAGGGGGGACCTTCAGAGGGTAAGCTGTTACCCACCAATCATCACACATGGGATATATGCGCTGTTAATGATGGGGAGGCTGCCCTCTTTGCCCCTTCTTGGTCCTAAAGGGGTATACCTCCAAGTTGAGGATCAGGAGGTTCTACAAGGACTTACATTATCCATCCCTTTTAAAACATGAGGAGCACCATCACCGGGAAACTAAAGCAGAGTGAAGTGTTTATGTGCTTTAGGGTTTATATGTAAGAGGATGGCAACATTTTGGGAGGATGAAGAGCTCCATAGTGACGCTTTTTTTCTTGTAAAAATCACTTAAGTTACTATGATTTGATTCGAACAGCAAATTTGGATAATCACACACAAGAAAGATGGGCGACTTTAATAACAAAAATAATACAACATGGGCGAGCGTCGCGGCAAGTGATGCGCTTAACGGTGCAACTAAGGGCAAGAAACGCCCTGGAGGGGGACCAGGAACCCAATCTGCAAAGAAATCGCAAACTCAGACACCATCTGGGTTTATGGTATTTACTGTAAAGCACGCGCAATACATGTACATTCAATTCAACCAACCTTTGTCAAAGGTGGAACACGGGATCAGGCTCTTCCTTGGGGATGAGTCACCAACCCTGTGGGAGAAAACATGTGAGGCACAGCCCTCACTTTTCCCTCACGTGGTGTACGTAGCCACCAACAACATGGGCCATGGCTGGATCGATATTGGTTTTGAAACAGCTGATGAAGCTGATGCCGCAGCAAAAATCTGCGTGGAAATTGCCCTCCCTGAGGGCAAAAATTGTGCGCACCGCGCGCACCAGATGGAACAAAGCAAAAATTTTGTTCATCTCCTTTGACTCGCTCCCACCAACCTTCCTCATAAGGTAATTGAGGAGGAGCTCCGCAAAGGTCTTGTGGCCTACAGAGAAATCCAACAACTTGAATTACTGCAATTTCGCTTAATGCCTGACCTGTGCACGGGCAAAGCTATTGTTGTAATCAACCCCTTCCCAGAAGTGGAAGAGGATTTATCCAGAATTCCCCGCGCAGCAGAATTTCACTTTGCAGATGGGGGCCAATTGGCTGCATTCTGAGTTACTCTGGAACGCGCACCACCCATTTGCAACCACTGTGGCTCACTGGGCCACAAGGAACATGAATGCCCTGTAAAAGAGGGCTTAATGGAAAATGATTTTTGTGAAGAAGCTATGGACGAAGATAATGAAAACTTCGCCAAAATGACTGATGGCCACCACCCATTCCGCTGGGGTGAAGATGGACTATACTCCATCGTGGACCCAGTTACAAGTAAGCAGCGTAAAGCAGCACAAAAAGCCCGCAAGAGAGCAGCAGCTGAAGCGGCGGCACATGCGGAATCCACCATTAACCATGGACAAATTCAGGAGGATATTTCAGATATTCACCAAACCAACCAATCAGAACAATATGCCCAGGTCGAAAATTTTCACGGTAACCAGACTGAGCCACAAAGCGTCATCAGTCATGCACATACTGAGGAACAATGCAACCGCAATTTGGGTGAAAATGCGGTGCACAATGCAACAAAGTTGAACCTCAAAAATATAAAATTTAATCAACAACCTGCATCAAATCAACATGAGACCTGTGCAGGAAAAGTTGACGCAAATGCAAAAAACCGCAATTCCCTTGAATCATTGGGTCAAACCAAGGGAATTAACAATGGCAGTGAAAGAGTTGGAGTACAGATGCAGAGCATGGCCAAAATTGAGCCGTGGTGGGATAGGACCAGAGGGTCCTCCCAACTGCTCCTGAGGCGTCACGGGCACCTCAGTGTCAATAGGGACGTTAAATATCACGGGAGCCAGGGCTCATGCATCCCAAGCCAAAAAGCTGGCATTCCTGTGAAAACCCCTTGTAGATATCTTGGCCATCCAAGGAACCCACTGCCTACAAGGGGAAGAAGAATCCTGGTCAACCAGGGTCACACCATCACAATCAGTATGGACATCTCACTGCGGGGTGATAGTCAAAACAACAAAAAAATTAAAAATTGCAAATTCATCATCACACTTGCACGGTCAAGTCCTGGTAGCAACAATCACATGCCAAGATGAAATAATTTTGTTAGCATGTATCTACGCACCATGCACTGCAACTGAGAGAAAAAAAAATTTGAAAAAATTTCTACCCTCACCCTCCCACCAGATATCATCATGTTAGGCGATTTCAACTGCTGGGATACCCCAATACAGATCGATGGCCTAGTCCCAGGGGATACCCACCTGGACACATTGAATATTGCACAATGAAGGCATCTCTTGGATTACAGGATGCTCTTCCTCCCAATTTACCAATCCTTCCCCATATGACAAGACCCAACATATGTGAGGGACTGCTCATATCAATGAGTCGTATTGACCACATCCTCATCCCACAATCCCACCACTCAAGAATCTCTAAATTTACAACAAAAAAGATCAATTTTTCTGATCACCAATTAGTTATGGTGCAGTTAGCGCCAACCCAATCCCACACACAGATGTCGCCTTGGAGAAAGCTTCACCCAGAAAATATAAGATTGCCTGAGATATCTGACTGGGTTGAAAACAAGGCTACAAACCCAGAATTCACAGCCCCATTCACTTCGGATCCCATCAGAACATGGGAAAATTTCAAAAAAGATTTAATCAACAAAACCCAACATATTGCATCACGCAAGTACACCGCGGACACAGCCACAATCAAGCGTACCTTGGCAGAACTAGACCACCTGGAAATAAATACTCTGAGATCTGGCTATAGCCCTAATTGGGGATGCAAATGGGCAGAAATTTCAGCCTGACTTAACAATCTCATCTTTGAACACCAACACAGAATCAAAGTATTGAACAAAGAAAAGTTTATAAAGGAAGGCGAAACCTGTTTGACATACTTTTTCTGTCAATTCCACTCCCACAGAAACCAGCCCACGTGCACACAGGTCCGTAAGACCAACGGCAAAGTGGCAACTGACCCTGAGGAGGTCAAGGCGGAAGTACACCACTATTACACTAAATTATATCGCAATACGCCAACAGATCCACAAAAAATTGAAAAATTTATACAAACTGCCAAGATACAAAGTACACCACCAAATTACAATATACTATCCCTTATCACACAGGAGGAGCTTTGGGAAACAATTCGCGGTGCACCACGTAGGAAATGCCCAGGGCCTGATGGGATATCTTACGAATTTTACAAAAATATTTTCAACAAATCGCCCCCCTCCTATTAGCGTCAATGAACCAGAGTTTGTTGGAAACACGCCTATTACCAGGAGGCCATGAATCCTACGTTATATCCTTGTATAAAAAGGGTGACAAGTTGGACCTGGCCAACTGGCGCCTAATTGCACTCTCCAACACTGACACAAAAATTCTAACAAAAAATCTAGCAGCTAGATTAGGCGCAATTGCATCTGACGTCCTATCACCCAACCAGTTTGGGTTTATACCAGGGCGTTCAATATGGAACAACATTCACCCTGTTGCAAATATTTGCCAATCCAAAGCAACTGGTGCCCTGGTCTTCTTGGATCAGGAAAAGGCGTATGACCGTGTTAGCTGGCCATACCTAAAAGAATGTCTACATGCCTTCAAACTCCCACCAAGTTTCATAATATGGGTGATGCTCCTAACAGAATCTGCAACCATGGCTGTATGCGGCCCTGGATTCCTAACAAACAAGATTAAACCACACAGAGGGCTCAAGAAAGGGGATCCCCTCAGCCCACTGCTATACAATTTCAGCTTTGACCTGCTCCTCCGAGTAACTGACTCACGTCTCATGGGGATAACCGCACAAGGACAACCAACAGTCAAGATACTGGCCTTTGCAGATGACTGCGTAGCAGTTATAGCAAACAATGAAGATGCCCGACAGCTGGAACACACTCTAGAGGAATACTCTAAGGTGAGCAATGCATCGCTCAAAAAAGGAAGACAGAAATCATCCTCTTAGGCAAATACACAAACAATTGGGCCACAACATCCGAACCTCACACCAACACTCGAAGAAAAAACCCAATTATATTACCCTTTGCAACACCTCCCACCACCACTCCTGTCTGACACCTTGGAATCTGGCTAGAATCAAGGGGATATGCTAATGAGACAATGGAAAGTAACCTGTTACAACGGGTATCCAAACGCGTTGCCTCCCTCAAGGGAAGAACCCCAGGACTAACAGGACGAGTTACAGTTGCTAACTCGCTCATCCTCCCAATACTATGGTACCAGGCCCATGCGATAGCCTTCTCACCTACCTTTATAACCTCAATTCGCGCGCTTATCCAGGGCTGGCTGTGGTCTGGCTCTCACCCTCCTATACGGATGGATACACTATTTGGCTCACGCTCAAGCGGAGGCATGGGACTAATAGATTTTGAGAGCCATGCCAATCACATCCTAGGTACCTGGATAAAGGAAATCCTTGCTCCAGACCTCCCGCAACAACATTGCTCCATAGAAGCAAGGACTAACTTTGCACAGGCGCTCAAATTACCAACCCACATAATCCACCCAGACTACTTTCATACCTTGCCAAGCACCCTACTGCAACGGGTCCACATGGAACCTCCCCTCATTTCAAACATATCCTCCGAACTATCCGCCATATGGGATGGACCATAGAGAACATGGGTACTATACAGGGAAGGGGACGACCCAGCCCCCAATTCAAATTAAGAAACCCAGAAAACCACCCCTAGAGGGATATGCTCGCAACAACCCCAAGCATAGCTAGGATAGAATAACTAGATATGCTGGACATTCCCTATGATTTAACAACACAGAAAGCAATGTGGAAAATGACACACCACCCACTCCTACAACCAAGGATAAGAGCAAACGCCTAGCACTGTTTGAGAAGGACTTATAGGACGGCGGACTGCTCCAACTCCCTCCACAAAACATGTGCAGTATGTGGAGGGGAGGGATCCCTACATCACCGCCTAGAAACATGCCCCCCAACCAAAGCTATATGGCAGGAAGTCGCACGCCTGCTCAAGATTCAGAACGAACAGGAATTCTCGATACCAAAGAGTATCTTTGCGCTCCAGATCGAGTCACCAATCCCATCTACACTCCGCTCCCTAATAATACCCATTGCAATGTGGACAATACACACAATTGCATTAGACGCGTTCAAGGGCATGGTCCCAACCATTCATGGGATTATTAACAGATTCCATGTACACTTACTAGAGCACTTCCAAGCCTGGCTCTATGGATATATGAGACCAAGACAAAAAGCGCTCATAGAATCATGGTTCCCACTCTGGTTCCTCCACACAGACCCTTTCCTTCACACCTGCTCCATAGCAGGGGAAACCCCCTTGTAGTAGTGCACCAACCCCCATACCTGGCAGTCCCGCTGGCAACAGGGTAACTTGAGTACCCTGGGGTACCCAATTTTTATATTTCTTAGTTATTCTCTTAGTTTCACATATATTCGGTAATGTCTGTCCCCTGGTCAGCTTACCTCGGTTAAATAAAGAGCTCCAGAGTGACATCAATGAATCCCCCTCAGGTTGGGACCATCTAGTACTAAAAAAGAGTTCCAGAGTGGTTGGTGTGTAAACCCTTCTAACTTGTGATTGTTAATAAAATTTTGGGCACTGACAAAGATGCTCTTGAGAAGAAAACCCCATCCAAGCAACTAAGTACTGTACCAAAATGGTGGATTTGCGTGAGACCAAAGCTTCTTTCACTTCAGCCTCCTCTGTATCTTCCACCAGGACAGGCTCAGGCACAGCAGTTTTTTAACTTAAAAGGAGACAATAGGGAAACATGGAAACAGGGTGTTGCTTCCAATGAGGAGTCAGAGTCAACCAGAAAGCCCTATTCCCCATGTTATAATTTTCTAAGTATTGTGAGATATGCTAGAAGGGTCGCACAGGGTTGTTTCCACTGAGCAATGGATGGATGATATGGCAATTGTCAGGCCACAAGATAAACTTAAAGAATATAATATAATATGAAGCAATTCGCTTCATCCACATTACTTTATATATCTTAATATTTTCAAGATTTCTGATATGAATGGATGGTATGCTTTTAAGAGTTATTATGAAATGATGAGAATTTCATTAACTAGGATAACATTTATGAGTATTTGGACACTTTGAGATGAGGCAATATTGGTTTATAATGGGTTTGGATCGCCTCCAAATAAGGTGATAAGGCAATGTCAACATTTGATGAATATGATTTAGATCGCCTCAAGTTAGGGCGATAGAAAGTTGAAGAACAGCAGCCAAAACCAATGAGAATTGATGGAATAGAATAGTCTAACCTATGAGAATGGTATCATCTGAAGTCGGTAATATATAGTGAGATGGGCAAATGAAAGAAAGAGGTGGTTAATAGAAAGAAAGAGCAGAACAGCGAAGAGTCACTGTATTTAAATACTAAAAAAGGTTGCCGGGGCAATTGCCTTATTTTCTCATATTTTCAGATTGTTTGGAGGACTGACGATCCACATATCAACTGTCTATTGTTCAAGTGGTTTCAATCTGTGAGACCTTTACAGTAGATCTTAACAATAACGCCCAAAATATATCAGTGGTTCTCACTACAGGGGGCCCATTGATCAACCACTAAAAACTCAAAATCTCAGTCGCTTGCTATGTCTCATAAAGCCTGCATTGCTGGGAATCTTCATGAAGCACTGCACCATCTGAATATGAGGAACTCAAATACACTTTAGACAAAGTGCTCAAGAAACAGGATGTACTTTTTCAGAATGGAATGCCTTTAGGCATCAGCTCAATAGCACGTTTAGTCAAATGCAATTTTGGGACAGCAAAACAAGGAGCTTGCCAATTGCTTGGGCGACACCACCAAATGACTTCATTACGCGGAGCAGAAATTGACCAGTACCTCCCAGCCCTCTCATTGAGAAGAAGAAGAACAACAAGGGGGTACAATTTGATGAGGAATATTATGCTGGTCAGAGCTACTACACCCAGGATGGTAGTTCTGGATATGAGTGTGAGTTGGAGCAAATTCCCTCAAGTGATAGCAGTGCTACCCAAAGGCAGAAGGCCAGGCTACCTCCAAAGCAGAGGACATCCCTACTTCCGCTGTACCAGCTTCTCATTGAGAAACTGCTTTTGGATCTTGACACATTTCTCAGTATGCCCCAAATAGTTGCATCTATGCATGAGATGAGGAGGTCAATATCAAGAAACTGCCTGCATTTGATCGAAATGGGTATCCATGGCTTCTTCAAATGGTTTGAATTTGCATTGGAAGGAGCATATGATTGACAGAAAGCAAAACTGTTGATATCTGCCTTGGATGTTAGAAGTGTCAATAAAGTTCCTGCTACCTCCCAAACAGCTCCATTACCTATCAGAATGTAAAAGATACTATGGTTCAACTGTTGGGGGCACCTCAAAGATGTTACAGCAAAATGTAGAATTCTTGATGATTAGATTACGCTGTAATGAGACCCTCATGGAGCTTGCTGATTAATTTAAATGGAAGCTCACATGATTATTGGGGCAGGGTACTTAGTGGAAGCCAACATGTTCACGTAATGACCTCCACAGTGAAGCCATACTGTGAGCTTCACAATGTCATTTTGCCAATTATGGATGACGACGTTCCCCTGCTCAAAATTGTACAGTTCTTGCGCTGCATATCCCCTAACTTCCTGCCGCCAAATATGGAACAGAAAAATACCACCTCCGCTGTACCCTCTTATCTGGGAGAATACACTTGTCTGGCCCACGTTCTGCCTAGAAACCCCAAGCCTTACTATATTTCTACACCTCGTCCTTAGCTAAATTATTCTCAACAGTTCAACTACTTCCCTGGGGCCATTTATAAAAATTGTCAGCAACCTAACTACTGACATGGACCAAGTTACACTGAATTCCAATAATCATCTTTCCAACCTGGCCCTGTTTATGATGAACGTCCCCAAACTTTCTTACTTGGACCCTCTTATGAAAACCAATGATGTGGCTCTTAAGGGTTGGTTTCTATGAATGAAGTCGCCCTGGCCACCTGGAATTAAGCTGCTCTAACCTTCATGTGCACTACGTACAATAAAATCAATACTACCATGGAAAAGATGGAGCGGAGTAGAGACAGGTCTCTTTACCTCCGTGATCCCAACCCCTAAACGTCCCTGAATCTGTAGTAGTATATCCCACAGAAGTCCCTCAATACAATAACGGGATTTTATAACAGAAGCCAGTTGGAGAAGTGAATGTAGTGACATGAGCTCAAGCCAAGGCTGCAGTGGATAAAGGACCTCTGGAGCAACTGAAGCCGTGCGCCTGCCAAATTCTTGATCAAGCTTCCATAGACAAGCTGAATTCTGCTGCAGATGCACCAACTATGAAAGGAGTAAACGTCCCTTCCAGTAGACGTCATTGTTAAAGAATACCTTAAAGCTGGTGAGGTGATAATGAGTTTTTTTGAAAAAGAGATCCTGCAATGTCCACGTATTAAGCAGTCAATATTTTATTATTCTGAGTGTAAATACTGTGATATTTTTATAGTGAAAATTAGAGTTTGCGCTATAATAAATACAGGCTCTCCAGTTAACACAGTTTCCAATTATTGATGGCGAAGTTGACATTAAAACCTGATGTGGACCACCAAATGGTGTACAGGACTGCAGGAGTGAAAGCACCATCTCTGATGTAGAATACAGTGTGCTACCTTTGCAGTTTAGGTTCATTGTCATTGTATTTTAACGATTGTGCAACCAAACAAAAATTAGAGTTGCTAATCAGAACTTCTTTCCTGCGACATTTATGGGCTGTTGTTGATATGATGGAGGAGACCTTCACAATTTTGGAACAGCTGATCCCAATTTACTTTACCTCTAGTGAAGTGCTAAAAGATTCTGTAAGAAGAGTGTCTATATCTCTCCCATTTCAAGCGTGGTGGTTCACGGTGCACAGAGCCAACGCAAGGAAACTAGCTATTAATACCAAAGCTAATAGAGCCCAGCAGAGGGTGCTGGAGCAATAATAACTAAAGCAAAGGAGTGCAATAAAAAACCAACCAAAAGAGACGCGGTGCACAAAGAGAGAAGGGGTAAACGCCCCAGGTTGGAGGGTACCTGGACGAACCAAAGGTGCATTAGGGGTTATTCTCATCATGTTTAAAATTGAATGGTTAATGTAGCGCGAGACCTCCTTGAAGGGGTCCACTCACAGGATCATTCAAAATAGCATTTAATAAAATAGTAAAACGGGGGAATATTTTATTGGGAAGTCGACCAACAAGGAATGTTGGTCAAGGAAACATATTTGAACTTTGTTGGAGAAATTTAGGGTCTGCTGAAGTGGTCCTAAGCAGCGATACACCAATAGGCAAACACTACCACTGAATGGGTAGAATACACTAAAACCAACTTCACTTAAGTAATTGATTGAAGTTGGATCCTACCTGAACGCGTAGTTTTGTAAATGGAATGGGTTTAAAACCCCCGTTCCTCAATCAACTGAATCAACTCATCATTGTTAATTGAATAGACCGTCCGTTTTAACGCCTGGGCCGATGCAAGGGGCTGGGCGTTATAGCTCATTAGTACCAACCTAGTGTATACTTGGCTTGTACCCAGCATTGGTCTACTGTGTGCCTGAGGTCAGGGAGGTCCTGAAGCTTCACTTTCTGGGCCTCCTGTCGCCCAGATTTGTTCTTGGGATTTGTCCCCACTATCATGTCATTTAACCATGACATTACCCTCTCCTTCCAACGGGGCTCAACCCCCTCTAGGGGCTTGCACTAGGGAAAAGTTCTTGTGGGCTGGGGCCAACTTCATTGCAGCAATGGTCGGTTTGAGATGAGTTCCAGAGGCTTGGGGGAAACGCTTATGGAAAGCTTCAATAAGGTCTTGGGCATGCACACAGTCACGCACTGGTACCCAGCTGTTCTCTACAGTGTCAAAACCCTTCCAAGATACCATGTACTCAAGTCTTCTTTTAATGCGACGGGAGGCGACTATTTCTTCCACTTCCCACTCTGGCGCCCCATCCATGAGATAAGCCTCGGGAGTCTCAGGTGGGGGACCCTCAAACAACGTCAATTTGCTCTCATAAAAGACTGAGAAGATCTGAAAGGAAGAGGGAAGATTTAGCTAGTATGAGGCATTTCCCACCTTTCTAACAACGCGGTAAGGGACAATCCTCTTTGGTCCCAGCTTTTTGAAGGGCTGCTTAATATGGATGTTGCGAGCATCAAGCATCACGAGATCCCCTTCCTTATAGCTGAACCCACTAAGCGCTTACCATCAGCATTCTTCTTATATACTTGCATTGCCGCCTCCAAACTTGTGGAAACCCCCTGGTGGACCTTCTTGATAGTCTTAGAAAAGTCCACCACCGCTTCAACCTTAGATCCACAGCTGGGAACCATGTTAAAGGCGGGGTTAAAGCCATAGTTGGCGAAAAAAGGGGAACACCCAATTGAAGAGTGCAAAGTTTTGCTATAACTAAATTGGGCCATAGGAAGGTGAGAACCCCAATCTGAATGATCTGCAGCGGTTTAACACAGCAGAAACTGTTCCAAGCACTGGTTCACTCGTTCTGTCTGCCCATCTTATTGGGGGTGATAGGCAGTTAAATGGCAAGGGCGAATCTTAAGAGTCTTACGCAACTCTTCCCAAAAGACAGAGGTAAACTGGGGGCCCCGGTCACTGGTAATTTCCTGAGGAACCCCATGAAGCGCATACACATGGGTGACGAAGAGCCTAGCCATCTCAGGAGCGGTTATTGTAGTTCTGCAAGGAATAAAGTGGGCGAACTTTGTGAACCGGTCCACCACCACCATGATGGCATCATAACCCTCAGAGGCAGATAATTCCACAATGAAATCAACTGAGAGGGAAGTCCAGGGCCCATCAGCCTTTTGGACTGGTACCAACAACCCCGCTAAAGGTTGAAAATTGGGTTTCATCTGATTGCAGACCAGGCACTCCTTGCAATACCGTTCCACTTGAACAGGCAAACCCTTCTAATTGTAGGTGCAACGTATAAGCTCCAAGGTCTTTGCTTTCCAAGGATGACCAATGGTGATTCCATCATGATGATCCCAAATGATTTCCAGGCGTAGTGTTCCAGCAGGTACACAAAGGCGCACCTGAAACCACACCATCTCATCCTTTACATGATAACCCCTGTATAGGTCCTCCTGATTCATGGCGCTCTTTGCAAGGACCATAGTATATTTAGCTGACAATGGCTGAGAAAGGACCATCTTTCTGAACATACCATATTCCTCCGCATTTTCTAGAGGTGCAAGTGCTGGCCCGTTGGCCAGGGGAGAGGAAGTTGAGACAGAATTTTATTTAAAGGATTTATCACATTTGTGTTGTGGACTTCTACCTCCTTTGGATCAGGAGCTAAAGCAGTTTTGCGGCTTAAAGCATCCGCCAAATCATTATCCTTGCCCATGGTGAATTCATAAGAAAAAAAATTGGGCAAGAGTCTCATGCCACCAGGTCTGCCGTGGGGTTAAAACATAAGGGCGCGGTAGTACAGCAGGGCATGGTGATCTTTACATATGTGGAATGGTTGGGTAGAGCCATGCAATTGGTGACGCCAATATGTCAGCGCCTCCACCACTGCTAGTAACTCCTTGTTGTAAACGGCGTAATTCAACTCAGGAAGAGACATTTTCCTAGAAAAATATCCCACTGGATGCTCTATCCCATCTTCGCCTAATTTTAACAAGGCAGCCACTATCACGAAGTTAAAGGCATCAGTAGACACAATGAACTCTTTGGAAGAGTTGACATGGTGAAGAATGGACGTGGACAACTGGGTGCACTTCACAGCTTGGAAAGAATCCTCCAAAATGGGGGACCACTGAAGCACCTTTTCACCACTACCCTATACAAGGGCGCTGCTACCTCATAAAGGTTTGGCGTGAACTTCTTGAGGAACTAAACGTCCCCAAAAACTCCTCAATTCTTTTACTGAAGTGGGGGTAGGCCACTCACAAATTGCCTTCTCCTTATCTGGTGTTATCATGTGTCCTTGGTCAAACATGACGTTGCCTAGAAAAGCGACCTGTGACTTAGAGAATTCACACCTGCTAATCTTAGGCGTAAGGCTGTCTGCCTTTAACCGCTCCACCACTTGCCGAAGGTGTACTGCATGGGAATCCTGATTGGGTAAAAACACCAGAATATCGTCCATGTAGACAACCGCGCATAGCCCCAACAAGTCCCCCAACTCTGCATCAATGCGGCGTTGAAAGATAGCGGGGGCATTCTTAAGCCCAAAGGGCATGACCCAAAACTGGAATATCCCTTTTCTGGTATGGAATGCGGTTAACCACTATTGTCCCTTTTTTAATACAAATCTGATTGAACGCATTGAGGCAATCAAGCTTGTAAAAGACTATATCCTTCTCCACATAGCGCTCAATCTGAGAATCCAAAGGGATGGGATGAAGATCTGGTACGGTGACATTGTTAAGGTTCACATAGTCTACACATGGGCGCAGAGTACCATCAGCCTTCTCAAAAAGAGAAGGGGGAGCATACAGGGGAGGTACACTAAAAATCGCGCCTTTGGCTAACTGCACTTTCACCCACACATCTAACGCCTCTTCCTCCCGGACGGTCAATGGGTAAATGGGGGAGGATATACGCACCAGATCCACAGTGAGCTTGAAGTCACAATCTAACTCAGAGTGCTCAGGTAATGCGTTAGCAGATGCTGCATGAAAGGAAGATTCCAAACCCTCCAAACAAGAAGGTATAAGAACCTCCTCAGTAGGCTTCAGCATAGGGGCAAGGCTAAGGGTGTGAAGGTGGGGCCAGTGGGGCAATTCGCCCTGAACGTTAGCCTTAGACAAAGGAACTACTAATGCGCGACCATTCTTTAATGTAAGTGATAGGGTATTCTCTTTCAAGTTGGTTTTAACTTCAAACTTCCGCCACCACTCCACTCCCAAAATTTGATAGGGAACAAGAGATTTTTGACATCCTGAAAGTGATCAGACAAGTGTTACTTGCCAACCTGATAGTCCACTGTCACCATAATTTTCAGAGTGGGAATACCTTGGGACGCCCCTCCCGTAACCGTACCACCTGGCAAGTAACTCAGCTCAAGATAGTCGGCTAGACTTTTGTCCAAAAAGTCATCAGAGGCGCCAGTATCCACCAGAACAGTGGTTGAATTTCCCTAAAGGGGATGAAAGGGTAGCAGTTAGTAGAAAAAAACCCAGAATGGTCTTTATTAATAGCAGACAATGACAACACCCCACTAGAAAATCCTTCCTCTGGCTCAAGCAAGCCATCAGGGTATGTTTTGGCATCATAGAAGGGAGGGATAGTTGGCCACTTTTAATACTGAGGCCACATACCCCACCATGCCTTCTGCAGGTACATATACTTTATCATATCTCAAACAAAGTTCTTTCTCCACTTCATGAGTGCCACGGATCATGGTAAAGGTCAAACGAGGGTTCTCAGGGGTTATTTGATATACTGGAATAGGGTCCTCATCCAGGCCTTAAAAGCTAAGAAATGGCTCAGAGGTTTGTATAAGATTATCATTATAAAACGCGTTTTTAGATGTGAATGACCCTATTCCCCTAACCGCAATGGAATGCCCAACGTTATCCAAGGCCAACACCCCCAGGCCCATCTGCGCCAATTCTGCCGGCATCATATTAACATGCTGTCAAAGGAAAACTCATTATATAATTTGAAATTGATACTTTTGGTGGAAAGTTGGGGAATCACAACTTTCAGACATCAAAGCATCTGTATCCACCAGTTACAAGCATGAAGGGTGGATAATTTTCAGTTGGATGCAACCATAGTAACGCAGAGTTGCTCCAACCTTTAGAAAAAGAGGAAACAGCGGTGCGGCTGCCCACAGCCAAAGCCCACAGCTGTCACCCACTGTTTCCACTTCGGAAAAGTTCCACATGGAAAAAGTTTGTGCGCATAGAATTTAGGGGTTGGTCGACTAATGTAAGGAGAGTGTCTATAACTCTCCCGTTTCCAGCATGGTGGTGCACGGTGCACAGAGCCAATTCAAGGAAACTAGCTATTAATACCAAAGCTAATAGAGCCCAGCAGAGGGTGCTGGAGCAATAATAACTAAAGCAAAGAAGTGCAATAAATAACCAACCAAAAGAGACGCGGTGCACAAAGTGGGAAGGGGTAAACGCCCCAGGTTGGAGGGTACCTGGACGAACTAAAGGTGCATTAGGGTTATTCTCATCATGTCTAAAATGGAATGGTTAATGTAGCGTGAGACCTCCTTGAAGGGGTCCACTCACAGGATCATTCAAAATAGCATTTAATAAAAAAGTAAAACGGGGGAATATTTTATTGGGAAGTCGACCAACAAGGAATGTTGGTCAAGGAAACATATTTGAACCTTGTTGGAGAAATTTGGAGTCTGCTGAAGTGGTCCTAAGCACCGATACACCAATAGGCAAACACTACCACTGAATGGGTAGAATACACCAAAACCAACTTCACTTAAGTAATTGATTGAAGTTGGATCCAACCTGAACGCGTAGTTTTGTAAATGAAATGGGTTTAAAACCCCCGTTCCTCAATCAACTGAATCAACTCATCATTGTTAATTGAATAGACCGTCCGTTTTAACGCCTGGGCCGATTCAAGGGGCTGGGCGTTATGAAACTCACTAGTACCAACCTGGTGCATACTTGGCTTGTACCCAGCGTTGGTCTACTGTGTGCCTGAGGTCAGGGAGGTCCTGAAGCTTCACCTTCTGGGCCTCCTGTCGCCCAGCCTTGCCCTTAGGATTGGTCCCCACTATCATGTCATTTAACTATGACAAATCCAGTGCACATGTGCCATATCAATCTTGCATATAGTGATGGGGTGATTCCAGTTTGCTTAATTGACTAAAAAGCAAGACTCAGTTCCTTCCCCAGCAGATATACGAATACCAAGAACTATCTCTCTGAGCTGCAGAGCCTATAACTATTCCTTCCAGACACCAAGTCCTAGTGAATACCGAGATAGAGGTAGATATGCCTCTCAGGATATGAGGGGGAGGTCATTGGGCCCTATCAGCAAATGCAGCTTGAGCCTAACGTGCCTCCAGGGATCATACTCCCAGGGCATGGAGATATCAAGGTTTTGTTAGCGAATCTCCAGAGCAAACCAATGCAAATCTGCTAACACCAAATAGTGGCATGCTTATGCTTGACCCCAACAAAGGAGGTCCTTCAGGTTCATGAATTCAGTTTATTAAGTAAATTTGGTCTAACCTTCAAGCAACACCCAGCAAAATGATAGTGGTACCATGGAAGAACTTAATAGGGCTATTGCAAGAACAAAAAGACCAAGCGATAGTTTTATTCCAGAAGTATAAGGAGACTTTTGCTATTAACAACCATGATTCAGGGTAAGCTAGGAGGGTGGTCCATCAATTAGACACAGGTGATCACCCCCATAAGGTCTCAACTAATCCGTTGAATGAGGGAAATGGAAGAATTGTCACTGAAGAAATTCATAAGTTGCTGGAGCAGGGGATGATCAAACTGTTTAGGAGTCTATGGGATTTACCCATTCTGATTGTAAAAAGGAAGGATGGCACCAACCGCGTGGTAATAGACTACAGTAAGCTCAATAGTATTACAAAAAAGGACTCATACCCCTTACCGTGGATTCATGATGTTTGGATTGGTTAGGGGGAGCTTGTTCCTTCTCAGCGATGGACTTGATATTGGGTTACTGGCAAATTGAGCTGCCCATGGCGGAACAGTAGAAATGCGCCGTAATCACATCCAAAGCCTTTTCCAACTGACCCATATGCCCCAAGGGCTGTGTAACGCCCCAGCTACGTTCCAACGAGCCAAGGACACTATCCTCAGAAACCTGAAGCTGTCATGTGTCCTTATATACCTCAACGATATCAATGTTTTCTCTTAACCTTTTCTGAGCACCTTGACCATCTAGAAGCAGTATTCCGCTGGCTCGCTGAGCTGAACAACAAAATTATGCCTCAAAAATGTAACTTCTTCAAAGATTAGTTGAAATACCTGGGGTTTGTGGTAGATTTCAAGGGGCTGAATCCACAGTCAGTCAAGGTGGAGGCCATCTGAAAAATGACTACACCTAATAGTAAACGTGACATACAGGTATATTTGGAATGGTCAGTTACTACTGAAGCTTCATCACCAACTTCAGCTGTATTATGGGGCTGTTATTTAGGTTATTAAAGTAGGATGTTGCATTTGAATGGATGTAATGTCAATAATACACCTTTGATACAATTTGGATGGTGCTGATTAGTGCACCAGTGCTACGCTATAAAAACTTCAATAGGGAGTTTATCATTCAAATGGATGCGTCCCTTTCTGCTGTTGGGGTGGTACTTTATCAGAAAGATGACGAGGGAGAGGAGCATCCCGTTGTGTACTTCAGTCAAAGTCTGAACTGCCATGAGCATAATTATACCGAGACTGAGTGGGAGTGATTAGTGGTGATCTTTGTATATATGCAATTTAATGTCTACTTGCATGGGGTAAAGTTTAAAGTTTTGACGGATCACGCGTTGTTAGGTTGGTTGCAGAACCCTAAAGAGCTTGAAGGGTGTATAGCTCGATGGGTTCTTAAGTTGCAGGCTTATGACTTCAAGATCTGTCACCACCCAGTAGTTAATCATCAGAACGCCAACTGTTTATCTCAATTGTTGACCATTGCTGTGATGGCGGATCTCAGCGATATGATGTATGAGAAGATGCTCAGCGGAAAATATGGTGAAGAACCACCTCAAGTGATCAAAGCATTAAATTGAGATGCGTACAAATACCTTCTAATGGAAGGGAGAACTATACAAGTGGATTGGCAATTCTGCGGTAAATTTTTATAACCCTCAGCATGGCCTGGGATTATAATGAGCACCCACAAGGCAGTTGGACATTGTGGTGTGCGCAAGAAAATGTAGTTGTTGCACCCTTAGTATTATTGGAAAGCATGAACTTTGACATACTTGAAATCATTTCCTGTTGCCATCAGTGCTAAGTGGAAAAGTCATTCCACCAGAAGACTACTTAACAGTTAGTAAAACCACATTTTTCTTGGCATACAGTTTCCCTTGATGTTATCAGGTCTCTGCCAATGAGAGCCAACTGGTATAAGTACATTCTGTTGGCTATTGATCACTTGACCAGGTGGGTTGAAGCATGGGTGATATGGGATCTGGGGGCAGTCATAGTGGCCAAGTCCTAATGGAATGTATTATTCAGTGACATGGTTGCCCTCAGTTCATTCTTACCAATAACAGAACCAACTTCACATCAAACAGCCTATCCAGATTGAACGAGCTTGTGGGCATCTGCGGGGTTCTGATGACTCCATATCACCCCAAGTCCAGAAGAATGATCAAACAGGTTAATGGAATGCTAGTGAACATCCTTAGGAAGCTGGTAACTGATATATCCTCTGATTGGAGTTCCCTCCTGTCTACTGCTGTCTTTGCTTACAACATCAATTACCATTTCACTACGGGAAAGAGCCCCTTTCAACTGTTATATGGACGGCACCCCATTCTTCCAACATTGCTTTATTTGTGCATAGAAGATACCAGCAAAAGGGATCCCCATCATTACTTGACGAATTTAGCTGACATATTGATCAAGTTGCAAATGGAAGCATACTCATTTAGCTTAGCCAAGAAGATTAGAAATTGGGCCACCAATCAAGTACAATATAGTGGATTGGCCCAATTTCAAAATAGTGAGATGGTTTTGTTTCATAATCATCACAAGTTTGGGTGGAAACACAAGCAGGCCAACATCTGGGTTGGTCCATTCAGAATAATTGAGAAAACTGGTGTCAATGCATATAACATTAAAGACCCAGAAAGTGGTCAAATCATTAATTGAGTTCACATGAAGTTTCTCCTAGCATATAAACAATAGGAGGCTCATCATCCAATCAAAGGGGGTGATTATGTCGAGATTCCAATATGACTGGACAATAAGCCCTGAAGAGTTATGACGGAATGGTGTGAATCCACCAACTAGGATAATATTTACAAGTATTTGAGCGCCTTGATATGAGGCAATATTTGTTATAATGGGTTGTTATTGGATTATCTCTAAATTATACAATAAGGTGATGTTGACATTCGATGAATATAATTTAGATTGCCTCAAATTATGGGTGATAAAAAATTGAAGAATAACAGCTAGAACTGATAGTAATTGGTCGAATAGAATAGTCTAAGCTTTGAAAATGGTAGCATCCAAAGTCGCTGATATATAAGTGAGATGGGCGATTGAAAGAAAGAGGTGGTAAATAGGAAAGAATGAGCAGAACAGCGAAGAGTCACTGTATTTAAATAATAAATAAAAAGTTGCCGGGGCAATTGCTCCTATTTTCTTATATCTTCAGACTTTTTAGAGGACCAATGATTTCCGCATCAACTGTCTGTTGTTCAAGTGGTTTCAACCTGTGCGACCCTTACAGCGGATCCCAATGATACCACCCAAAATTATAACAATATTAATAGCAGAATCTTCTGCTCTGCTTCTTACTACATATTAACAACCTTCTTTCCTCAATCTTCTCATCTCACTTATAAATCAGCGACCTTGGTCAGTACTGATCCTTTTGATTAGAATATTCTTTTACTGCCATATCCTCATTGGTTCATCCTCATAACTGTGAGGTCCCGCAAGGTCTACTATCTTTAAAATTCACTATTGCATCTGTTTAGGCGTTCTATATAACTATCCATCCTTAATCAACATTGTATTATTTCCTTATTTGAAGACAATCCAATAACTATCCTTTTTGGTCTCAGTATCGCCTTATATCAAGGCGCTCAGATACATTTGTATATTAGTAAATCAATGTCAGAAGAATTTAGCCAAACTACCATAGCTATTTGGGGCTTATTGTCCAGTCATATCAGAATCTTGACATTACCCCCTTGACTGTACAATAAATCTCCTATTGCTTATACACCCAAAGGAACTTTTCATGCACTCAGTTAATAATTGTACCACTTGCAAGGCCCTTGATAGTATAGGTGTCAACACCTATTTTCTCGATGATTTTGAATGGACCAATCCATATGCTGGCTAATTTGTGCTTCCAACTAAACCCATGCTAGTCATAGAATAGAACCAGCTCTCCATCTTTGAACTGAGCTAGCCTACTACGCCCCTCCTGATTGGTGATCTGATTCCTTATCTTTTTAGCCAGACTAAAGGAGTACGCCTCAGTTTGCAACTTGATTGATGTGTCCGCTAGGCTAGTCAAATAATGTTGGGGATCCATTCCACCTGTAACTTCTATGCAAGCATAGAATAGTGCAGGTAGAGATGGGTGCCGTCCATATAGTAACTGGAAGGGACTCTTCCCCATGGCAGAATGATAGATAACGTTATAGGCAAAGAAAGCGGTGGAAAGGAGGGAACTCCAATATGAAGGTCAATCCGTTACTAATTTCTGGAGTATGTTCACCAAGGTCTCATTAACTTGAACAACCATCCCATTGGACTCAAGGTGGTATGGGGTTGTTAGAACCCCGTGGATGGCCATCAGCTCATTTAGCTGTGGCAGGATGTGAGAGGTGTGAAGTTTGTTTTGTTATCAGTAAGGACAAACTGAGGACAGCTATGTCACTAATTATGCATTACAATATGAACTTGGCCACTGTAACCACCCCCAAATTACATATTTTTCATGCTTCAACCCACCTAGTCAAGTGGTTAATCGCCACTAGAATGTATTTGGACCGGTTAGCTCCCGTTGGCAGGGGGCCAACAACATCAATGGAAACTTTAAGTCAAGCAAAATGCTGTTTCATTAGCTGGTACAAGGTCATCTACCATAACGGATTTCCATTTGGCACTGGTGGCAGCAGGAGATTGACTCAAGTACATCAAAGTTAATGCTGTTCTAATAATACTTAGGGCGCAACAATTCCAACGCCTTGCTCAATCCACCATTTCATACTGCCTTATGTCCGCTCATAATAATGCTTAGCCGTGCAGAGGGTCGCGGAAAGTTCACCATAGAGTCTCCAATCCGCTTATACATCTCACCGTTCCACTGAAAGGTATTAATCTCAATCTCGTTTAATGCCTATATGGCTTGAGACGGTTCATCATCATATTTCTGCTGAACATTTTAGTTGTACATCACATAGCTCAGATCCACTGTGATGGCAATCATTTGTAGTCTCAACAAGCAATTGGCGTTCTGGTGTTTTGCTCCAAGTCAGTGGAGGATATCAAAGTCTTAAGCCTGAAGTTTGAGGGCCCATTGGGCTAGACGCCCTTCAGGCTCCTTGAATTTCTGTAGATATCATAATGAAGCATGATACATTATAACTTTAAACTTCACTCCATGCAAATACGCCCTAAATTGCTTATATGCATAGATCATCACTAAGCACTTCTGCTTGGTCATGGTTTAATTGCGTTCATATCAGTTCAGGAATCAACTGCAGTACACAACTGGGCTTTTCCCCTCATCATCTTTTTAATGTAGGACCGCCCCTACAGCGGAATGAGATGCATCTGTCTGTACAATAAATTCTATATCAAAATTTAGGTAGTGCAGCACCGGCACACTGATTAACGCCATTAGAAGTGTTTTAATGTAGCATTGACAACATTCCATCCATTCAAACATGGCATCCTTTTTTAGTAACTTAAACAGCGGACCATCAATACAGCTGAAGATGGTATAAAGCGTTGTAGTAGCCAACCATCCCCAGAAATAACTTATATTCGCACTTACTGTTTGTTGTAGTCATTTTTTGAATAGCCACCATCTTAGCTGGTTTGGGGTTTCAGCCCTGTCGCGTCTACCACAAACCCAAGGTACTCCAGTTGGTCCTTGAGAAAAGTGACATTTGTGGGGCCTGATCTAGTTGTTGGCCTCAGCAAGCCGGCGTAATACCTCCTCCAAATTGGTAAGGTGCTCATAAAACGTTTGGGAGAATTTATTGATGTTGTCAAGGTACATGAGAACGCATGACAGTTTTGGGTCACCAAGAATGGTGTTCATAGCCCGTTGGAGCGTAGCTGGGGCATTACACAGCCCTTGAGGCATGTGTGTCAGTTGAAAACCCCCTTAGATGTGATTACGGTGCATTTCTCCTGTTCTGCCGCAGGCAACTTGATTTTGCCAATAACCAGATATTAAATCCATCGCTGAAAAGTATTGAGCTCCTCCCAACCAATCCAGTGCATCATTGATTTCAGCAAGGGATATGAATCTTTTTTTGGTTATACTGTTGAGCTTCTGGTAGTCTATCACTACTCAGTTAATGCCATCCTTCTTTTTTACAATTATAACGGGCGTAGCCCACATATTAGTTGATGGTTTGAGCATCCCTTTTTCCAGTAGCTTCTCTATTTCCTCAGTAACTACTTCAGCTGCTCTAGATTGGCAGATCGGCCAAAATTTGATGGGGGAATATCTCAGTGTTTAATTGGTGCATCACCCCTGAGCGCACCCTAAATTGTGACTGTCAACAGCAAAAATCTTCTTAGACTTTTCAGATAAAGATATCACCTAATATTTTGTTCTTGTCATGAAAACGGCAGAAGAAGTCTAGACCAGCCTTCCGGTTGAGATGCGTCAGTACCCAAAAAGCAAGCCAGAGTGGCAGAGGCATTGCCACATATATGAAGTTGTATGGAGCTGTGAATTGGGAAATGATAAATCGTTGGTGTAGGGCAATTGTGAATAGCAACCCAAAAACGAACCAAATGGAGACAAACCAAACACTGGGGGTCTTGCTGCAGGGGATGGTACCACAGGTATAGTTTCTACAAGGTCAACAGTGGGTGGGTTCAATACACTTGAGGAGACAAGGGGGCGGATCCTTTCTTGGAAATGGTGGATGTAAGGCCATAAGATCCCAGTATATTGATGGCGGATATTTGAAATAAAGGGGTCAAATTGTCAGTAGTATCTGGCTCACTGAATCCGGTTAACAATGGTGGGAGTCATAGTAACCATCAGCACTGGTAAGGTCCAACCAGTATAGGTACCAACAGGCCACCAGAGTAAAGCCATCAGGAATATGTCCAGAAGGATATCAATAAGTTGAAAATTGAAAGTTTTTAGCGGAAAATTTTATTGAAATGAAAGTGAAGAAAATCGACCAACAATTTTCTCAGTTTGATGCAACTAATTAAATAGTGTTCAATTGATGGGGGAACAAGCAGGGATCAGGTCCCTCAAGTTTGACCTAATTGGCGAATTATTTAGGGATGGGGGCAGATAAGCTAAATAGGAACTGACATCAAAGTATTTGGAGGCATGCTGAGTTGCTATCAGTTCAACCTCAAATTCCTGAGCTGAGGCTCAACTGCATTTCCAGCAGTTAGCATGATGGTATCTGGACCAACAAGTGATGGGAATTCCTCAGGGCCGCCCCACATAGGGGCGGTCCCAATTGGTTGGAAATGGGCTTGGGATGCCCAACCTGTCCATGCCCGGTCGCTGGGCCATTTGTTTGGTCAAAAGAGTTTCACCAGCCACAACTCCCAATTTTCTGGATGGGAGCTTTGGACTATCACCAATGGTTTCCAATGCTACTACCTGCACGTTGGGGATCATCCCCAACAATTTTGAGAGGGGTTTAATTTTGATAATTGCACTGCTGGCCAAATCAAAAGTCTCAGTTATTCCAGCTGACAATTCAATCTTCATCCCTTTTTGACTATGTGGATTTCGATTGTCAGGCCTGTTTTCAATTGGCTTTGGACCATATGATTTTAATTTGGTGATATTGGCGCAGATTGCCCTGATCCAGCAGACAAGTTCAGCCGAGGTGAGTGTGGGCACTGGGGGAGGAATCCAAAGAGGGAGAGCTGTTACCCAGTGCTCATCCACCACGTGGGCGAGGTCACCCTGGGTAATGGGTGGTACAGCTACCCTCCTTTGGAACCTTTTTACTTAGAAATGGGATAAGTGCCTGATCCACACACAGGAGATGTTCCCCGGGACTTACAGTTCTTCTGATAACCCTATTAAGTTTTTGCATGGTACCACCGCCATTATTCTGGGCTGCAATTAAACCAGTAAACCAAATTCATCTATTGACCCCAAACTCATGAACCTTAAGGACCTCCTCAACAGGGATCAAGTGTATATACACCACTATTTAGTATTGGCATATTTTGCAATGGTTTTTGTAGAGTCATCAATAAATCTTTGATCTCCTCATGTTTTAGTAGTATAATTCCTGGAGCCACGTGGGGCTCAAGATTTAATGACTGATAAGGGCTAATAACTTCCCCATAGAGTCCGTCTGGTACTTAAACCTCCAATTTGGTGTTCACTATTACTAGGTGACTGGAGGGGATGGATATTAGCCTGGAAGCTCTGAGAGGCAGTCCTTGATATTCATATATCTGCTGTAAGAGGGCTAGGGTCTTGTTCTTTAGTTAATGGTAGCGAACCAGAATTCCCTAATCACTATATGCAAGGTTGATATGTCCCATATGCACCAGATCCTTTCGGTACTCCACTAGAGGTAAAATAATTGGGATCCGCTGACCCAATATCTCAAAGGTCTCCTCTTTCATATCAATGACAGCCCCAAAGTGTCGCATGAAAGCAGTTCAAACAACAGTTTTAGTTACTGTTAGATAGTACTATTATCAGAGCTACAATGACAATGGACCCAAACCGCAAAGGTAGTTCATTGTACGCTTCCTCAGAGGCCATGTTGTCCGCTCCAGCGGTCACATACACCATGCAATGTTCTACATCAGGCTTTAGTGTCAACTTTAACGCCAACTTAGTGAAACTATGTTGACTGGGGCACCCATAACTATAATAGCGTGAACCCAATTTTTGCTACAAAAACGTCACAGTATGAGCACTCGGGATAAGAAGTTTGAATGTATAATGTGTGGACATTTAAGGGATCTTTTTCCCATAGAAGCTCATAATTTCCTCACCTAATTTGGGGTATTCTTTGGCAATAGCATCTACTGGAAGGGCGACGTTTACACCTTTCAGGGAAGGTGCATATGCATCTGGATTCAGCTTGTCTGATGAAGGTTGGTCAAACATTTGACAGGCTTACAACTTTGGTTGTTCTGAGGTCCTTCTTTGCCACGGCCTTGGCTTGTGCCCATGTCAGTATGCTCACTCCTCCAACCAGATGCTGGTATAGAAACCCATCATCATATTGAGGGACTTCCTGTGGATATTTACAATAGGCTCAGGTGGGACGTTAGGAGTTGTGATAGAGGAGGTAAAGAGTCCCATCTCTACTCCTCTCCATCTTTTTAATGTTAGTATTGATCCTGCTGTATTTAGTGGACCCGATGGTTGAGGCAACTCCATGCAAGGTGTCCAGGGCAGCTGCATTCAAAACAATTAACCCCGTAGGGACCACATAATTGGTTCTTATAAGAAGGGCTAGGCTGATAGTTTGATTGTTGACCAGAATAACTAGGGCCAGGTCAATAGGGTGATTGCTGACAATTGGCATAATTTGGTCCAGGTTAGTAGTTGGGCTTCTGATTACTTTCGTAAGCAGGACCATAGCAGAAGTCAAACTTCTGGGGGTAACTCAACTGAGGATGAGGCGCATGATTATAATAAGGCTGGGGCTTACTAGACGGGAGCTAAACAGGACGGATGAGTTTCCCAAATTAAAAGGTCTTGCGATGGCAGTGGTATTTTTCCGCTCTGTATTGGGTGGAGGAAAGGTAGCAGATAAGTAGCGCAAACCCTGAACAACCTTGAGAAGGGGTACGTTATCATCCAATAAGAGTCATGACGTTGTAAAGCTTGGTTATAGCTTCACTGCAGAGGTCATCACAATGCACACATTAGATTTAGATAAAGTCCCTGCCCCTATCAGCACATGGGCTTCTGCCATGAATTGGTCAGAAAACTCAGTGAGGGTCTCACTACGTTAGAACTCAATGGTCAAAAATTTTGTCCTTCACTGTGACATCTTTGAGGTAGCTCCAAACAACTGCAGCACTGTATCCTTCACTTCTTGGTATGTAAAGGTACTTATTGGAAGATAACAGATGGCTTGGCCAGCACTCCAAACATCCAAGTCGGGTATTTACATTTTAGCTTTATGCTTATCAAGGCTCATAACGTTGAAAACTTGAATTGCTTAAAGAAGCCATGGATATTCCCATCACAATCAAAAAAGGCAGCTTTTTGATGCAAACCTTTTACTCCTACTCATTACTGTGACCCTTTGGAGAGTACTGAGGATGCATTGAGACCCATAAATGGTATCTTGATGAGATACTGGTACAGCAGCTGACAGGCTATCTTTGGCTTCAGGGGTGGCGTGGGCCTCATTGGTGGGCAGTACAGCTATTACTTGGGGGAATCGGCTCTCCAATACATAGTCATCTCCAGAGCTGCCCTCCTGGGTGTAGTAGCTCATGCCAATGTCATATTTTCCATAATACAATTCACCCTGAGCTGTCCCTTGTCAATCGTCCACTTCCTGATGAGGTGGCTGGGAGGTGCTGTCCAACTTCCACTCTGCATAATGCAGTTGTTCAGTAGTTCATCCAAATGATTAGCAAGTTGCTTTTTTTGTTGTCCAAGGATTCACATTTGACTAAACGTGCTGTCAAGCTATTTCATAACGTCGTTCCACTCCTGAAGAAGCTCATCCTGCTTCTTGAACACCACGTTTAAAGAAATTTTGAGTTCTGCATATTTTGGCTGGTGCAGTGTTTCATGAAGATTCTTCATCAAAGTAGGCCTTATGCAACATGGCCGGTGACTGGAGAATTTTTATTTTTTGTGGTTGATTGATGAGCCCCCTGTAGTGAGCACCACTGTTATAATTTTGGTAATAAGGTAATGTATGCTGAGAAGGTTGCACAGGGTAAAATCCTACTGAGCAATGGACAGACGATATGAAGATTGTCATCATCAAGACAACTTAGTAAAATTTTTTAAAGTATTGAGCAATTGCTCCAATGACACATCTTCATTTAACTTAACAATTTACAACAGATACTCTCTGCTCCGCTCTCTCTTCTCTGCTAATAACCTTCATTCTTCAATCATCTCATTTTGCTTATATATCAGTGACTTTAGTCAATACGCTCTTTTAGCTTAGACAATTTGGTTCCGTTATATTCTCATTGTCTCCAGCAGAATACTATTCTTAAATTCCCTATCACCTTAGATTGAGGCAACCTATTAAATATTAGTCATATGTTGACATCAGCTTATTGCTTTATTTATAAGTGAACCAATAATTACCCTTCCTGACCCAATATCACCTCATCCCAAGACACTCAAATATTTGTACACTATAAATCATGGTCAGCGTATTCTAGCCAATGTGCCGTGGCTATTTAGTGCTTATTGTCCAGTCATATCAAGACCCATAGTCCTCAATGATGGATTTACACTGGTGATCCTCCTTGATTTACTCTATAGGAATTTAGCTTATTTGTTGCTCGCTGGTGATTTAAATGCTGCTGGATTTCACAACTGTTGTTAGAATAAGAATAAACACTAATAAAAAAATAGGTTTTATATCTTTTATTAGCATTAGTGCGGGGAGAGAAAGCATTTATCCCTCCTGATATCTGACCAGTCATTATTTAAACTGTATTGAGGGTCAAAGGTAATTTAATAGTAAGTTTGGATCAGCTTAGTGAGGTCTAAATAAGGAAAACGTAAATCCATCCTATCAAAGCTTATAAACTCGCTTCATTTTGGCTGGGCAATGGATGAGGATTTATTTATTTATCCGAGGTAAGCCAACCAGGGGATGGACATTACTGAACTAAAACTAAAAATCATAATAAAAATAACGATTCAAACAAAATGTCCAAAATGGACGGATTGATTGAATTGTACCTAACAAAATATCCAAGATGGTGGGCAGCAAATATTGCTATCCCTCCATGGTGGATGGGGAGGGGGGATCGGGGGGCTTGTCTTCAGCCGCATCCATCTCATTCCAGAGTAGGGTGCATGTTAAGGCAGATAGTAAGGGTGTGGGGCATCGGCGGCATGGGGTTCAATATCCTTGATGACTGAAACTTTTGAATAGTTTCCAGCCATCATTATACCAACGATGTATTTGCCCAAAGCGTCTTCAGCTTTGAGGTGGTCATCTGGGAATTTAATGAATGTGGCAATGTTGGTTCAGGTATTTTTGCTTTCAGATTCCGTGCTACTGTTATCACATTCTGGATGGCTTCAGTGATTTTTTTGTGTAAAATTTTCATGTTGATCTTACTTTGTGCAGTAAGATTTGCGGGGATGACAGGAGGTGGAATTTCTCCTGCGAGCATAGCCACAGATTTGGCAGCAGCTTTGCGAAGAGGACGGCAATCTGATGTGGCGGCTGCTTCTACTGCAAGCTGGTGGTCACTGTAGAATGGTTTGGCGTTAGGTTGTGGGACATATTTCTATGTGGTAAATTTTGCATCCCATTCTGCGTTACAGAGCCGCATGAGTTGCATGATCAGTTCTTCAATGATCTTACCTGATTAGTCAATTTCATCCAATAATTCCCATGGGTTTTGGTTGAATTGTATTGGGGAATCAGCGTGCAGTTGAGGTTTGTTTGATTCATTTATGGATGCATGGGATTGAACTGGGATCCAATCTGATGTTTTGTTGGATGAATTATTTATGGCAATGGGGCAAGGTGGGTGCTGATTGGTGGCTGTAGGTGCAGCTGCAGCATCAGTCATTGGAGGAGGGGAAGATAGGATCATACCCCATGTCAGAGTTGGCGCGGGGTGGGCAGCGGATTGGTGGGCATTGGGCAAACTTTTGACATTGGTGGAAGTTTCTGAGTATGGACATTTGCGTTTTGAGTGGTCTAACTTGAAACAGGATGGACAAATCGTCCGTCTGCCATCAACGCGGGCCCAGAACGGATGGTTGGTGGCAGATGGGATGGTGGCATGAGGGGGAATTTCCAAAGAAATTATCATAAATTCAGGGCTGATTGCAGCATACACCCAAGGCCCAGCGAGGCGTGTGGCCCCATTTGGGACCACAAATTGCAAGATAGGGTTGGCGCCGTAGGCTGCCAAACCTTCCATCAGCTCCTGGTGGAGCACTTTGGGGGAGGTGGGTGGGCAAACCAGCGAACTGGACCACCAAGGTGGTGTCCGTTGGGAGCTAGGTCCAAGTTGTTGGGAGGGAATATTGTTGAAAATTAAAGGCACCGTTGCCACAGTGGCTGCATCAGCTTCACAGGGAAAGCTAAGATCAAAGTACCCCTTATAGGGGCGGAAGTCAATAAAACAGTTTGGTGTCATCACGCCTGAGCCATTTTGATAATGGCTTAGTCGTCATGGGGGAAGAACTTCCCATATCTGACCCTAAGGCCAAAATGCATGTTGCTCTGGGGGAGCACCAGGGGGCAGCGGGGCACCACTTGGGTTTGGGCGAGATGGGCATTGAGATCCTTGGGAGGAATGAATCACCCCAAGGGTTTGAAATGACTGGGCGAGCCAGTCCAAGCGCGTTTTCCTGTCTGGACAGAAAATGGAGGGGGAGTTTTGCTGCTGCCCCACACTGGGACAGTTGGCAGGGGATCTGATGACATCAGAGCAAGACTTTGGTGTGCGATTAAGTGTTTGCTTTTAATTTACCAAAATTAATTTGCTTAGAAAGTTACGCTGAACAGAGAGAAAGTTGGATGAGGAGTTATTATATGGTAAGATTTACCCATGGGTAATGATTTTATAAATTTTAGCCAATCCCATTTTGATAAAATTATTGCACCTTGAGGGACCCCTGATAAGCCTATAAAAGGGGTGGCCCCCACATAGGTGCTTGAATGGACCTGGTCGTGGCTGGGGGAGTACCATCTGATGAACGCCCCAGGGTCCGCCACATGGCTAAAGTAATCCAATTGCTTGATCTCGTGTTATCCCATGAAGTATCTAAACTCATGTTACCCCAATTTGCGGTGTTCAACCAAAAATTGGTCAGGGTCTTTTGGCTGATAAAATTTTATTGGTATTTAAATAAAGCTTATTATTATCAAGGACTTGTAAATGTCCAACATTTCCCCTTTTCAGCTGATTTTGACCTAAAAGATCTTATCTTGAAGCCTGGAGGGCAAATGTCTGACATGCTTCATTGTTTCCATCTGGTAAGGAGACAGGGCGTGGGCCTCTGGATCCAATGGTTTGATTAATGGTGCATGGCTCTGTCTGATACAAATACAACCAAGTTCATGGGTCTAAATGGTTTTTCCTGAATTGCTAAAATCCCTGGGGCCTCCATCTGTGAGGTGGATTGTCTGTGTGACAGGCAGGCGGGCTGATCGCATTGCATAAAATTGGAGAGGTGTACTTCTTCCCCCTGAATCATTGAGGGGATTTACATGGTGAGGGCGAATACCTCCAGAATATTAGAGGGGACATCTTAATGATCTGTTTCTGCCAAGAGGGTGTCAAATACACTGCTAATGCTGGACCTTGTTCCAGTACGTTACCTACTTTTTCCTCCTTGTTGAATATCATGAGTTCCAATTATTGGGGGTGAAGGGGGTTAATTTAGTATAAAAACGTGAAGCTTTATGGCGGCTAATTTTTTGGTAGGTTGTATTCAGGGAGAGTCTCAATATGCTGGGCTAGTTTGTATGCCCCCTCCAGAGTTTGGGGTCCGTTGTACCATGCCATGTGTGATCCCACTCCTTGGTTGAGAAAAGCATAAAGCAGCAATGGCAATGTCCACTGGTAGTTGAAGAGATTCCTCAAGTTGGTGGAAGTCCTTAATATGGTCCTCAAAATTCGTGGCCATTCCCAGTAGTTGGAATCATTTGTACAGGAGTTTTGGACTCAGTGCTGGAATAGCCACCATGGACGAAACTATCATAAATAGTGAGGGAGGTGACTCCCAGATACAAATTTTGGTATAAGCAGGCGCGGGACCAGATTTTAGCCTTACCATCCAAGGCATCCAATAGTGCCATGGAATGTTGATCCTCCAAAGCCCTATTGGTTACATTTAAAGTTGCTCACAATTTGAGCTCTGCCAGAACTCCCAACACCTGGCGGGCCACTTCATCAGAGGTACATGCGCAGGCCCTATCACTGTTACATTGCACGCTTGAGCACTAGAGGGGGAATTGGCTGCTCTTCTCAATTGAGCTTTACTTGCTTGATGCCCTTGATTAACGCCACCCATGACTAGCAGGTCAGGAGGGCGCGTATAAGTCCACACAATCTCTGTTTAGCTGTTGATGAGCCCAGTTCAGCAGATCCTGGACCAAAGATATGGCAGTGGTGTTAATGGTCTGGATTATCATGTCAGACAATATACGTGCCGAAATAAGACTTGGCTTCCATTGGGGGGTACTCCAATGCTTAAAATAGAATTCAGAGTCCGCAAGGCATCACCGTTCTGATGAAATTTGAATAAAAACCATGGAGGAACAAGTGAAGAGAGTATTAGTCTATGAACATCATTCCTGCTCCAACTAATAAGCTAATCGCTGGAAGTAATCTTAACAATGCTTCAAATATGGGGTCAAACTGCCATGGTCAGCGAGAATTGGATTGTTCCATCCATGTGTTTTCCATTTGGGTAGGACTCCTAAATCAGTTGAATATGCACTTGATAATGTGCAGCAACAATGGTCTTTTCAAGTTCAATCCCAACTGTTTCACTTCAAATAGCGTCCACCATAAGTTCGTTCTGCTTTCCTCCATGGTTGAAGCAGATTGGATTAAGTAATGGGTCAGTCTGCCCTCCTTGGTTTACTTTTGGGCTGTACTCTCAATACTTTTGAGCGCGTATTTGATACTGAGGGGTAGCAATTGTTTCGTTGGGTATAATCCCAACAAAGCCACCCTGAGTTGTGACCACCAAAGCATCATTTTCATTTTTCATAGTTCAGACAGATTAAGTTAAGTGTTTGGTCATTCCATTCAGTTTGAGATTCTCAATAGTGTTTTGCTGGATTAGGGCATCTTGTGAAACTCATGGGGTACGCCTCCCAAGGGTTTCTGCACTGAGAGAGGCAATAGCTGAGATAACCAATGTGATGGCCACCATCAAAATTATATAAATGAGTGTGGACCCTACATTGGTTGGGGTGGTTCCTTGAGGATCGCCTGAATATATATATTTATTTAACTAAAGCAAGACGACCAGGGGACGGGCATTACCAATAATGTGTGGAGATGGGATGGGAGTGAATAATAGCGATGACTATAGAGGGTTGGGCACCCCAGGGTACACAGGTTACCCCTGCTGCCAGCTGGAACCGCCAGGTATGGGGGATTGGTGCGCTACTCTAAGGGGGTTGTACCCACTATGGAGCAGGTGTGAAGGAAGGGTCCGTGTGAAGTAACCAGAGCGGGAACCATGACTTTATGAGTCTCTGCTGCCTTGGCTTCATATACCCATAGATCCAGGCTTGGAAGTTCTCCAGTAAGTGGACATGGAACCTATTGATAACCCCATGGATGGTAGGGACTGCGCCCTTGAATGCATCCAAGTCAATAGTGTGGATTGTCCACATTGCAATTGGTATCAATAGGGAGCGCAGGGTAGATGGGATTGGGGACACAAGCCGGAGCGCGAGGAGGCTCCTTGAGATAGTGAAATCCTGTTCATCTTGGATCTTGAGCAGGCACGCGACTTCTCGCCATATGGCTCTGGATGGGGGGCAGGTCTCTAAGTGGTGGTGTAGGGAGCCCTCTCCTCCACATACTGCGCAGGTTGCGTGGAGGGAGTGGGTGCAGTCTGCCGTTCTATAAGTCCTTCTTAGGCAGCTCCAGGCGTTGGCTCTTACCCTCGGTTGGAGGAGTGGATGGTGCATCATCCTTCATATTGCCTTTTGTGTGGCTAGGTCGTAGGGGATGTCCAAAGCGTCTAGGTAGTCGATTCTGGCGATGGTTGGGGTCATGGCAAGAATGTCTTGGTGGGGTGGTCTTCTAACTTTTATATCATGAAGTGGTCTCTGGGTTGTCCCCTTCCCTGCACAGTTCCTGCGGTAGCAATGGTCCATCCCATGCGGTGGATGATTTGGAGGAGGCGTTTAAAGTGAGGGGGTTCTGTGTGGGCCCATTGCATTGGGGCGATTAGTGAGGTATGTTAGTAAGCTGAAAGGATGGTGTGGGTTAGGTATTTTGAGTGCCTGCGCGAAGTTGGCCCTCGCTTCCCTGGACCAGCTGCTTTGGGGGTCTGGGGTTAACACTTCCTCTATCAGGTGCCCAGGATGCAGTTGGCATGGTTCTCAAATCTATCAGGCCCATGCCGCCACTGGAGCATGGACCATATAGCGTTTCCACCCGGACTGGTGGGCAGGATCCAGTCCACAGCCAGCCCTGGATAAGTGCACGGATTGATGTTATAAAGGTAGGCTAAAAGGGGGATCGCATGCATGGGGAACCACAGCATTAGGAGGATGAGCGAGTTGGCAACTGCCACTCACCCTGTTAGCCCAGGAATTTACCTTTGAGTGAGGCGATTCTGTTGGATATTTGTTGCAGCAGGCTATTTTCGATCATCTCATTTGCATACCCCCCTGTTTCCAGCCAAATCCCAAGGTGGTGGACAGGGATGGTGGGAGTAATGCAAAGGGTAGGACGAGTGAGTTTTTGCGTCTTGGGTTGTGTGTAGTGAGGGATGTGGTCCAGTTGATGACATATTTGCCAAGGAGGATTATTTTGGTTTTCCACATATTAAGTGATGCATTACTCACCGTGGAGTATTCCTCTAGGGTGCGTTCCAACTGTCATGCATCGCTGCTGTCAGCTATATCTGTCACACAGTCATCCGCAAGGGCTAGTATCTTGACTGGGGGATGGCCTTGTGCAGTTATGCCCCTGAGGCGCGAGTCAGCAATGCAGAGGAGTGGATCAAAGCTGTAATTGTAGAGTAATGGGCTGAGGGGGTCCCCTTACTTGAGCCCTCAGTGTGGTGTGATCCTGTCAGTCAGGAAGCCCGGGCCACATACAGCCATAGAGGCGGATTCTGTGAGGAGCATCTCCCAGTTAAAGAACCTGTGTGGGAGGTTGAAGGCGTGTAGGCACTCTTTTAGGTATGGCCAGCTAATGCGGTCATATGCCTTCTCCTGGTCGAGATTTCCAGGTCTCCTGTCACTTTGGATTGGCATACATTGGCGATGGAGTGTATGTTAGACCATATGGAGCGCCCTGGTGTAAAGCTAAATTGGTTGGGTGGAGGGCTTTAGAGGCTAGTGTGCCCAGTCTGGTAGCTAGGATTTTTGTAAGTAGTTTATTGTCAGTATTTGAGAGTGCTATCAGAAGCCAGTTGGCCAGGTCCAGTCTGTCGCCCTTCTTAAACAGGGTAATGACATATGAGTCCTGGCCTCCTGGCAGGAGACGAGTCTCCAGCAAGTACTGGTTTATAGTTGATAGGAGGAGGAGGGCGATCTGCTTAAAGTATGTTTTATAAAATTCGTAGGGTATCCCATCAGGGCCTGGGCATTTCCTACGCGGTGCACCATTGACTGTATTCCAGAGCTCCTCCTGCGCTATCAGGTTTAGAAGACTACAGTCCGGCGGTGCAATCTGTATTCCAGCAGAGTGTAAATTTTTTTATTTTTTGGGGGTTGGGTGGGGTGTCACGGTAGAGTTTGGTGTAATAGCGGTGAATTTCCGCCTTGACCTCCATTGGGTCAGTTGCCACAGTTCCATCAGCTTTATGGACCTGTGCGCACTGGGGCAGATTGCCTTGGGAGTGGTATTGGTGGTAGAAGAACGCCAAACAGGTTTCGCCTTCTTTTGTGTGCTTACCTTTCCATGATACTTTGATTCTATGTTGGTGTTTGTGGATGAGGGCGTTTAGGCGGGCTAAAATTTCCGCCCATTTGCATCCCCAGTTTGGGCTGTATCCGGATTTTGGGGTATTATTTCTAGGTGGTCAAGTTCTGCCAGGGTGCATCTGATCATAGCAGTATCCACAGTTTATTTGCGCGGTGCAAGTTGGTGAGTTTTGTTTATTAGTTTGGATTTGAATTTTTCCCAAGATTCAATGGGATCCAATGAAAACGGGGTTGTGAATTTTGGGTTTGAAGCTTTGTGCTCAACCCAGTCAGAAATCTCAGGAAGCTTTATACTCTCCAGGTATAGCTTCCTCCAGGGTGACGTACTCATTTGAGTCCTGGTTGGCGTGAACTGCACCTAACTAGACAGTGGTCAGAGAAATTGTTTTTTAGTAGTGAAGTTAGTAATAAATGAGCAGCATTATTTTGGTGCAAGGATTTGGTCAATGCAGCTCATCAAGATGAGTGTTCCCTCACATATGCTGGGGCGGGTCATGTGGGGAAGGAGTGGAGACCCATGGGGGAGGGTGTCATAAAGGCCAAGGGAGGCCTTCATCGCGCGGAACTTGACATGTCCCAGTGGGTATCCCTGGGGTTGGGCCATCAGTCTGTAGTGGGGTTGTCCCAACAGTTCAAATCGCCCAGCAGGGTGGTTTCTAGTGGGAGGTTGAGCGTTGGGATGGCTTTGAGGAATTATTTTCTCTTGGATGCGGTGCATGGTGCCTAGATACAGGCTATTGATATTGTGGCCTCTTAGTTTGCAATCTTTGCAGTTAGGACGCAGCCATCTAAATGTGAGGAGGACTTGACAATTTTAATTTTTTGTTATTATTATGGATGACCACACCACAGTGGGACGTCCATATTGACTGGGAAGGTGAGACCCTGGCCACCCAGGTTCCCTCTTCCCCCTGTAGACAGTGGGTCTCTTGGATGGCCAAGATGTCTACAGGGGGTTGATCGCCTGACTATTTAAACTTACATGATGTTCAAAATAAATTTTGGTGAAATTAAAGTTCTATTAAGTATATAAAATAACCCATTAAATCTACCATTAGCAGAGCACTGGGTTTTTATAATTGAAGGAAAATGAGGGGCTGAGACTTGTAATATCTTATACAACTGGGCACGCAAATCTTCAAAAAAAAAAACGCTAGGACTTTTGCATCATGGCTAGGCTTAAAATTTATATGTGCTAAAATTTGCAGTTCTTGTTGTCAAATTTTTCGCTTCTGTCAGGGTTCCAGCATGCCAGCATATCTCGCAATTTTCTAGCATAATTTTCTTTCTTTTTGGAGACATCATTGCCAAATCAATTTCTGGGCTTATGTTACTGTCAGGCCTTCAATCTCAATCCACTCAATTGTGCTCAGATTTTGTTTAAGATCTTTGCAATTTTTATGGCATAGGCTTTGGCCAAGTTGAATTTTCTGGCGAAATCCTTCTGATTCTGCTCTTCAACTTATCATAAAATTGAAATGAGAGCCTTGGCAGAAACCCACCGCTCATTAAGGGTGTGCCCTAAATCTGCTAAATCTTCAAATGGAAGGGCTTGGGGATATTCTTAATCTTTAATATAAAGGGGTGAATCAACCAATACAATTTTATGGGGGCAGATGGGATCCATACAATAACATCATAAATCATCAAGATGTCCTTGGGTTATATTGACCCCCCACCATGGCCTTAGTGTTCTGTGGCCAATTAATCATTTGGTAAAATGCTAACCCAAGAACATGACAATTAACTGGTGGAAGTTAAACGCTTAATATAAAATCAAGGAAGAACATGGTTTTCAAAAATAGGGAGCTCTATAAAATCATTAATGATCAGCAATTTTGGATAACCCAACAAACGGAGCAAACTAATATTACCATCAAGGTTCAGAAGGCGACGGGGCATGGGCATTTTAATAAGGCACTTGAACTGTTGAAACAAACCAATTTATATTAATCCATGCATTTTGATGTTCATGAGATCCTCATAAGTTGTAAGGAATGCCAAGCTGATGCAATTGGTTTATAGCCACTTCATATCAATTGGTTAAAACTAACTCTGCCTGTTACACCATCTCTATTGATGTTATGGGCCCTTTGGCCAAAAGTTATGGTCAATTAAAAAGTATAATCATTGCTATCATTCAACTCACCAAGCGGATAGAGGCCAAAAAAATCAGGGACATAGGGGCTATGACTACAGCTAAGTTTATCCTGGAGGACACTATTTATTAGTATAGATGACCACAATTTCTTTTGATTAATAATGGGATTAACTTTATATCCCAGATTATTTCTAAGCTCAATGGTTTGATGAGTATTCATAAATATTGACTACACCCTATCACCTAGAGACCAATAACACCATAGAACAATTAAACAGTACTCCTATTCTATTTAATATTTAAAGCTCAAGTCCATCTAAAACCTTTCCTTCCTTCCTCCTTCCTTTCATATAAATTTCTTTACTTGGCCATAGGGCACTACCTGTTTGCCTTACTTTATGGGAAGCAATTGGAGCTTCCCTTTTTCTGTTATTTGGTCCACCAATAGGATATGAGTCCCACCAATTATTTAGAAACGCTGATTCATACCTTAGTTTATCTACATAGCAGGGCATATTTTAATGCGCAGGCTCAGAAATTAAGGTCTTGAGAACAATATAATAAAGGTGGGAGGCCAATAACACACCTTGCTGTAGGGAAGTTGGTTTTATACTATGACAACCATGGTTTGAGACGGATTAGAAACTAGAACACATACTAAAAGGGTTTTTTGAGATCTTTAAAAAAGTTATCTACAGGTTTTAACACTCTGAAGGATACTAGTAAAAGTCACCTTATTAACTGGGTGCATGCTAAGTTCCTGAGGAATTATCACCAACGTTCAAGCCTAATGGCCCCAAGTTCTCAATGGTTTATTTAACCATCACTCATATATGTTCTATAATGTTTGTTAAAGTGAACTTGTTGTGATTAGTTTAACAACACAACTGTTATATATCATTTCCATTATTTTATATTAGTAATATATGACTAATGGATTTAATCAATTATTATATTTTATATTTTATCCTGATGCCCTAACTTTATAGGTAGTTTCCAAAGTTAAAATCTAATTTCTATCATTAATTCAGCTGTGGTGCCTTTGTTCATTAGCATTTATGATGGCAGATTATATCCATAATCCCAATCAATGGAACTTCTGTTTCCTTAATTCCTTTATTGCTGTGGCTCATGGCCTCAGTTTTCATATCGCCTATTAATTTTAGTATTAATACCCTACCTTGCCCTGCACTGGAGTAAAATAATTGGTAATAGTTTTCTATCATTATCACAGACATATAACGGTGTCTTAATTCCAATTGACATTCTGCTACTATTATGGAAATGCCCTAAGCCTTTATTTTATTTAACTGAGGTAAGCTGACCAGGGGATGAAAATTACTGAACTAAAATTAAAAATCATAATAATGAAAAATAACAATTCAAACAAAATGCCCAAAATGGATGGATTGATTGAATCATATCTAACAAAATATCCAACCAGGTGGGCAGCGAATACTGCTATCCCTCCATGGTGGATGGGGAGGGGGATCAGGGGCTTGTCTTCAGCCGCATCCATCTCATTCCAGTGTAGGGTGCATGTTAAGGCAGATAGTAAGGGTGTGGGGCATCGGCGGCATGGGGTTCAATATCCTTGATGACTGAAACTTTTGAATAGTTGCCAGCCATCATAATGCCAATGAGGTATTTGGCCAAAGCATCTTCAGCTTTGAGGTGGGCGTCTGGGAATTCAACAAACGTGGCAATGTTGGCTTGGGTTATTTTTGCTTTTGGATTCCGTGCTACTGTTACCACATTCTGGATGGCTTCAGTGACGTTTTTGTGTAGAATTTTCATATTGATCTTACTTTGTGTAGTAAGATCTTTGAGGATGATGGGAGGTGGAATTCCTACTGTGAGTGCAGCCACAGATTTGGTGGCAGCTTTGTGGAGTGGACGGCAATCTGATGTGGCAGCTGCTTCTACTGCAAGCTGGCGGTTGCTGTAGAACGGTTTATCATTAGGTTGTGGGACATATTTCTGAGGCGGGAATTTTGCATCCCATTCTGTGTTACAGAGCTGCTCAACTTGCAGCAAAAGTTCTTCAACAATGTTACCTGATTCGTTGATTTCATCCAATAATTCCCATGGGTTTTGGCTGAATTGGATTGGGGAATCAGCATACAGTTAAGGTTTATTCAATTCATTTGCAGATGCATGGGATAAACTGGGATCCACTCCAATGTTTGATTGGATGAACTATTTATGGCATTGGGGCAAGGCGGATACTGATTGGTGGCTGCAGGTGCAGCTGCAGCATCAGGCATTGGAGGAGGGGAAGATAGAATCATACCCCATGTCAGAGTTGGCGCGGGGTGGGCGGCAGATTGGTGGGCGTCAGGCAAACTTTCAGCGTTGGTGGAAGTTTCTGAGTATGGGCATTTGCGTTTTGAGTGGTCTAACTCAAAAAAGGATGGACAAATTGTCCGTCCACCCTCAACGCGGGCCCAGAACGGATGGTCAGGGGCAGATGGGATGGTGGCACAAGAGGGAATTGCCAAAGAGATTTTATTAATTTTGGGGCTGATTGTGGCATATGCCCGAGGCCCAGTGAGGCATGTGACCCCATTTGGGACCACAAATTGTAAGATGGGGTTGGAGCCATAGGCTTCCAAACCGGCCATCAGCTCCTGGTGGAGCACTTCAGGTGGGAAGTGGGCTGGCAAACCAGCGAACTGGACCACCAAGGTGGTGTCCGCTGGGAGAAGGTCCAAGTTGTTGGAAGGGGAATATTGTCAAATATTAATGGCACCGTTGCTGCAGTGGCTGCATCAGTTTTACAGGGGAAGCCAAGATCAAAGTACCCCTTATAGGGGCAGAAGTCAATAAAAAAGGCTGGTGTCATCACCGCCTGAGCCATTTTGATAATGGCTTGGTTGTTGTAAGGGAAGAATTTCACATATTAGACCCTAAGGCCAAAATGCATGTTGCTCTGGGGGAGCACCAGGGGGCAGTGGGGTACCACTTGGGTTTAGGCAAGATGGGCATTGAGATCTTTGGGAGGAACAAATCATCCTAAGGGTTTGAAATGACTGGGCGAGCCAGTCCAAGCGCGTTTTCCTGTTGGATGGAAAATGGAGGGGGAGCTTCGCCTCTGCCCCATGCTGGGACAGTTGGTGGGGGATCCGATGACATCAGAGCAAGACTTTAGTGTGTGATTAAGTGCTTGCTTTTATTTTTATCTAACTGAGGTATGCCGACCAGGGGACAGACATTACCAAATATACATAAAACTAAGGAAATAACTGACAAATATAAAATTGGGCACCCCAGGGTACTCAAGTTACCCCTGTTGCCAGCGGGATGCCAGGTATGGGGGTTGGTGCGCTACTCTGAGGGGGTTTCCCTTGCTATGGAGCAGGTGTGAAGGAAGGGGTCTGTGTGGAGGAACCAAAGTGGGAACCACGATTCTATGAGCGCCTGTTGCCTTGGCCTCATGTATCCATAGAGCCAGGCTTGGAAGTGCTCCAGTAAGTGGATGTGGAACCTGTTGATAACTCCATGGATGGTTAGGACTGTGCCCCTGAATGCATCTAATGCAATTGTGTGGATTGTCCACATTGCAATGGGTATTATTGGGAAGCGGAGGGTAGATGGGATTGGTGATTCAATCTGGAGCGCGAGGAGGCTCCTTAAGATAGTGAAATCCTGATCGTCTTGGATCCTAAGCAGGCGCGCAACTTCCCACCATATGGTTCTGGATGGGAGGCAAGTTTCTAGGCGGTGGTGTAGGGAGCCCCCCTCCACATACTGCACAGGTTGCATGGAGGGAATAGGTGCGGTCTGCCATTCTATAGGTCCTTCTCAGGCAGCGCCAGAAGTTGGCTCTTACCCTTGACTGGAGGAGTGGATAGTGCGCCAGCCTTCATATTGCCTTCTGTGTAGCTAGGTCATAGGGGATGTCTAAAGTGTCTAGGTAGTCGATTCTAGTGATGGTTAGGGTCATAGCAAGTATGTCTTTCTGGGGGTGGTCTTCTGGTTTTCTTATCATGAAGTGGTCTCTGGGTCGTCCCCTTCCCTGCACAGTTCCAGTGTTAGTGATGGTCCATCCCATGTGGCAGATGGTGCAGAAGAGGCGTTTGAAGTAAGGGGGTTCCATGAGGGCCTGCTGCATTAGGGTGGTTAGCGAGTTATGTTAGTAGGCTGGATGGGTTGTGTGGGTTAGGTATTTTGAGCGCCTGCACGAAGTTGCCCTTACTGCTCTAGACCAGTGCTGTTGTTGGAGGTCAAGGGTTAGCACTTCCTCTATCCAGGTTCCCAGAATGCAGTTGGCATGACCCTCAGAGTCTATTAATCCCATGCCTCCGCTGGAGTGTGGTCCAAATAGCATTTCCACCCATATGGGTGGTCAGGATCCAGGCCACGGACATCTCAGGATAAGCGCACGGATTGAGGCTAAGAAGGTGGGTGAAAAGGGGATTGCATGTGCGGGGAACCACAGCATTGGGAGGATGAGTGAGTTGGCGACTTCCACTTGCCTTATTAGCCCTGGGGATCTTCCCTTGAGGGAGGCGACGTGGGTGAATATCTGTTGTAGCAAGTTTCTTTACATTGTCTCATTGGCATATCCCCCTGTTTCCATCCATATCCCAAGGTGGTGGACAGGAGTGGTGGTGGGAGGTGATGCAAAGGGTAAGATGAGTGAGTTTTTCCTTTGTATGGAGGTAAGAGGTTCTGGCGTTGTGGCCCAGTTGTTAGTGTACTTGCCTAAGAGAATGATTTCTGTTTTCCATTTGTTGAGCAATGCGTTGCTCACCATGGAGTATTCCTCTAGGGTGCGTTCCAGCTGTTGGGCATCATCATTGTTTGCTATACCTGCTACGTAGTCATCTGCAAAGGCCAGTATCTTGACTGTTTGCTGTCCTTGTGCAGTTATTCCCATGAGGCGTGAGTCAGTTATGCGGAGGAGTGGGTCAAAACTGAAATTATACAGCAGTGGGCTGAGGGGGTCACCTTGTTTGAGCCCTCTGTGTGGTTTGATCTTGTTAGGTAGAAAGCCAGGGCCGCATACAGCCATGGTTGCAGATTCTGTGAGGAGCATCGCCCAGTTTATGAATCTGGGTGGGAGTTTGAAAGCGTGTAGACATTCCTTTAGGTATGGCCAGCTAATGCGGTCATATTCCTTTTCCTGGTCTAAGAAGACTAGGACTCCAGTTGCTTTGGACTGACATATGTTTGCAACAGGGAGTATGTTGTTCCAGATTGAGCGCCCTGGTATAAACCCAAACTGGTTGGGTGACAGGACGTCAGAGGCAATTGCGCCTAATCTGGCTGCTAAAATTTTTGTTAGAATTTTTGTGTTAGTATTAGATAGTGCAATTGGACGCCAGTTGGCCAAGTCCAATTTGTCACCCTTTTTATATAAGGTTATAACGTAGGATTCATGGCCTCCTGGTAATAGGCGTGTTTCCAACAAACTTCGGTTCATTGACGCTAATAGGAGGGGGGCGATTTGTTGAAAATATTTTTTGTAAAATTCGTAGGGTATCCCATCAGGCCCTGGGCATTTCCTACGTGGTGCACCGCGATTTGTTTCCCAAAGCTCCTCCTGTGTGATAAGTGATAGTATATTGTAATTTGGTGGTGTACTTTGTATCCTGGCAGTTTGTATAAATTTTTCAATTTTTTGTGGATCTGTTGGCATATTGGATATAATTTAGTGTAATAGTGGTGTACTTCCACCTTGACCTCCTCAGGGTCAGTTGCCACAGTGCCGTTGGTCTTGCAGACCTGTGTGCATGCGGGCTGGTTGCCACGGGAGTGATATTGGTGGAAGAAATATGTTGAGCAGGTTTCACCTTCCTTTATAAACTTACCTTTGTTAAATACTTTGATTCTGTGTTGGTGTTCAAAATGAGGGTGTTTAGTTAGGCGGAAATTTCCTGCCCATCTGCGTCCCCAGTCGGAGCTATAGCCAGAACTTGGAGTATTTATCTCCAGGTGGTCTAGTTCTGCCAAGGTACGCTTGATTGTGGCTATGTCAGTGGTGTACTTATGTGATGCGAGATGTCAGATTTTGTTGATTGGTTCCTTTTTAAAATTTGCCCATGTTATGATGGGATCCAAGGTGAATGGGCTGTGAATTCTGGGTTCATAGCCTCATGTTTAACCCAGTCAGATATTTTGAATAATTTTATGTTTTCTGGGTGAAGCTTTATCCAAGGCGACACCTGTGCATGAGTTTGGGTTGGTGATAGCTGCACCATAACAAGTCGGTGGTTGGAGAAATTGACTTTTTTTGTTGTAAATTTGGAAGATTTAATCATTGGGATTGCAGGATGAGGATGTTATTGATGCGGCTCATTGATATGAGCGCTCCCTCATGTATGTTGGGCCATGTCATGTGGGGAAGGTTTGTTGATCTGGGGGGAGGGCATCCTGTAGGCCAAGGGATGCCTTTATTGTGCAGAATTTGATGTGCCCCAGTGGTTATCCCCTGGGTTAGGCCATCGGTCTGTGTTGGGGTTATCCTAGCAGTTAAAGTCGCCCAACAGGATGGTATTTGGTGGGAGGGTGAGTGTTGTAACAGTTTTGAGAAATTGTTTTCTCTCGTTTGCAATGCACAGTGCATAGATGCTTGCTATCAAGATTGTTGCTTCTTGGCATGTGATTGTTGCTACCAAAATGTGACTGTGAAGGTATGAAAATGAATTTGTAATTTTAAATTTTTTGTTATTTTGGATGATCACCTCACAGTGGGACGTCCATACTGATTGTGATGGTGAGACCCTGGCTGACCAGGATCCTTCTTCCCCTTGTAAACAGTGGGTTTCTTGGATGGCCAAGATGTCTACAAGAGGTTTTCGCAGGAATGCCAGCTTTTTGGCTTGAGACGTTTGAGCCCTGGCTCCTGCGATGTTTAGCATCCCTATTGACACTGAGGTGCCCGTGGCGTCTCAGGAGCGGTTGGGAGGACCCTCTGGCCCTATCCCACCATGGCTCATTTTGGCCATGCTCCACATCTGTACTCCAACTCTTTCAGTGATATTGTCAGTTCCCTTGATCTGACCCAATTTTTCACAGGAATTGAAGTTTTTTGGATTTGCGTTATCTTTTCCCACATATGTCTCATGATGGTTCAATGCGGGGTGCTGATTGGGTTCTGTAATTCTGGGTTCAAATTTGGAGAATTGTGCACCGCATCTTCATTCATATGGTGGCTGAATTGTTCCTCAATGTGTGAATGATTGATGTTGCTTGGTGACTCAGTCAAGTTGCTGTGAAAATTTTCAACCTGGGCATATTGTTCTGATTGGTTGTCTCAGTGTGTATCCAAAATGTCCTCCTGAATTTGTCTGGGGTCAATGGATGATTCCGTGTGCGCCGCTGCTTCAGCTGCTGCTCACTTGCAGGCTTTTTGTGCCGCTTTACGTTGTTTGTTTGTAACTGGGTCCATGATGGGGTAAAGTCCATCTTCACCCCAGCAGAATGGGTGGTGACCATCGGTCATTATGGCAAATTTTTTGTTACTTTTGTCCATGGCTTCCTCACAGTAGTCTGCTTCCAGTTAAGCCCTCCTTCATGGGGCTTGCGTGTTCCTTGTGTCCCAATGAACCGCAGTGGTTGCATATAGGCAGTGTGCATTCTGGTGTAACTTGGAATGCGGATGACTGTCTCCCATCCACAAAGTGAAACTCTGCTGTGCGAGGGATTCTTATCAAGTCATCTTCCACTTCTGGAAAGGGGTTGATCATGGAGATAGCTTTGCCTATGCACAGGGTGGGCATCAGGAGAAATCTTTGTAATTTGAGTTGCATAATTTCTCCATAGGCTATGAGGCCTTTGCAGAGCTCCTCCTCAATTACCTTACGAGGAAGGTTGGTAGGGAGTGAGTCAAAATGAAATGAACAAAGATTTCGCTTTGTTTCATCTGGTGCACGCGGTGCGCACTATTTTTTTGCTCTCAGGGAGGGCAATTTTGATGCAGACTTTTGCTGCGACATCAGCTTCATTGGCTGTTTTGAAACCAATATCAATCCAGCCATGGCTCATGTTGTTGGTGGCAACATATGCCACGTGATGGAAAAGGGAGGGCTGTGCCTCACATGTTTTCTCCCACAGGGTTGGGGACTCATCCGTAAGGAAGAGTCAGAGCCCGTGTTCCACCTTTGAAAGGGGTTGGTTGCATTGGATGTACATGTACTAATATTGTTTTATAGTAAACATCATAAACCCAGATGGTGTCTGAATTTGTGGTTTCTTTGCAGATTGGGTTCCTGGTCCCCCTCCAGGGCGTTTCTTGCCCTTGGGTGCATCATTTAGCGCACCACTTGATGCAATGCTTGCCCAGGTTGGATTAGATTTATTATTAAAGTCGCCCATCTCTCCTATGTGATTATCAAAATTGCTGTTTGAATAAAATTGTAGTAACTAAAGTGATTTTTACGGGAAATAAAAGCTTTAGACAGTAGGTTTCTTGTATGGCTAAGATGTCTACATGGTGTTTATGCAGGAAGTCCAGATTTTTGGCTTGGGATGCTTGATCCCTGGCTCCTGCGATGTTTAGCATCCCTATTGACACTGAGGTGCCCGCGGCGCCTCAGGAGCAGTTGGATGGGCCTTCCAGCCCTAGCCTCCGACTCATTGCCTTGAACTTGCTCCGCGTGATTGGGCCAGTCCACTCTGAGTCGTTGTCCAGTTCCTTACCTTGTGTTGATTTTGTGCGGGTTTTGTTGGATTTAGGGTTTATATTAGGCTTTTCTGCACGTGATTTTTTGAGACTCAGGGCAGTGCGCTGATTGGATTATGATTTTTGGGGTTTGATTTTGAAGTTTTGGGTCCTGCTGTATCACCCATAGTGAAGTCTAATTGTTCAGGTAAGTTCATTTGATTGAGATCACATGGCGATGCAGTTAAATTGTTGAGAAAATTTTCAGTGTGGGTTTTCTGCTCCGAATGTTTGGCTCAGTTAATATCCTCCATGGCTTCTTCAGCTTGGGCATTCTGTTCTGATTGGCTGTCTTGGATGATTTCCTCTCTGTCCTCCTGACTTTGGTCCAGATCAATGGAGTAGGTCACAAGTGACATGGCCTTGGCTTCTGCTCGCTTGTGGGCCTTCTGTACCATTTTTGTAGTTTGGGTGATAGTGGGTCTATGAGGATGTAGTGCCTGTCCTCTCCCCAGAGGAAAGCGTGGTTGGCATCAATCATTTTTCTGAAGGTCTCTTCATCTTTGTCCATGGCATTGTCGCAGAATTCCAGGGCCAAGATGCCCTCCTTCATGGGGCATGCTTGTTCCTTGTTCCCCAATGTGGTGCTATGGTTTCAGATGGGCAGTGTACATTCTGGTGTGACGTGGAATGGCTTTGACACTCCCCCATTTGGGAGGTGAAGCACCACGGTACATGGGATTTTGTTAGGTCCATGGCCACATCAGGTACCAGGTTGATCACAGCAATTGCTTTTCCTGTGCACAGGTTTGGCATCAGGTAGAATCACTGTAGTTCTAGTTGTTTAATTTCTCTGTAGCTCTGAAGGCTGATTCAGAGCTTCTCCTTGATTAGTTTGCAGGGGAGGTTTGTGGGGAGCGAGTTAAATGGGATGAACAAAGTATTTTCTTTGTTCCATCTGGTGCATGTGGTGCACACAATTCGTTCACCCTTGGGGAGGGCAACCTTGAAACAGACTTTTGCCACAGCATCTGCATCCTCTTTGGTTTCAAAACCTATATTGATACATTTGCAGTGGATGGTGTGGGTAGTAATGTACACCACGTGGGGAAAAAGGGGTCTGTGCCTCGCCCACCTTCTCCCACAGAGTTGGGGACTTGACCCCTAAGAAAAGTCAGAGCATGTGTTCCACTTTTGATAGGGGTTGTGAATATTGTATTTCCATATTTTGGTTTTATTTTGTGGTGAACTCCACAAACCCAGGCGGTGTTTGGGTTTATGGTTTTTTTGGCGGCATTGGCTCCCAGTCCCCCTCTAGGGCGTTTTTTGCCCTTTGGTGCACTATTTTGGCCATTTCCAGATATGGCTTTCACATAGTTTAGTTTGAATTTGTTGAATTCACTCATCTCACCTGTGTGATTATCAAAAATTTCTGTTTGAATCAAATCTTAGTAACTGATGTTATCACTATGAAAAAGAGAAGCCAAATTGACACTTTATTAAATTATTTAAATTTATTGCGGGGGAGGCCAACTATGGGACAACACTTCCAAATATGACTCAGATGAGACAAAACTTAGTACCAGGGGAGGCACCCCAGAGAAGCGATGCTATCTCTTGTTGCCAGCGGGAACGCCACTTATGGGGAGGGGGAGGGAACGTGTGAAGGGGCCGTAGCCACTATTGAGCACATGTGGAGGAAGGGGTCTGATTTGATGAACCAGACTGGGAACCAGGAGGAGACCAGCTGTCGGCGACGTGGTGGGAGGTATCTAAATATCCACACTTGAAAGTGGTCTACCAAATGAGACCAGAATCTGTGGACAGTTTCTGGGAGGGTGGGGGTGGAGCCTGCGATGGCATCTAAGACAATCGTGTGGATGGTCCACATGGCGATTGCAACCACCAGAGCATGGAGGGAGGGTGGAAGGGGGAGGCCGTTGATAAAGCAAACATATCTCTTGACAGACTGAAGAGATGTGTTTGATTCTGGCCTGGTAAACATTGAACTTCGCGCCATATCACTTTAGAGGTGGGGCACTTCTCCAGGCGGTGGAACAGCGTTCCATACTGGCCACACATGACACAGGATGAGTGTAAAGCGTTAGAGTGCTCAGCTGTACAATACACTCGCCTCAGGAAGTGCCACACATGGGAACGGACTTGAGGCTGCAACAGAGGGTGATGTACGTATTTCCAGATAGTTTTTTGGTAATCAATGGAGTAAGGGATGACCATCATGTCCAGGTAGTCCACCCTGGATAGGACATGGGGCCGAATGGGTATCACGCCATCATAGATGGGTAGCCCCTGTACCTCTTGTGTGAACTGAGGAGAGGGGCGGCCTCTTTAGGTTGTATGTCTGCTAATATGAATTCTCCACTCAGTGCTCCGCATGGAGAGTAGGATTCGTTTGTAGTGGGTTTTAGTCCCGTGAGGACCTGTGGCTGATTTGTGTGATGCGAGGTATTTCATCAGGGAGTGGGGGTTCGATGGATTGTTGAGGCCCAAGGCGTGGGAGAAGTTGTAGCGGGCTGTGCGGGACCAGTGTTGGGAGGGGAGTGTAGGGGCGGTGACGGCCGCAATCCAGGTGCCCAGGATCTTGGCAGCATGGACTTTGAAGTCAAGCAGGCCCATGCCACCATGATGATGAGGGCCAAACATGACCTCTAGCCGTACTGGTGTCGGGCAGCCTGACCAAAGCCATCCTTGCAGCAAGGCATACAAGGATTTGAAGAAGCTTGGGAAGAAGGGGATGGCGTGGGCTCCAAACCAGACTTTGGATAGGAGCATAGAGTTGGCTAAAACAACCCTGCCAGTAAGGGAAGTAGGGTGGGCTCTGAGAGAGGCAATTCGCTTCATCATGTTGTCCAGAATACGGCACTCCATTACTGCTGACGCATATCCGCCTGCCTCCATCCACATGCCCAGATGGCGTACCAGCCCTATGGTAGGACATGGCATGAAGGGGAGCACCAGTGGAGCGGTGTGTGTTGAGTTAGTAGGGCGTGGACGTGGGCGAGCAGATGGGCCAGGTTGGGAACTAATTGCTGGGGTCCAGCAGTTCTGAAACTGACCAAGGAGGATGAATTCAGTTTTGGAGGTGTTCAGTGCCACGTTGCTTACCTGGGAATATTCCTGGATGAGAGCTTCAAGCGCGCGTGCATCTTTATTATTAGACACCCCCACCACGCAGTCATCTGCAAATGCCATCATCTTGACTGGGGTTTGGCCTGGCACATGGACCCCAGTGAGTTGGGCATTCACATTTCGCAGTAGTGGGTCAAGGCTGAAGTTGTATAAGAGTGGGCTGAGGGGGTCCCCTTGTCGCAAGCCCCTTTGAGGGCGGACTACTTCCGTTAGGAAGCCTGGGCCATGCACTGCCATTGTTGCAGATTCCGTGAGCAGCATCACCCAGTTGATGAAGCGAGGGGGTAGGCGGAATTAATGGAGGCAGGCCCTAAGGTATTCCCAGTTTACTCTATCATAGGCCTTTTGTTGGTCCGAGAATACAAGTGCCCCAGAGGCTGTGGATTGACATACATTAGCCACAGAGTGCACGTTATCCCAAATTGACTTTTGGGGATAAAACCAAATAGTTCTGGGGAGATGGTGGCAGATGCTACAGTCCCTAATCGGTTAGCCATAATTTTTGTTAAAATTTTAGTGTCTGTGTTTGTTAGAGAAATGGGGCGCCAGTTGGCTAAGTCAAGCTTATCCCCTTTCTTGAAGAGTGTGACAGTAAAGGCCTCATGTCCTCCTGGTAGAAGGCGCGTTTCCAACAGGCTTTGGTTAAGTGAGGTGAGCAGCAATGGGGATATATATTTGAAATTTTTTGTAAAACTCATATGGAATGCCATCTGGGCCTGGGCATTTTTGGTTTGGTGCACCGCAAATGGCTGTCCATAATTCATTCAGAGTAATTAAATTCATTATTTCCAGGTATCAGAAAATGGTGCAAATGTGGGCTCAGTCGAGAAATTCCACCACTTTAGTTGGCTGAATTGGTTCAGCTTGGTACAACTCAGAGTAATATTTTTGCATTTCGATTGCCACTTTGGCCAGTGTATCCACAATGAAATTATCCGATCTTCGCACCTGTGTGCAGGCCACACTCTGGCGTGGTGCTAAAAATTTTTCAAAGAAATATGCGGTGCACTTGTCACCTTTTGTGATGCGTGTGGCCCTGTATTGAACACAAACCCAATGTTTGTGTTGCCTTTCGAGTGCGTTGAGGTGGGCGGCTGCCTCCGCCCACTTCCAGCCCCATGTAGGGCTGTATCCTGTAACTGGGATGTTGGACTCCAAGTGTGCCAACTCTGCCAGAGCATGTGAGATAACCGCCGATGTGGCTCGTGAGCATCTGGAGGAGAGATGGCAAGAGTGGCGGATGGTGTCCTCTTTGAAAGTTGCCCATGTGGAAATGGGGTCCACACAAAATGGTGCAACAAACTTTTTTGCCAAAGTTGCCTCTTCCACCCACGTGGAAAATCCTGGCAATGTGAGCTCGGGGGGCGGATTTTGCACCAATGTGGGGCCTTAGCAACTGTGACAGGTAGGTGGTAGGTTATTAAGACCAGCCGATGGTTGTAGAATTCCATTTTTGTTGTTTTGAAGTGGGAAATGTGGGGTTGGAATTTTGCCAGCGTTAGAATAAGGTTGATGCGGGTCATGGACCTTAATTGGCCATTGTGGATGTGGGGACGCATCATGTTTTTGAGTAGCAGGGCATGTCGTAGCAGTGCATCCATTAACCCAAGGGTGGCCTTTAGAACGCGTAGTTCTACGTGACCCTGTTGGGCATGGGGTGAGGAAGGCCACCGGTCCATTGGTGTGGTTAGCCTACAGTTCATGTCACCAACTAGGAAAGAATCAGGGGGTAGTGGGAGGGATTTGACCGATGAGAAAAATTCCTGATGCTCGTGTGCACTGTTTGGGGCATAGATGTTGATGATTGCATGTGCTACATTGGCCCACGAGAAAGTGACAACGAGCACTTGGCCATTTAGGAATGTTTCTGAAGATGTAAATTTGAAAAAATTGTTTTTCCAAATTAGCACCCCACAGTGCTTCTACCAAAAGGATAGGGATTGGAGGAGCATTGTTTTCCAAGTTTCCTCGGAACCTTATGGACAGTGGGACTCCTGGATGGCCAGGATATCCACGGGTAAATTGTGTTGTAAAAAACTCAGTTTCCTAGCCCAGGACGGGGAGGCCTTGAGTCTGGCAATATTCAACATCCCTAAAGTGAAGGTTTCCCCCATTGCACCTTAGGTGTGAGGGGTGGGCCCCCAGGCCCACCAGCCTCTTCTATATCCCCATGGGCCTTCACAGCAGCGCAGGTGTTAGCAGCAACACTATCAGAGTTTCTGTTGATTTTTGCAGAAAGAGTCACATTGGCTTTAGCCTTCGCTTTTTGTTTTCCTGACGTCAAACAAATTTTTTGCGGTGTGGATGAGTTTGGTGCACCGTTGAGCGAGTCAAAAAAAATATTTCAGTTGGGATAGGTCCCAAGTCAGTTTTGACTGGAGCTTGGGTGCAACAATTGGGTGAGATTGAATCTCCCATTGGATCCTCGGATTGAGTGGCCTGCTTGGCATGAGCTTCCCAATCTGATTGTTTGATGGATTCCCAAGTTGCTTCCACCGCGAATGTTTCCATGTCCTAGCGTTGTGAGTGTGGGATAGCGGTGGTGGCCTTGGCCGCTTCCTTGGCCGTGGCCCTATGGGCCTTCTTGGCCTTCTTCCGCTCTTGTGGGGAGATAGGCTTTACTAGTAGGTAGCAGCCTTGTGCTCCCCATGGGAAAGCCTCCTTGGTGCTTGCGGTTGGTTTGTAGTGCGCCTCTCCGTTGGCCATAGCCACTGAGGGGTGCTCTTGGAATGTGACGCCCTCCTTGATGGGGCATGCATGCGCCTTATGGCTGAACGTGTCACAGTGGGTGTAAAATGGGGGGCGCGCTGTCCACAGTCACCCAGAATGGGTGGGTGGTATGCCCTGCAATATCAATAAAAGTGGAGTGCGGGATCTGGGTTAGGTCCTTCATGATCTCCTCAGTTAGGGTCAGAACTGCGATGGCTTTGCCGGTGCACAGGTGTGGCATCAGCATGAAGTGTTGCATTTTGAAAGATTGTATTTCGCCATATATGGTGAGACCATCTTTCAGGTGTTGTTCCAAAATATCTCATTTTACTGTAGTAGGCAAAAAGTCAAACGTGAGGAAAATTTGGTTTGATTTTGTCCATCTGGTGCATTTGGTTTTGATGACCTGTTGCCCTTCAGGGAGGTTAACCACTACATGCACCACTGCAGCCTCATCTGCTGCCTTTTTGCTTTTGAAACCTAGGTCCATCCAACCGTGCAACATGGAGTGAGGTGCAATGTACACCGCAGTCAGGAAAATTGTGTGCACATCTTCACAAAATTTTTCCCATAAGGCCGTTTTTTGGATGTCCAGAAACACGCGGACTCCGAATCTTACCAACAAAAGTGGCTGGGAGTGTGGCGTGTTGATGTACTGGTTGCATCGTGCTTGCCATGTGAGTATCTCTGGGGAAATCGTGACCACCAGTTTTTTAAGATTTTTGTCTATTCCGCCAGATTCTCTGGGGCATTTTTGAATGTTGGAGGCCGCGGGCCTTCCACCTGCTCCTCTTGCCTTGCTTGCCCAACTGCTCCCAGACATGGGCGCAGACTAATCTCCTCTGTGAGATTATCAAAATAGATTCAGTCTTGAATTGAATAGGTTACAAAAGTGATTGGAACGAGAAAGAAAAGTTTTCCCAAATTGACACTTTTTAAACAGTCATATCACACTGAGGAAATTACCAGTAAATTTTTAAAAATTCACTTTTCATTAAAAAATCACCTGAGTTCCCAATTTTTGATTTTATTTTAATTTTTCTTTCGGAGCTCCTTATGGCGCTAACCATGTGGCCCTTCAGGCCTTACATTGGCTGGGCAATACCAGTCATGATAGTAACAATAGCTCCCCACATAGCCAACTGGGCTTATCATTTAAAAAACTTTTGATAATTCAACCCAATTGTCAAAGCCATCCGCCAGAAGGATATCAGAATCCTGTGGGCATATCTATCTCCACTTCATTCGAGGATATGCCCCCTGCCTCTGTTTTTGTGCCAAACCCTCCTATGGAGTATCCTGAAGCAGCTAGTCTAATAATATAACTCCCTGCAGAAAGGCCCCCTGGGTCTGTAGTTTCTACAGCCTGTTTCATTGCCAGGGCTTTTTATGTTCACACTTTACCAACATTCAATCATTGCACATCTCCCCACACAAGCAAACGTCATCCAAGTGGCAATGCCTCTGGCATTCTGGCTTGCCTTTTGGGTGCTTTTGCATTCTAGCTGGCAGGCCAGTCTAAACTTCATACGCCGTCTCCCTTACACTTCCCCCATTTAGTTTAAAATCCAACATCATATCTTAGGTAGGGTGTTGGGTTATTGTTTTTAATTTATTCCAAAAAACCATATCTCCAAAGGTCAGTTTTGTCAATTAGTTTTCCAGCATTTATACTAAAATTTGCAAGTTTTGTGTTTCCAGAAAGTGGCTAGTGCACAAGGGTCACATTTAATGGCCTCATTGATAGAGTAACCTCAGGAGCTAATATAACCCTAAATGTTGGAAGCTGCAAAACCCAATGACATGAACTCCTCCCCAATCTCCCCCCTATAATTCTGATGGTGCGCAGCTGAGTAGTCTGTGCCTACTTTTGTGGCTGCAAAGGCAGCAGCATTCAGAGGTTAGTTTTCTCTTTTCACGTAGCCTTCCTAATGGTGTAAGTGGATAATATCTTGGTATTCTCCAAGTCCTGTGAAACCCACATTGAGGACGTTAGGAAGGGTCTTGAGGCGCTGGATAAGGCAAACCTCTGTTGAAGCCTTCTAAAATGTGAGTTCTACGAAGGCTCAGTATCCTTCCTGGGCAATGTGGTATTTTAAAGGGACCAGCCATCTGCCCATACAAGCTGACAGCAGTGATTGAGTGGTCAGCACCCACGGACAAGATGGGGATGTGCAGCTTTTTAAGGGTTGTAAGTTTTATATAAGTATTCTAAGGATCTCTCATAGATGGCTGCCCCACTTATCCATATGGACAGACAAGTCCCTTTTTGGTGGGGAGAGGAGGAAGAGATGGCATCCCATGACATCAAGGATGCCCTTCTCACTGCGTCAGTTCTAGTGCGCCTAAATGCTGACTGGCTATTCATCATTGAGATGGATGCCTCCAACTTCACCATTTGGCAGTCCTCTTGAAAAGTGGCGCAGACAGTTTGGAGCAGTTGATATGCTACTTCAGCATAAAGGTGCTTCCAGTGGAAACAAAATTAGCCCATTTATGACAAAGAACGCTTGGTGATGATCACAGCTCTAGATAAGTGGCAGCATCACCTGTTGTACATATGACCCTAGTTCACAATCAGGACTGACTACATGGCTCTAGAGTTTTCATAAGAGCCCCTGAAGGATAGATTATAGATAAGCCCGCTGGCACCTAGAGCTGTCTCAGTATGATTTTAAGATAGAGTATAAGCCCAGGGAAAGCAATTTGCTGCCAGACTTTAGAAGGGACACAAAATGAACTAAGCAAAGGAAGAGCTTGACACGTTCAACACATCTACCATTCTCCCTCCTCAAGATGTTTGCAACAATACAGGAATATCACAACTAGTTAATGGAAAGGATTGGATAGCCCAATGATGTACCAAAGTAGGGGACAAGGTTAGAAAGAGGATCAAGGAAGGGGATACCAGCGACAGCCACAAAATTACAGGAAGGAGGGAGGCCTCATCCTGCACAAAGACCGCCTATGGGTCCCAACGCTTAAGGTCCAAACTGAGGTCATGGAGTTGTAACACGACCACCTTCTGTCAGGACACCCTTGTATTGTGAGACAATCAAACTGATACACCAAAACTACTTCTTTCCAGGTCTATCAGGAACTGTAAGAGGATATGCCATGCACTTCCTTACCTGTTTGTTTGAAACTTTTATAGCAATCCCACAGGGAAGTTGAAACTCCTGCAGATTTCATGAATGCCATGGACCTCGCTAAGTGTGTATTTTATTAATGGGTTTCTAAAATCTGAGGGTATGCTGTGGTCATGGTGGTAGTAGACTAACTAATGAAGTATGTGGAGTTTTTCCATGCACCTTAAAGGTTATGTCAAAGGACATGGTGGGTATATTTGTAAGGGAGCTCTTTGTCCAACACAGACTCCTGGATGATATTATCAAGCATTGAATTCCACAGTTCAACTATAGTTTCTTGAAACACCTCTTAAAAGATCTGAATATTAAATTGTGCCACTTTTCCATGTATCATCCACAGTCTGATGATCAGATAGAGATGGTCAATAAGACCCTCAAACAGTACCTATATTATAATACCTCACCACACTACAAGAATGATGAATTGACTGAGTGAGAATTTCACAGTTTGCATACAACAACCTGGTGCACCTGTATAAGACATGTCACCCTTTTATGTGAACCATGGGTACCACTCATGGATGATGGAATGTCACACTGTGGTAATAAACCCCACGGCAGATAACTTAGTGACTTCAATGAAGGAAAATCTGAAGACGCTGAAGATTAACCTAGAGAAGCTCAGGGAGGCCCATAAGAGGGAGATGGATGAGTGTCACTCCAAGGCTCCACCCCTAAAAGATGGGAATTTTGTGATGATAAACGCCAAACACTACTTTTTCCCTGGGCAGTGTCAGAAGTTTGCACCCATCAACCTAGGGCCATACAATATCATCCACCAGGTGAACAAGGTGGCATATGAACTGGAATTGATAAGTTTCATGAGTGCATCCAGTTCTACATTTATATCATCTTAGGAAATTTGAAGGCCCCATACTATTGAAGCTGGAGCTGGTCTGGTCAAAAAACCCAGGAGAGATGGAATACAAGGTGGAAGAGATCTTAGATACTATGATCTCTCATAGAAGGTGATGGTACCTGATCAAATGGGTCATCTACCCAATAGAGGAATCCTCCTGTAAAACAGCCGCTAACTGTGTCAAAGTCCCAGAAGGCTGAGGAATACTGGAGGTGCAGAAGGCTCTCTCTGAGAGGATATTATGGCCAAGGCTCTGTCTGACTGCCACATAGCCCTGATATTCCCTATGGCAGAGATTGAGGCTAATTCTAATAATAATAGAAATATATGTTATGAGGGCAACGACCCTCAAAAATAATATTTTGATAAATCAGATGTTGATAAAATATATTACTTGAGAGCAGTGTCATGGTTACATGACATAAGTGAGGTAACCAACCGCCAAGATAAGTGGACGTCAGGATAAAAAAGGTCAAGCTGAAGGACATCCCTAACTTAAAGCATACCTTGGATCAACGCTGGGTGCAGGCCATATATGCCCAGGAGGTTCCAGGGGATGTGCGTGATGCTCCGCCCTGCATTACAGCAAGGGCGTTAAATGCGCCAGCTATATCATTAATAATGATGTTTCACTTTGGTTGCTCAGCTAACAGGGTTTTGAAACTCGTTCAAATTTTATAATTGCTAAATTGGGTTGGCTTTGCCTGCAATCAATCACTTGAGTTTGGTCAATTTCAAGCTACAGTACCCTGGGTGATGTTAGGTGCGCCTGTTGGGTTGCTTAGGTTTAGCACCAATTCCCTCAATTGACAATTTTCCCCCCTTAGTTTAATTATGTTTCTATGAGACCAACTTTCCTCATTGGTCAAGTTCTTTAAAATATTTCTGTTAGTTTATGTTTTTAATGGTTCCTTGGGCGAGTCTGTGTGCAAAACTCCTCAGGGAGAACTCTAACAACATTGGACATTCTAATTTTACAAAAAATATCTACAAGATCAAGTGCACCCTTGAGCTCCCTTGGTCCCCTCCAAACTGAGGCAACTAAACCCTCCAGCACTAATCTTTGCTTAGTTATGGGCTCCCCCATGGGATCCACCAAAGTGGTACTGTTTATTTGTTATCAACTACACAATACAGCATTATATACCCTTGCACTAGGTTACTTTGGCTATGACACCCTTTGCGGTGCCCTATTTACCATTATCTTAATGACTAGTTCCCTGGCAATGTGGCGGTGCATCTTGCACCATCTCTCTGGCAACTGGAGAGTTACAGACACTCTTCTTACAAGAAAAGGAGGCAAGGCTCAGCGGAAATGGCAATCAAGCCAATAAAGAAATGCCAACCTGAATTCCGCTGGACATGAGAATGTTGATAGCCAATACAAACAGTATCACAGTGAATCAGAGGATACCAACCTGAATTTTATGCAAAGGGAGAATGTTGAGAACCATGGAAATTTGCAGCTCAGCGATATAGGAGCATTAACGCAAATCAAGCCAAAAGAGGGAATAATGAGAGTAGGGAAAATTGGGGCTAGGCAAATTAAAAGCCGCTGAAAAATTTTTGCTTAATATAAAAGTTTTCAATAAGGATATGACAAAACATAAGCTCTAATTTTTTTGAAGTATAAAAATATTTGTGAAAAATTTTGCATAATGTCTAAGTACTCAACAGACAGTTTAGTATGGGCTCAGATGAAAATATTGGAGGCTGAGATTCCTGAGACAAGCTTGCAGATAGCCCATGCCTGTGGAATCCACACAAATTTTGCCATTTCCCTCATTTCATAGTATAAAGGTAAACTGACAAAGATGCTTAAGGCAACTTTATTTTTTAATATATAGAATAAAACCTTAAAAATCAGACATGAATTCTAAAAAGCTTAAAATTCATTTAATTAAGATTTTGGACGGTACTCTGGATCTAAGTAGAAAATAGATAACTCCTGAAAATTTGACAAAGATGTTGCCTCACTGTACACCCTCTCCGGCAAAAAGACAATCTTCCTAAGTGTCAGTATCATCCTTACCATCTTCCAAGGATCTATCAACACCGTTCTTCAAGCCAATGGACTAAGGATTTGACCACCACTGCACACTCCTGCTTGTGGGCCCTTACCTGTCCTCCTGCCTACCTGTTTTGTTTTGATGTGGAAAGATCATTTCCATCACAAGCAATCAATTGGGAATGATTTAGAAGATCTTGATTGAAAGGACTAAGAAGATCTTCTCAGTGACATGACCAACCTATAATATAAATAATAAAAGCTTTTAATAATATATTCTATACACTTCTCTTTTCAAGCTACTTTGATACTTCTTACTATTGTTAGGCTTTCTGGTGCCTAGTACCTCTTTCTGAAAATGCTGCCCTCATTCCCACAATGCCTAGTGGTTTTTATGTTGAAGGTCTAGGCTCTTGTGTAGAGAAATTCCTCTTTTGCTCCCCCAAAATGGCAGATTTTACTCCAGGTAAATTTTTTTATGCCACTACCCTATTCCCAAATCTTTCCAATCCCAAAATCTTAAATCTTTATTTTAATTCATGGTAAAATTCTCAGTATTTGCATTTATTTTAATTTTTTGCCTTCCAATTTTGGTTTTTCCTTTTACAAATTTAATCAAAATACCTTTGTTGATTTTCTTATGCCAGTTGAACGTTGGTCTGCTGCAGGTGGAGTGTGTCTCAATATGGCAAATTTTCAAAAAGTTTGAATAGCTAATTAGGAGCAGCCAATCATGGCATACTCCATCACATTCCCAACTCAAATTCTCACAATGACTTCCAATTACAACCCTTCCCATGTGTATTCTCAAGAATACACCACAGCTGAAAGGAGATACCACAAATTGAGGTAACACAAGAACTGCACAGCCACCTGTTAAAGCCATTTCCCTTTATAAAGCCAGTACCCTCACTTGAGAGAGCACTGGTTTATTTTCTCTTACCCCTTCCATGTTTTTTAATAAACAATTCACCTTCAAACTTTTGAGTTTTTCATTTTTTAATATAAAGCAGTTTGAGCAACAAGGCATGCACAGCAATTTAAAACGCTATCACTGAAACAGCGGACTCTCACTGGATAGAGGGCATTGGAGCCATCATCCTTTTTGTTGCTTGGATCCTCAGGTGGTTCCTTGGGAGCTGTGAAGTGCTTTCCAAAGTGAACTTAGGCTCCCCGGCCTAACAATTATCTATAGATTGAGCCCCTCTTTTAACCTTAACTTATAGTCATGATCACTGATAATCCAACTTGTGTAACTCATTTTAAATAATGGAAAACATTACAATGATTGCCATGGTATGTATTGAGCCTATTTCACAAGTGAGATAGTAAGCTTTAAATCTAGCTAAGGTGGGATGATTTTATTTTTTGACTTTTGTGAAAGTGCAGGAAAACTGGGCAATTTATGAGCTTTTATGTACTTAGTTGAAAACTGATGATTTTTAGGGCATATATGTTGGTCTTCTGTCATATAACCCAAGCGAATTGCAAGTTTGATAAAATTTAGTCCAAAAATAATTTCAAGATATACTCTTATTTGAAGTTTTATCTACAAAAGGGTCATAACCAATTGAGAGATTAGTATTAAATTAAAAATCTGGTTTGGATTGAAAAAAATAACTATCCACTCTGATTAAATATTTAGTGCTGAATCAAGTGATTTACTTCCACAGTGATTACAATTCTATATCATAAATAGGAGCACTTCACACTTGTTGCTTCTTAATTATGAGATAAGATGATAATTTGGTTAACCAAATCTAGACCATTAACATATTCAGAGGTAACTATTGAATAGCTTTATGGGCAAAAAATATTCTTTTTTAAAACCCATTTTTATTATCAATACTGAACCTTCATTTTTCATTGAAATGCATGTTGTTGAGGCAAAATGCTTTCTTTTTTCCATTGTAAAATTGCGCTCTCATTATTAAAAACTAATTGTGCCAGTTTAAAGATTTAAATTCAGAAGCATCTGTAATTTAGAACAATTTTGGAATAAATTATAGTGTTCATAATGAAAGCTTTTCAGTTTTTAATAGGGCACTTCATTGGAGCCCCAAAAAGTTATGACTGCTGGAAGGTCTCTTTAAATCTTATCTTTTGAAGTCCTAAAAGTATGTCTCATTAGATTTTTGAGGCACATAACTTTGTATCTTTCAAGACTAGGAATGGCTGAGTTTTTAGAAAAGGGTATGGTTAAGATAAATCTATCATTTATATCTATTTTGACCATCCCTAGCACATTAGGTCCTTATAAAGTGGTTTGTAATGTCAATCAGGGTTCATATGAAGCAACATTATATAATATTTTATGTAAAAATTCAGTTCTCCATTTCTTCCAGCTGGGGCAGTTCAAAGGGCCTGTTAAGAAAAAAAAATGGAAGCCTAGATCAAAAGATCATACATTAATTGAAAATATAATTAAAGCTCACCTAAGGCAATTATTACTACTTGTACAATGATTTTGTATTTCTTTAGAGCTATATGGAAGACTGCTAAAGACTGTCCAATCACTTTGAGAATATCAACAAATTTTAGTTTAGGGAAAAGTGTTATTAGGGAGTGAGATGACAAACCTCACTTTTCTTGTATCACATATTGCTGTTATTTTTATAATATAAAACAATTTCTAATTTACCATGTAAACATACAAAAACGCTATCATGGGTAAGTTAAGTAAGGTTTTATCATATGCCAAATAGCATACTTACTTCAGATGCATTAACAAGTATCCATTACTAGTTAGATAGGGTTTTAGTCAAAGAGATAAAGAGACGAATCTTTATAGGATCTACTTGAACTGTTAAACATTGTAAGCCTCATTATTTTTAAAAGGAAAAAAAATTGATCACTATTTATTTCTATTTATTCAGGGAAGGTTAACCAGGGTATGTGCACTTTTGATATAGTGAGGATAAAATAATTAGCTGTGCAAATTAAAGACACCCCAGAGGGTTCAAGGCCCCTCTCTTGTTGTCTCCAGGATCACCAAGATTAGGACGGTAGGGTATTTATGCTGGCTTATCCTTGGATGCAGCATGAGTGAAGGAAAGGATCAATCTTTAGGAACCATATGGGGAACCATGTGTTGATTGTCCTTCTGTTACGGGGGGTCATATGTCCAAACAACCATGCTTGGAAATGTTCCAATATATGGTAGTGAAAACGATTATTGGCTTCTTGGATTGTAGGCGTTGCCCCTGTAAACGATTCCAGTACTATTGTATGGATTGTCCTTAGTGCTATTGCTACTATTAATGCCCAGAGGGATGGATGGATAGGTGACTCTATGTTTATAGCGAACATGCTCCTTGCTAGGTTGAATGGATGTCCATTTTCTTGGCGGAAAAGGCGCATGGCCTCTTTCATACCGCCACTGATATTGGGCATTGTTCTAAACGGTGTACTAGGCTTCCATATTGACCACATATTGTACATGAGATTGGGCTGCATTTGACCGTTCTTCTGTGCGGTATACTTCCCTCATGCATCTCCACACATGTGCTCTTATCTTGGATTGGAGTAGTGAGTGATGTTTGTACCACCAGTCTCTTCTTTGGGTCTCCAGGTTATATGGTATATCCATATAATCCAGGTAATAAATCCTGGCTATGGTACTCAGATTTCTGCATATTATTTTATCTGTGACTATTTGATCATTAATTTCCTGTCTTTGAGTTAGCCTTGGGCGTCCTCAGTGACTGGTTTGATCGTTTATGTGAATCCACCATGTTGCTCTTCTCATGGCTAGGAGTATTCATTTGAAATGTGCAGGAGTGCTATGTGGTCCTGCAGCTGTAGGATGGGATTCCAGATACTTGATTAATGTGTCCAGGTGGACTTGTTTCTTAATTGTAGTGCACGTGTGAAGTTACATCTTGATGTTCTAGCCCAATGTATATCTGGAAGATCTGGGATTATCATTTAAGCTATCTAGGATCCTATTATATGGGTCGCTTGCTCTACATAATTAGGTAGCCTCATACCTCTGTTCCTCCTAGGGCCAAATAGGGTTTTGAGGCGTACAGGGGGTTGTGGTTGGACCATAGCCATCCCTGTATTAAGGCGTAAATTGTATTAAAAAAGGACGGTGAGAAAGCAATTGCATGGGCTGTAAACCATATGATTGATAGTATCATGGAGTTGGATACCGTGACCCTTCCTGTTAAATCTGTTTGATTTCCATGTAAGGAGGCAATGCGTTTTGTTATTTTATCTAGAAGTCAATTTTCCATCATTGAGTTGGCGTAACCTCCTGCTTCCAACCATACTCCCAAGTGATGAACAGGGCCCGCTGTTGGCTTGGTGATGAATGAAAGTTTCAGTGAGGCCATTGCTAATTTTCGCCTCCTATGTCTGGTCAGAGTCTTGATGTTGTACTAGCTTGTTGGCCCTTTGTAGATGGCATCCACTGGGTCTGATATTTCCCCAGGAGTATAATTTCCTTTTTCTCAGTGTTAAGTGATGTGTTAATTATGGCTAATTAGTCTTGATATATCTTCTCAATTCTGAAAGCTTCCTGATTGTTGGATATTCCCACCACACAATCATTAGCGAAGGCCATTATTTTTGACTGGTGTTTGGCCCTTGACGTTGATTCCTTTGAGAAGTGTGTTTGTATTTTGGATTAGGGGGTCTAGGCTAAAGTTGTAGAGTAGAGGGCTTAAGGGGTCTCCTTGTTTTAGTTCTCTCTGTGGGATGACTGGGTTAGTTAAGAAGCTTGCTTCACACACAGCCATGGTTGCATACTCTGTAAACAACATTACCCAGTTTATAAATCTATTTAAAAGCTTGAATTTTTTTGAATTCAGGCCCTAAGATATTTCCAGTTCACCCTGTCATATGCCTTTTATTGGTCTAAAAAGACAAGTGCTCCAGAGGTTTTAGATTGTCAGATATTTGCAACTGTGTGGATATTGTCCCATATGGATCTTCTTGGATCAAATCCATATTTTGATGGGGATATCACATCAGTTGCAATTTCTCCTAGTCGTTTAGCCATAATTTTTGTGAATATTTTAGCATCAGTGTTGGTAGGAAGATTGGGCGCTAATTGGATAGGTTTAGTCTATCTCCTTTTTTGAATAAAGTGACAGTGTAAGCTTCTTTGCCTCCAGGTAGGAGGCATGTTTCCATAATTCACTTATTCATGGAAGCTAAAAGAATATTAGATATGTTAGTAAAATATTTTATATAAAATTTATAGGGAGTCCCATCAGGTCCAGGGATTTCCCTCTTGGTGCACTGCATACTACGTCCCATAATTACTTGTGTGATATTAGGTTGATTAAATTGTTTTTTGATACTTTTCTTTCTCGTTGCAAACACTTTTGCAACCTATCCAATTCAAGACTAAATCTAGTTTAATAATCTCACAGAGGAGCTTAGTCTGCGCCCATGTCTGGGAGCAGTTGGGCAAGCAAGGCAAGAGGAGCAGGTGGAAGGCCTGCGGCCTCTAACGTTTGAAAACGCCCCAGAGAATCTGGCGGAATAGAAAAAATCTCAAAAAACTGGTGGTCACAATTTCCCTGGAGATACTCGCATGGCAAGCATAATGCAACCAGTACATCAACACGCCACATTCCCAGCCACTTTCATCGGTGGAATTCGGAGTCCGTGTGTATCTGGACATCCAAAATATGGCCTTATGGGAAAAATTTTGTGAAGATGTACACAAAATTTTCCTGACCGTGGTGTACGTTGCACCTCACTCTATGTTGTGCGGTTGGCTGGACCTAGGTTTTGAAAGCAAAATAGCAGCAGACGAGGCTGCAGTGGTGCACATAGTGGTCGACCTCCCTGAAGGGCAATGGGTCATCAAAACCAAATGCACCAGATGGACAAAATCAAACCAAATTTTCCTCACGTTTGACTTTTTGCCTACTACGGTAAAACGTGACATTTTGGAGCAACACCTGAAAGATGGTCTCGCCATATATGGCAAAATACAATATTTCGAAATGCAACATTTCACACTGATGCCACACCTGTGCACTGGCAAAGCCATTGCAGTTCTGACCCCAACTGAGGAGATCGCGAAGGACCTAACCCAGATCCCGCAATCCACCTTTATTGACATCGCAGGGCATACCACCCACCCATTCTGGGTAACCGTGGACAGCGCGCCCCCCATTTGCACCCACTGTGATGCGTTTGGCCATAAGGCGCATGCATGCCCCATCAAGGAGGGCGTCACATTCCAAGAGCACCCCTCAGCGGCCATGGCCAGCGGAGAGGCGCACTATGAACCAACTGCAAGCATCAAGGAGGCTTTCCCGTGGGGAGCACAAGGCTGCTACCTATTGGTAAAGCCCATCTCCCCGCAGGAATGGAAGAAGGCCAAGCAGGCCTGTAGGGCCGCAGCCAAGGAAGCGGCCAAGGCCACCACCACCATCCCACACTCACAACGCCAGGAGGACATGGAGACCTTCGCAGTGGAAGCGACTCTGGAATCCATCACCCAATCAGATTGGGAGGCCCATGCTGAGTGGGCCACTCAATCTGAGGATCTAATGGGAGATTTGATCTCACCCAATCACTGCACCCAAGCTCCAGTCAAAACTGACTTGGGACCTATCCCAACTGAAAAAAAAATTTGCCCCACTTGATGGTGCACCAAACTTATCCGCACCACAAAAAATTCATCCGACGTTGGGAAAACAAAAAGTGAAGGCCAAAGCCAATGTGACTCTTTCCACAATAATTAACAAAAACCCTGATAGCGTTGCTGCTAACACCCATGCTGCTGTTAAAGCCCGTGGGGACCTTGAAGAGGCTGGTGGGCCCGGGGCCCACCCCTTGCACCTAAGGTGCAATGGGGGAAATTTCACTCTAGGGATGCTGAATATTGCTGGACTCAAGACCTCCCCATCCTGGGCTAGGAAACTGAGTTTTTTACAAAACAATTTACCCATGGATATCCTGGCCATCCAGGAATCCCACTATCCACGAGGTTCTGAGGAAGCTTGGAAAACAATGCTCCTACCATCCCTATCCTTTTGGTTGAAGCACTGTGGGGTACTAATTCAGAAAAATAATTTTTTCAAATTCACATCCTCAGAAACATACCTAAATGGCTGAGTGCTCGTTGTCACCTTCTTGTGGGCTGATGTTGCACACACAATCGTCAACATTTACACCCCAAATGGTGCACACGAGTGTCAGGAATTTTTCTCGTCAGTCAAATCCCTCCTGCTACCCCCCAATTCTTTCCTAGTTGGTGACATGAACTGTTGGCTAACCTCACCAACAGATCGGTGGCCGCCCTCACCCCACGCCCCACAGGGTCACATAGAACTACGCGTTCTAAAAGACACCCTTGGGTTAATGGATGCGCTGCCATGACATGCCCTACTGCTTGAAAACATGACGCGTCCCCACGTCCACAACAGCCAATTAAGGTCCATGACCCGCATTGACCTTATTCTAACGCCGTCGAAATTCCAACCCCACATCTCCCACTTCAAAACAACAAAAATGGAATTCTCCGACCATTGACTGGTCTTGATAACATACCACTTACCCATCACAGTTGCAAAGGCCCCACATTGGTGCAAAATCCGCCCCCCCGAGCTCGCGTCACCAGGATTTTCCACATGGGTGGAAAAGGCAACTTTGGTGAAATTGTTTGTTGCACCGTTTTGCGCAGACCCTATTTCCACATGGGCAACTTTCAAAGAGGACACCATCCACCACTATCACCATCTCTCCTCCAGACGCTCATGAGCCACATTGGCGGTTATCTCGCGCGCGCTGGTGGAAATGGCCCACTTGGAGTCCAACATTCCAGCCACAGGATACAGCCCTGCATGGGGCCAGAAGTGGGCAAAGGCAGCCGCCCACCTCAATGCACTCAAAAGGCAACACAAACATCGGGTTTGTGTCCAATACAGGGCCACATGCATCACTAAAGGCAACAAGTGCACCGCATACTTCTTTAAAAAAAATTTTGCCCCATGCCAGAGTGTGGCCTGCACACAGGTGCGAAGATCAGATAATTCCATTGCGGACACACTGGCTGAAGTGGCAATCAAAATGCAAAGATATTACTCCGAGTTATACCAAGCCAAACCAATTCAGCCAGCCAAAATGGTGGAATTTCTCGATTGAGCTCATATCTGCACCATTTTCTGATACCTGGAAATAATGAATTTAATTACTCCAAACGAATTATGGACAGCCATTCGCGGTGCGCCAAACTGAAAATGCCCAGGCCCAGATGGCATTCCATATGAGTTCTACAAAAAATATTTCAAATATATATCCCCATTGCTGCTAGCCTCACTCAACCAAAGCCTGTTGGAAATGCGCCTCCTACCAGGAGGACATGAGGCCTCTTTTGTCACACTCTTCAATAAAAGGGATAAGCTTAACTTAGCCAACTGGCGCCCCATTTCTCTAACAAACACAGACACAAAGATTTTAACAAAAATCATGGCTAACCGTTTAGGGACTGTAGCATCTGCCACCATCTCCCCAGAACAATTCAGTTTCATCCCCAGAAGGTCGATTTGGGATAACGTGCACTCTGTGGCTAATGTGTGTCAGTCCACAGCCTCTGGGGCACTTGTATTCTTGGACCAACAAATGGCCTATGATAGAGTAAACTGGGAATACCTTGGGGCCTGCCTCCATCAATTCCGCTTACCCCCCCGCTTCATAAACTGGGTGATGCTGCTCACAGAATCTGCAACAATGGCAGTGCGTGGCCCTGGCTTCCTAATGGAAGTAGTCCGCCCTCAAAGGGGCTTGCGACAAGGGGACCCCCTCAGCCCACTCTTATACAACTTCAGCCTTGACCCACTACTGCGAAATGTGAATGCCCACCTCACTGGGGTCCATGTGCCAGGCCAAACCCCAGTCAAGATGATGGCATTTTCAGATGATTGCATGGTGGGGGTGTTTAATAACAAAGATGCACGCGCGCTTGGAGCCCTCATCCAGGAATATTCCCGGGTAAGCAACGTGGCACTGAACGCCTCCAAAACCAAAATCATCCTCCTTGGTCGGTTTCAGAACTGCTGGGCCCCAGCAAGTAGTTCCCAACCCGGCCCATCTGCTCGCCCACGTCCACGCCTTACTAACTCAACACACACCACTCCACTGGTGCTCCCCTTTGTGCCACGTCCTACCATAGGACCGGTGCGCCATCTGGGCGTGTGGATGGAGGCAGGCGGATATGCGTCCGCAGTAATGGAGTGCCATATACTGAACAACATGACGAAGTGAATCTCCTTTCTCAGAGCCCACCCTACTACCCTCACTGGCAGGGTTGTTCTTGCCAACTCTATGCTCCTATCCAAAGTCTGGTTCAGAGCCCACGCCATCCCCTTCTCCCCAAGCTTCTTCAAATCCCTGTATGCTTTGCTGCAAGGATGTCTTTGGTCAGGCCGCCCTCCACCAGTACGGCTAGAGGTCATGTTTGGCCCTCATCATCAAGGTGGCATGGGCCTGCTTGACTTCAAAGCCCACGCTGCCAAGATCCTGGGCACCTGGATCGCGGCCGTCACTGCTGCTACACTCCCATCCCAACACTGGTCCCGCGCGGCCCGCTCCAACTTCGCCCAAGCCTTGGGCCTCAACAATCCATCAAACCCCCACTCCCTGATGAAATACCTCGCATCACGCACATTGGCCACAGGTCCTCACGGGACTAAAAACCCACTACAAACGAATCCTACTCTCCATGTGAAGTGCAGAGTGGAGAATTTGTATTAGTGGACATACAACCTGAAGAGGCCGCCCCTCTCCTCAGTTCACACAGGAGGTACAGGGGTTACCCATCCATTATGGCGTGATCCCCATTTGACCCCATGTCCTATCCAGGGTGGACTACCTGGACATGATGGACATCCCTTATTCCACTGAAACCCAAAAGACTATCTGGAAATATGCACACCATCCTCTGTTGCAGCCTCAAGTCCGCTCCCATGTGTGGCGCTGCCTGAGGCGGGTGTATCATACAGCTGAGCGCTCTAACGCTTTACACTCATCCTGTGTCGTGTGTGGCCAGTATGGAACGCTATTCCACCGCCTGGAGAAGTGCCCCACCTCTAAAGTGATATGGCGCGAAGTCCAACGTCTGCTAGGCCAGGATCAAACGCATCCCTTCAGTTTGTTAAGAGATATGTTTGCTTCATCAATGGCCTCCCCCTTCCACCCTCCCTCCATGCTCTGGTGGTTGCAATCGCTATGTGGACTATCCACACGATTGTCTTGGATGCCATTGCTGGCTCCATCTCCACCCTCCTAGAAGCTGTCCACAGATTCCAGTCTCATTTGGTGGACCACTTTCAAGCGTGGATGTTTGGATATCTCCCACCGCGTTGCTGACAGCTGGTCTCCTCCTGGTTCCCAGTCTGGTTCATCAAATCAGACCCCTTCCTCCACACGTGCTCAATAGTGGCTACGGCCCCTTAACACGTTCCCTCCCCCTCCCCATAAGTGGCGTTCCCGCTGGCAACAAGAGATAGCATCGCTTCTCTGGGGTGCCCCCTAGTACTAAGTTTATCTTTCCTGAGTCATATTCAGAAGTGTCCATCCCATGGTCAGCCTTCCCCGCAATAAATTAAATAAAATTAAATTAAATTAAATAAATTGTTTTTTGAGCTGTGGTGTCAATATGTGCACTTGCGAGGAATTTTTCAATTTTTGCTAATTTTAACAAGTTCAAATTTATATAAAATCATATAAAACCTGTGTATTTTGGTTGCAACTTCTTTGAGTGTTTCTACTATGAGTTTTTCAGGTCAGACCTGTGTGCAGGCTATCATATTTTTTTGGGCATTAACTGATGGAAAAAATAGCTCACTCAAGTTTCTCCATCTTTTATGTTTTTTGCTCTATATTGAACCCAACTCAGCGTTGGTGTTTGCATAGCAGGGTGTTTAGCTGAGCAGAAACCTCTGCCCATCTGCATCCCCATCCAGGACTATATCCTGTACGTGGGACATTATTTTCCAGGTGATTAATTTATGCCAAGATGTGCTTGATAATGGCTGAAGCTGCTCTGTATCTTATTGATGATGTTTTTAAACTGGTGAGTTGTTGATTTTTAAATTTTTCAGGTGGTTAATGGGTCAGAACAGAAAGGTGTTTGCAAATCCCATGTTGAGGATATTTTCTCCATCCAGGATTGAAATTCTGAGTCAGCTAAAATTTCTGGGCATATTCTACACCGCTGGGTTCTTGAGTAGTTGTTTCAACTGGTGTGTGGACACCAAAACTAGCCAATGGTCAAAGAATTCGATTTTTGTAGTTTTTGATTTTATAAATTTGGTGTCAGAAAGTTAATGGTATGAGTATTAGGTCTATCCGTGACATAGAGATAAGTACACCGTTGTGCACATGTGGGCGTGTCATGTTCTGTAGGAGGGGTGACCTTTTAGGTAGCAGATCATATAGTCCCAGGGTGGCCTTTAGCATGCGAAGTTTCACTTGCCCTTGTGCCTCTGTTGTGTGTGGCCATTGGTCAGTATCTGGGTTAATCCAGTAGTTCATGTCTCCCATGACAAAAGTGTTTGCTGGAAGATAGAGTTGTGTTAGAGATGTTAATACTCTTGTCAGTCCAGTGCACAGTTTGATTTATATACACTGGCTATTGTGCGCACTTCTTTGTGCCATGAGAAGGTAATGGATAGTATGTGGCCATCCAGGAATAAATTTTTATTAATGAATTTAAGTTTTGTTTCACGCATAATATCATTCCACCATGTTGTGACCAAAACAATATTGTTGGGAGGAGCATGTTTCCCCAAACCTCCTCCTTTCCCTGTGGACAGTGGGTTTCCTGCACCGCCAGGATATCCACAGGTAGGTTTTCAGTAGACACACCTTCTTGGCCCAGGATGTTAAGGCCTTGAGTCCCACTATGTTCAGCATCCCTATTTCTACTGAGACGCCTGATGCGCCTCAGGAGCAGTTAGCAGGGCCCCCCAGCCCTACTCCCTCACTCTCATTACTCTACATTGCATCTATGCTGCAGAGAGCATACTATGAGTAGGAGTTGGGGTGTATTCTGCCCCTTTCATTACCACTGTTTTTGCTCCTCTCTTGCCTTTGTAAATTTCCAAATCATCATTGTGGTGCATTTGTGTGCTCTTGTTGGCCACATTTTTATCTTGCATGTTCCATTGTTGATTTTTGCTCCCAATTGGGTTGTGCTCTACAATTTCAGGTGGTGTTCTGTGCCCCTGTTTTGCCGCATTTAAACTTAAATTGGATCCCACCAAATTCAAACTGGTCAGATCGGGTGTAGTTTTCCATGGGATCTGATTAGTTCATGGACTCAAATTCCTCCATGTCTTCCTGGATCTTTTTTTTAGTACTAGATGGTCCCAACCCAAGGGGGGATTCATCGATGTTTATTGAATTACGCCTGGGCTCTAAGAGCCTGAGGCGAGGGAAGGGGAGGAGGAGGCATCGAGAAAGGGAGGGGGTTTGCGCGCCAGAGCCGTGCTGCAGTGACAACTGAGCGGGGGAGGGTTGGCGACATAGTGCAGACCTTCAGGGCCATCTCAAAGTGTACCTGAAAGTGGGTGATCATGTGTGGAAGGGTCCACACCTGCTGGTCAAAGGCAGCACGAAGGAAGGAGTTATGGATGGTCCAGATGGCTGTGGCATAGGCGAGGACATGGAGGGGTCGGTGGCAACCAGGCAATGTCTGCTCAAACATGAGGTCTTGCACAGGGTGTCCGGACCAGGGCTGAGCATGAAGGAGCGCGCGGGCCTTTGGCCAAAATGCGGCGACACCTGGACAGGTGAAAAAACGATGGAGGTGGGAGTCAATAGGCTCCACACAGTGGGGGCAGCTTCGGTGCTGGAAGGTAGGGCCAGTCCAGTCCCCTGTCCTGTATGAACAGTGGAGCACCCTCCATAAGGTGTTGGACACCTTTGCTGACAGGATGGGGTGATAGACGTCCTTCCACAATTCCTTAAGGTCAAATCTCATGGAGGGAGGGAGGAGCTCAAGGAGTCTTGGGCGGATGGGAGGACGATCTTGGAGGTTGAGGCGAGTTGTGACAACTTGTCCATTGTGCACAATTGCATGGCGACGGGGGCTGAGGCCAGGGCCTTCCCTTCTGTATGAGAAGGCATGGTGGATCCGCGCGCCTACTCGTTTCAGGGCAAGGAGAGCCTGGTTCCAGTAGGGGGATGAGGATGGTTTTAGGCGATGGCCTGGGTGGTTTGTGAGCCACTCCCCTAATGAGGTCAGAGATGCTCTAGGAAGACCCAGGGCTGCTGACACTGACTGGCGGAGGGCGGGCGCCCATTGGGGCATGGGGGTCGCGTCCCAGCAGACAATTGGCCATAGGAACTTCAGGAAGATTGTGGTGGCGTGGGATCGCGTGTCCAGAAGCCCTAGGCCCCCTTCATTGCAGGGTCAGGCAATGGTTGAGAGGGCCATTGGTGGATGGTTTGAGCCCCAGATCCAACAGCGGAGGAGTACATTGAGCCGCGTATAAAAGGCATCTGTGAATGGGCAGACGTGCGCTAGGAACCAGACTTTGGAGAGGAGGAACACATTGGCCATCAGAGCTCGACCCTGGGGGTGATGTGCCGCCAGTTCCAGCTGGCAATCCTGGAGTTAACTGCTGCAAGGAGCAAGTCCTCATTGTCTTTTAGCGCAACTCCTTGTTGGTTGGTGAGAACGCCCAGGTGACGGAAGGTACCGCGCTTAGGTTCAATACCAAATGGTGGGGGAAATTGGGGGAGCCGACCTGTACAACTTTTGTCTTGGAGGTGTTGACCATGGCGTTGGACGCCTTGGTGTACCTCTCAATGGTCACAGCAGCGAGGGCAACATCCCCAGGGCAGCCAAATGCAATAGCAGTGTCATCTGCAAATGCCATGGTGCGTGTGGGGGCTTTACCTGGGACCAGAATCCCTGTTAGCTTGTCCTGTAAGGAGGCCAAGAGGGGGTCAAGGGTGATGTTAAAAAGGATAGGGCTCAGGGGGTCCCCTTGCCGGAGACCTTGTCCAACTGGTACTGCCACTGTAAAACCCATTGGCGCCAGGACTCTGGTGTGGAGCTGGTCATAGAGCGCTGATATCCAGCGCCTAGCTGCGGGTGGGAGATGGAAGCGGGCCAGGGAAGCATCAATATACTTCCAGGCTACCCGATCATATGCTTTCTCCATATCCAGGAGAGCCACAAAGCCATTCACCTTACAAGAGTTAGCAGTCAAAGTCACGTGAAGGTCATTATAGTTGTCCCATAACGACCTCCCCGGAATAAAACCGTGCTGGGATGGGGAGAGGCGAGGTGACACCCATTTGGTGATGCGGTTGGCCAGAAGCTTCGTGAAGAGCTTGTGGTCTGTGTTGATCAACGCTATGGGGCGCCAGTTCGCCAGGTTCTCACGGTCTGACTTCTTGTGAATGAGGGTCGTGATTGAGCCTCTGGAGTTGGGGAGGACCTCGCCATTCACCAAGAGTGCAGCGAAGAGGTCGCGGAGGGTTCTGGCTATCACAGCAGGTTCCAGAAGGTACACCTCGAAGGGTATTCCATCTGGGCCTGGGGCTTTAAGCCGTGGGGATTTCAGAAGGGTTTCCATCACCTCCTGGATGGAGATAGGCGCCAGTAGAGTCTCATCAGCCCGTGGGTCAATGGGCGGCTCTGGAGCCCGCCACAGGAAGTCTTGGATGTCCGATGGGTCCACCTGGGTGGCATGGAAGAGGCTGGAGTAGAAGCGGTGTAGTTCCTGCGTGATTTCCTCCTTATCTGAAGTGGTTGTAGTGCCAATCTTCAGTGCAGTAATATCCTGCGCTGTTGACCGGGCTTTCTGTTTCTGAAAGAAGAAGCGGGTGGGGCGTTCCCATTGAGCATAGTAATGAGATGTTGTAAAGTTTGCTGCCCGTTCTTCCTGCAGTCTGAGCTCCAAGCGGAGTGCTTCCTGCGCCGCTTCCCAGTCTTCCAACCATCTGGGAGAGGGCGAAGGCTGGCAGTTTCGCTCCAGATGTCTGATTCTGGCTTCCGCCCTTTTGACTCTGGCGCGAGCTGCAGTCATCTGGGCTTTGGCACAGTTGTAAGCAACGCGGGTGATGCCCTCCTTGGTCACCGCCCATCTAGCCTTGTGATCAAGCAGGTGGGGTGGGGGAGGTGAGAGTCTCCCGGATGGTCATAGACAGCTTCTCCTTAGTGAAGGGGTTGTTGAGAAGAGCTGGGGCAACCCTAGGCCAGAACCTACGCGACGGTCTAAGTGTGGTGGTGAGGACAACGGTGAGTGACCTGTGATCACTCAGATGGTTGTCACGAGAGATGGGAGAGGAGACGCGGCCAATTAGCAGGGGGCCAATCAGTGCCATATCTATGCGTGACGCTGACTGGAAAGCTCCTCCATCATACTGGATCCTAGTCATGCAACCTAGGCCAGACGCGGAGGGTGGAAGCGCATCTATAAACCACTCAGGTGAAGGAAATCCTGGAGGCGACTTGATCCAGGGCGTTCCTTTGCTGCAGGGGGGTAAGAGTCATGGACGTGATTTATGGTTGTGTTGAAATCTCCTAAGAGGACTGTATTCCGTGGGAGATTGAGTTGGACGAGCTCTTCCAAGAGCCGATTTTGCTCCTGACCTGCATTAGGCAGGTAGATGCTTGCAGCGAAGAAGGAGAAGTCAGGAGTGGTGAGTTTGGCTAGTATGAGGCGGCCACCTAGATATTGTGAAAAAGAATGGGTTTTAACCTGGAGATTCAAAACAATAAGGGCGGCATGGTTTGTCCAGAAGGAGTTGCCTCCAAACTGTTCATTCCATGCAGATTGTTCGTGGGAGAGGATATGGGGCTCCTGGACAGCAGCGATGTCAATTTGTGCTGACCTGAAGTTTTGGAGGAGGCGGGCTCTCCGCTTAAAGTCCCGCAACCCATTTGCGTTGATGGATTGCAGGGCCAGGGTGCTGCCATGGGGACTCATAGCTGTTCCCCTCCATGTCCTGGGGGGTTGCCAGCGCTTAAACCTGCTGCTGTGAGGCGACTAGTTTTGAGTCCTTTAGCTTGACTATTAGCTGCAATCCGTGAGGAGCGTCGAGGGTTCTGAGGGGAAGGAGAGGGTGGGGGGCGGAGGACCCAGTAAGCCAGCCTAGGATGCTGCCCCCGCTCCGTTGCAGGGGAAGGACCTGAGGGTGCTCAATGGTGACCTCCGCGGTGTCCCCATTTGATGAGTCTGAGTCCATATTCACTTCCTCCAACACTGCAAAGGATCCGCGCGAAATGGACTGTGGGGTTGGGGTAGGACTCTTTGAGGTGGCACTTCTACCGCAGGCCGCGGGTTACCAGTCCATGCTGGTGGGCATAGCTCCATTGGGAGCTGAGGGTTGATGCAATAAATCGCTGGTGGAGGTTGGTGGGGGTGCCGCAGAGCCCTGAGTGGGGGTGGCTGACGAGAGGGCACCCTGTGGGAGATGCCTTGCGCTTGGTAGAGAGAGGGAGTTGACTCTGGGAGATTGGAGGGGGTGCCCACTGGAAGGGGGGCATGAGCGCGAAGGTATCCCATACCAATAGTGGGGTTAGCTGTTTCAACTGCTAGGCGTAAGGCCTCAGGGGACAGGTCTTGAACGGGAACCCATTTTGTGGGTTGTGGAATTGCTGCTGCGGCCACGTGGGATCGTTTTTGGCCTGGTTTAGGCCCCTGGGTGGTGGCTAAGAGGGCTTGTTTTCGAGCTGTGCAGCCACTATACAAGTGTCCAAGGGCGTTACACCATGAGCACCGGGGGCGCGCCTGATCAGGGTCAACAAAAAAGATCTCAGGGCATGCCCCAACTACCGCCACACGAGGAATAATCTCAATGTTGCGGGATACAGTGGGGGATGGGATGAACGACGCCCTAGCAGTGTGAGCTCTTTGAGTGGGAGCATAGTAAGAGGGGACGCTAAAGTCCACTGAAAGAACAGACCCAAACTCCATTAAACCACGATGGAGTGCCAGTTTAAGAGACTCAGGATCAACAGTCGTTGGTAGGTTGGAAAAAGTAACCCATGAAATTTTCTCCAGGTGAGAGCGTGTGCAGAAGATGCAAAGAGATCCGCGTGGAATAATGACCTGGAGGGTGGTAGCATGGTCAGCAAGGGCAGCTTCAGTGAAGCCCACATCGATGTAGTGGCCCTCCACTGATTCATGGATGGTGGTGTTAATTGGGAATGTCTCCGCAATCGCTGCAAAGTATGAGAAGTAATCCTCTGTATAGAATTCAACAGGGTTATGCCCATAATAAAGGCGAATTGCGTGGGAGAGGGTTGAGCGAGGTAGAGCTTTTTGCGCTCTAGTTTCAGCCCATTTCTTCTTAACATCAGCAATAAACGCCACTTCACGGGGATCAGCTTTGGGTAGCGTTGGTGCCAGAGGTTTTTGCCACGCCCCAGTGGCTCCTTTGGTGCGTTTGTGTTTGCTTTGGGCTGCAATCGCAGGTTGAGTGTGAGATGGTGGTTTGAACAAGTTTGTGGAGTTCCCTTGTTGCTGGAATATTACAGCAGTTGCTGGCATCATATTAAATTGAGGGGCGGATTGTTGGGCCTCGCTAAATTGGGGAGTCCCATCCAGATTGGAATTAACTCCAGCCAATTGGGAGGAGGGCGATGTTTCATCACCATCCCAATCTATTTGGGTAAATTCAGCCCGAGTATTTGCTGTGATTTCGTGGGCAAAACTCACTGGCTGATTGGTGAATTGGTCGTTTTCAGCATATGGAGATAAAGTGCCGACTTGAGAAGTGCCGATTATGGGGTTTAAATGGGACAGGTGAGATTGGAACTGGTGTGAAGTTCCAAAATCTGAACCATTTGAATCCTCATTGGGAAAAGTAGATTGTCGCGGGAAGAGAGGTTTAGATTTAAACATAATAAAAAACTGGAATTGGGTATAGTATTTTTTATTGAAAGTTAAATAAAGAAAATCAACCAATAGTTTTATTAGCGTGATGAAACTGATTATATAGTGTTTGATTTGGTAGTAGGTCAAAGCTGGGATCAGGACTATCAAATTTGACCTAACCTGGAGATTTCTTGGGGGAGTGGGAAATAATTCTAATTTGAACTGACATCAAAGGATTTGGCAGCAGGCCAAGTTGCTACCAGTTCATTCACAAACGCCTGGACCAAGGCTCTACTGCATTTACATTGGTCTTTGAAACAGCATCTGTCCCAACAGGCAATGGGAATCCCTCAGGGCCACCCCACATAGGGACAGTCCCAATGGGTCAAAAACAGGTTTGGGATGGCCAACCCACCCATATCCAGTCGCTGGGGCATTCATTTGGCCAAACAAGTTATGTTGGGCACCAATCCCAATTTGTGTTTAGGGGTTTTGAATTATTTGCAACAGTCCCCTGATGGTGATATCTGCTCATTGGGGATTTTCCCTAACAATTTCAAGGGGAGTTTAGCATTGGCAACTGTATTACTCAATGGCTTGATGCCATCAGAAATTTTGACCAAGAATTATTTAATTTCCCCTTCCAACTATTAGTTTCTCAGCCATTGGGCTTTATTCCCATTTATTCAGACATTTCAGCTTTGATTTTGAATATTTGGCACCATCAGTTTTATAAAGTCCCTCTCACTCATGGGGAATGTGGCCACTGATGATTTCAGCACAGATTTCCTCAGTTTGGCGGATGATCTCAGTAGAGGCAAGTGTGGAAACCAGGGGAGGAATCTTCAGAGGGAGTGCTGTTACCCAGCGCTCGTTTACCTCATGGGCGAGGTCACCCTGGGTGACAAGGGGTACCACCGCCCTTATTGGACCCTTCTTATTTGGAAATGAGAAAATCGCATGATCCACACAAAGGGGACATTCCCGTGGACTTACAGCAGTGCTCCACCACCCAGCATTTTCCACCCTGCAGGTAGATGAATTTGGATGGGCTAATAGCTATATAGCTCTTCTGGTTGATTTGTCCCCCATGGGACTTAGCGCTCCACCTTGTTTGCATCCACCCTTCTTGACCTCATCCACTCACCCTTCCTTAGTCCACTATTTGATTTTGCTTCCATGTCAACTACAGGCGTTTATTCCCATATGCTGACAAAGCAATAATCAAACTAGCCACAACTGCCTTTGCACCAGCTGGCTTATCAATTTCCGCCCTTTTAAGGGCTATTTTGACATAGGCTTCCAGATGGAGGAGGATGCTGTAGCAGCAGCGTTGACTCCTCTAATTTTCAAAATACTCCCATCATTACTACCCATACTTGCCTCCCTTCTGAAACCACATTGGTGAGGTCATTTGCATCACTCCCCTCCCACCTCCCACTCCAAATATTATATGAACAGTAGATGGCGGGGCTTTTGGCATATGTCACTCAACCTAATCTTCACTGTCCCTCTGGCGCAGAGCACCTTGCTTCCCCTTGCGACACTGCTACCATAATCCCACATCGCTCCACCATAGCCCAACAAATCCCCTCCCCATGCTCGCATCATAGCACCAGAGCATTCCTTTTGGGCTCAGGTTGATAATGGTTGCCAGATTTGTCCCCTCTGTTTTGGGTTTGACCATTCTAAGAAATCCCTGGCCCCATGCCACTTCCTAAAATGCTGTTTCTGAACCCTTGTCAGAGGTGTCTGAATGGGGTGTTTTGTTGCCACCTCACACCCACCACACTAGATCACAGTGACAGAGTAAGAAATCTGCCTTCACCAGAACCTCATCCACAACCACCCACCCAAATTCAACCCTACCAATCAAAATTAGGCTCGGACCACTATTCACCCCCAAGCAAACTCCCCATTTTTCTACTTCCACCCACCCTAATTCTTCCTCCCCTGTTTAAGTGAACCAAAATCCTTGGCCCTATTGGATGAGATTGACAAATCAGGTGAGCTTGTCCTGAAGGCAATTAATGAATCAGGCGAAGAAGCCCCAGATGGTTATGACTTGGATGAATTTCTCAACTCAGATTTTGACAAACCACTCCTACCCAGACGTTATGCCTCTAAACTCAACGCCATCCCCTTCCAAAGTGACCACCAGCTTGCCTTAGAAGTGGTGGCCTTACCCCATTGCCACTGCCTCCTCAAAGCAGTGACAGAGTCAGTTTATGCACTTAAGAAACAATTCATCCCCTTACCTAACTTCCCACCTGATTTTCCTGTAGAAATGCAGGATGAACTTGAAAAATTGGCTGATTCCGCCATCAACTCTTCCATTTATGTTGCTGACCTATCTAAATTTGCCCCAAATACTGTGATCACCAAGCAGAATGTTGCCAGTTTTACCCTACTCCCCAATGCCTGCCTCCAAGATGAACATCATGTTTCAGAATAAGTAGAGGCTATCATCCAGGCTGATATTGAGGATATCAATCCTTTCATTAATGCCCTCAACCCACACCACGCTGATGCCCAAACGCCCTTACTCTCAGCTTGTATCCGCCTCCTCAATTATACTGCTCCATCCAACCCAGTTGTGCCTGTAAAGGCGCCAACAAACCTTTCCTCCCCCTATGCCGTGGTAGGCTAGCAGTCATCCACTCCCTACCTGGTTGGAGAAATTTTGTTTTGTCATTTTGTTTGTTTCAGTTACTTTTTTTGTTTGTTTGCTTTTGTGCTTTGGTAATGTCTGTCCCCTGGTTGGTATACCTTGAGAAAATTTTAATTTTAAAATTTTAAGGTTATATACCTTTCTGACTTGCATAACTTAGCACATAATGATTTGATAACTTGGTTAATGAATATTGAAATCTATGTAACATGACCGCATAACCTTCCTAGCTAAAGCCTAACTTTTATTAAGTTATTCCACTTAGTTTCATCATCCTGATAACAAGGATGTAAATTTGAGTCAGACCTAATATATAACTCTTATGTTAATTACTAATCTGTTCAAGATATAGCTGTTATTGTAAGTTTTGAAGAGATATCAGTTAGTTATATAAATATATTTTATTTTGGAAAAATAAACTCAAATTATCTATTGTAGTGAAGCCTAAACCTAACAAACAGTGCTTGATATTAATTCTGATCAAACTAGTTAACATCACCTTAACCCTTTGTACATCCTAAAGGTTTATATATGATATGATGATATTCAAGATTGACTTATTTGCTACTCTCTTCTTTATTATGTTTGATACTTATGTTTGGATAACATATATCAGCTCTCAATGTTATAGCTATGATATATCAGAATAGTATAAGTTTTTGAAGGGTGCTTTGTTAGTTTAGTCAAACCTAAAATAATAGCTGACTAAATCTTCTTTAACCGCTCAAAGTCACTTTTGAGCGATTTTAAATTTAAGTTTATTTTATCCACAGCCATCTGACCAAACCTATTCTTTGATGTCCTTGGCTCTGCCGCCTGCCACCCCAGTGTGGGGCAGCAGTGCACCCCCACCTAGCGTTTTCCGCCCTGCAGGCAAGCGCGTTTGGACGGGTTCAAACAGCCCGCCCACTGCTTCCAACCGTTTTGTCCCCCCACGAGACTTAGCGCTCCACCTGGCGCGCGTCCACCCTTCTCGCCCCCATCCTCTCGCCCTCCATCGCTCTGCTATTCGCTATTGCCTCAGAGTGGACTATGGGCGTTTGTTCCCATATGCCAATAAGGCAATTATTGACCTAGCCACTACAGCCTTTGCGCCAGCTGGCTTTATAGACTTCCGCCCTTTTAAGGGCTACTTTGACGTTGGGTTCCAATATGAGGAGGATGCTGAAGCGGCAGCACAAACTCCTCTAATTTATAAAAAAAAACCCATTCCCACAACCCGTACTCGCCTCCCTTCAGACACCACGCTAGTGGTATCCTTTGCAAATCTCCCACCCCACCTTCCACCCCAGGTTTTGTATGACCAGTTGGTCGCGGGGCTCATGGCTTATGGCACTCAGCCCAACCTCATCTTTGCCATTCCATCTGGTGCAGAACGCCTTGCTGCTCCTCGTGCAACAGCCACCATCATACCACACCACCCTAACATAGCCCAACAAATCCCACCCCGCGCTAGTGTGGCTGCAGCGCCCAATCATTTCTTTTGGGCTTGGGTCAATAATGGTAGGCAGATTTGTTCCCTCTGCTTTGGCCTTGACCATGCAAAAAGAGCGTGCCCTAAGGCCAAATCCGCTGATGCAGATTCTGATCCCCCTCTGGAGGTTCAGTATGGGGCACTTTGCTGCCCCTCCCACCCTCCAATCTCATTCAGTGGGCCCACATGGAAAATCAGCCCCACCCAAAACCTCCATCCTCACTCTCCCACCTAAATCTACGCCAGCCAATCAGAGCAATGCTTGGACCACCATTGGCACCCAAGCAGCTGCCCATTCGCCCAATCCTACCCACTCAAATTTAAACGCCACTATTCCAGTGAACCAAAATCCATGGGATCTATTGGCTGAAACTGACGAATCAGGTAATATCCTCATTAGTAAGCATACAGGTCAACCTCTCTGCCATGGCGATTATTGTTGGGCAGAATTTTTCCTTCCTGACTTTGATGAAACCCCTACCCCTCACCATTTTGCTCCTCTACCCAATTCAGCCCCCTTCCAAAGTGATCACCAGCTCGCCTTAGCTGCGGTGGCCTCTCCTCATTGCCCAAAACTACGCACCGCGGTGGCCCAGTCAGTGGCTCAGCTCCAGCATGGCCTGCTTACCATCTTTTCCCCCCGACTTCCCTGAATCTCCCTGCAGTGACATCTCAAAACTATTTGATGATGCTGAAATTGCTGTTATAAATGTCGCAACGCTTGCTTCATTCAACCCCTCAGCCAAAATCACCCGCCACAGTATCTCCCTTTTCACCCAACTTCCTGAAGCCCACAAAGAAGCTGAAGTTCTCCTCGCAGCTTTTGTTGAAACACTTTCCCATCATTATCTTGATGCAGAAGTGGAAAACTCCTACTACGCTGACCTCAGCCCCCACTATGCAGATGCCCCAACGCCCTGGCTCTCTGCTCTGATCTGGTACTGTAACCAACACCCCTTGATCGAGGTGGGTCTTTCTGAAAACCAACCCCCCGACCCCTCCTCACCCTCTGCCATGGTGGGTTAAGCAGTTTCTGCTTCCCACCTGGTTAGTAGTTTCTTTTGCCATTTTGAGTGTTGTGATTGGTACTGTCTGTCCCCTGGTCAGCGTACCTCAAATAAATCGAAGTATAAGTTTTTAAAAGTGCTATATATCAATTGTATAGATACACTAATTTAATCAATCACCTAGCCCATGATAATTGCATTGTATATTTTATAGATATAATCCTTATGTGATTGACAAACTATTTCGTTTAGTTTACTAATAATGGTAGAAATAGATATAAGTACTTTTACCTAGCATCTACTATAGCTTTATGACAAGGCCAACTTGCACTCATCTATTGCCATAGACTTGTTTCTCCTCAATAGATTAAGCCATTTTTATTTTATTAAGATTAATACACTTGTTAAAGATATATCTTAAAGTTCTTTTACTTTAATCAAACAAATCAAAGACAAATTTTAAGTTTTAAAAAATACAAAAAACAACTTTTCTTTCTCGTTGCAAACACTTTTGCAACCCATTCAATTCAAGACTAAATCTAGTTTGATAATCTCATAGAGGGGATTAGTCTGCGCCCATGTCTGGGAGCAGTTGGGCAAGCAAGGCAAGAGGAGCAGGCGGAAGGCCCGCGGCCTCTAACGTTTGAAAACGCCCCGGAGAATCCAGTGGAATAGAAAAAAATCTAAAAAAACTGGTGGTCACAATTTCCCCGGAGATACTCAAGTGGCAAGCATGATGCAACCAGTACATTAACACGCCACACTCCCAGCCACTTTCGTCAGTGGAATTTGGAGTCTGTGTGTATCTGGACATCAAAAAACGGCCCTGTGGGAAAAATTTTGTGAAGATGTACACAAAATTTTCCCGACCGCGGTGTACGTGGCACCTCACTCCATGTCACGCAGTTGGCTGGACCTAGGTTTAAAACAAAAAAGCAGCAGATGAGGCTGCAGTGGTGCGCATAGTGGTCAACCTCCCCGAAGGGCAACAGGTCATCGAAACTAAATGCACTAGATGGACAAAATCAAACCAAATTTTCCTCACGTTTGACTTTTTGCCTACTACGGTAAAACGTGACATTTTGGAGCAACACCTGAAAGATGGTCTCACCATATATGGCGAAATACAATCTTTCAAAATGCAATGTTTCATGCTGATGCCACACCTGTGCACCGGCAAAGCCATTGCAGTTCTGACCCCAACTGAGGAGATTGTGAAGGACCTAACCCAGATCCCACACTCCACCTTTATTGATATCACAGGGCACACCACCCACCCATTCTGGGTAACCGTGGACAGCGCGCCCCCCCATTTGCACCCACTGTGATGCGTTCAGTCATAAGGCGCACGCATGCCCCATCAAAGAGGGCGTCACATTAAGAGCACCCCTCAGCAGCCATGGCCAGCGGGGAGGCGCACTATGAACCAACTGCAAGCACCAAGGAGGCTTTCCCGTGGGGAGCACAAGGCTGCTACCTATTGGTAAAGCCCATCTCCCCGCAGGAGTGGAAGAAGGCCAAGCAGGCCCATAGGACCGTGGCCAAGGAAGCGGCCAAGGCCACCACCACCATCCCACACTCACAACGCCAGGAGGACATGGAGACCTTTGCAGCGGAAGTGACTCGGGAATCCATCACCCAATCAGATTGGGAGACCCATGCCAAATGGGCCACTCAATCTGAGGATCCGATGGGAGATTTGATCTCACCCAATTGCTGCACCCAAGCCCCAGTCAAAACCGACTTGGGACCTATCCCAACCAAAAAACATTTTTTTGCCCCACTCGACGGTGCACTGAACCTATCCGCACCGCAAAAAATTTGTCTGACGTCGGGAAAACAAAAAGCGAAGGCCAAAGCCAACGTGACTCTTTCCGCAAAAATTAACAAAAACCCTGATAGCATTGCTGCTAATACCCGCGCTGCTGTGAAAGCCCGTGGGGACCTGGAAGAGGCTGGTGGGCCCAGGGGCCCACCCCCTCGCACCTAAGGTGTGGTGGGGGAAACCTTCACTCTAGGGACGCTGAATATCACCAGACTCAAGGCCTCCCCATCCCGGGCTAGGAAACTGAGTTTTTTACAAAACAATTTACCCGTGGATATCCTGGCCATCCAGGAGTCCCACTGTCCATGAGGTTCCGAGGAAGCTTGGAAAACAATGCTCCTACCATCCCTATCCTTTTGGTCAAAGCACTGTGGGGTGCTAATTTGGAAAAACAATTTTTTCAAATTTATATCTTCAGAAACATTCCTAAATGGCCAAGTGCTTGTTGTCACCTTCTCGTGGGCTGATGTTATACACACAATTGTCAACATTTACGCCCCAAACGGTGCACAAGAGCATCAGGAATATTTCTTGTCAGTCAAATCCCTCCCGCTACCCCCCAATTCTTTCCTAATTGGTGACATGAACTGTTGGCTAACCTCACCAATGGACCGGTGGCCACCCTCACCCACGCCCCACAGGGTCACATAGAACTACGCGTTCTAAAAGCCACCCTTAGGTTAATGGATGCGCTGCTGCGACATGCCCCACTGCTTGAAAACATGACGCGTCCCCACATCCACAACGGCCAATTAAGGTCCATGACCCGCATCAACCTTATTCTAGCACCGGCGAAACTCCAACCCCACATCTCCCACTTCAAAACAACGAAAATGGAATTCTCCGACCACCGACTGGTCTCAATAACATACCACTTACCTGTCACAGTTGCAAAGGCCCCACATTGGTGCAAAATCCGCCCCCAGAGCTCGCGTCACCAGGATTTTCCACATGGGTGTAAGAGGCAACTTTGGCAAAATTGTTTATTGCACCATTTTGCGCAGACCCCATTTCCACATGAGCAACTTTCAAAGATGACACCATCTGCCACTATCGCCATCTCTCATCCAGATGCTCACAAGCCACATCGGCAGTTATATCGCATGCGCTGGCAGAATTGGCCCACTGGAGTCCAACATTCCAGCCTCAGGATATAGCTCTGCATGGGGCCAGAAGTGGGCGGAGGCAGCCGCCCACCTCAATGCACTTGAAAGGCAACACAAACATCGGGTTTGTGTCCAATACAGGGCCACACACATCACTAAAGGTGACAAGTGCACCACATACTTCTTCAAAAAAATTATGCACCATGCCAGAGCGTGGCCTGCACACAGGTGCGAAGATCAGATAATTCTATTGTGGACACACCGGCTGAAGTAGCAATCAAAATGCAAAGATATTACTCCGAGTTATACCGAGCTGAACCAATTCAGCTGGCCAAAATGGCGGAATTTCTCGACAGAGCTCATATCTGCACCATTTTCTGATACCCGGAAATAATGAATTTAATTACTCCAAATGAATTATGGACTACCATTCGCGGTGCACCAAACTAAAAATGCCCATGCCCAGATGGCATTCCATATGAATTCTACAAAAAATATTTTAAATATATATCCCCATTGCTGCTAGCCTCACTCAACCAAAGCCTGTTGGAAATGCGCCTCCTACCAGGAGGACATGAGGCCTTTACAGTCACACTCTTCAAGAAAGGGGATAGGCTAGACTTAGCCAACTGGCGCCCCATTTCTCTGACAAACACAGACACCAAAATTTTAACAAAAATCATGGCTAACTGTTTAGGGACTGTAGCATCTGCCACCATCTCCCCAGAACAATTTGGTTTCATCCCCAAGAAGGTCGATTTGGGATAACATGCACTCTGTGGCTAATGTGTGTCAGTCCACAGCCTCTGGGGCACTTGTATTCTTGGACCAACAAAAGGCCTATGATAGCGTAAACTGGGATTACCTTAGGGCCTGCCTCCAAAAATTCCGCCTACCTCCCCGCTTCATTAACTGGGTGATGCTGCTCATGGAATCTGCAACAATGGCAGTGCGCGGCCCAGGTTTCCTAACAGAAGTAGTCCGTCCTCAAAGGGGCCTGCGACAAGGGGACCCCCTGAGCCCACTCTTATACAACTTCAGCCTTGACCCACTACTGCGAAATGTGAATGCCCAACTCACTGGGGTCCATGTGCCAGGCCAAACCCCAGTCAAGATGATGGCATTTGCAGATGATTGCGTGGTGGGGGTGTCTAATAACAGAGATGCACGCGCGCTTGAAGCCCTCAATTAGTTATATTCTGGGTAAGCAACGCGGCACTGAACGCCTCCAAAACTGAAATCATCCTCCTTGGTCGGTTTCAGAACTGCTGGGCCCCAGCAAGTAGTTCCCAACCTGGCCCATCTGCTCGCCCACGTCCACGCCTTACTAACTCAAAACACACCGCTCCACTGGTGCTCCCCTTTGTGCCATGACCTACCATAGGACCGGTACGCCATCTGGGCGTGTGGTTGGAGGCAGGTGGATACGCGTCAGCAGTAATGGAGTGCCATATACTGGACAACGTGACGAAGCGAATAGCCTCTCTCAGAGCCCACCCTACTACCCTCACTGGCAGGGTTGTTCTTGCCAACTCTATGCTCCTATCCAAAGTCTGGTTCAGAGCCCACGCCATCCCCTTCACCCCCAAGCTTCTTCAAACCCCTGTATGCTTTGCTACAAGGCTGGCTTTGGTCAGGCCGCCCTCCACCTGTACGGCTAGAGGTCATGTTTGGCCCTCATCATCAGGGTGGCATGGGCCTACTTGACTTCAAAGCCCATGCCACCAAGATCTTGGGCACCTGGATTGCGGCCGTCACTGCTCCTACACTCCCATCCCAACACTGGTCCCGCGCGGCCCGCTCCAACTTCTCCTGAGCCTTGGGCCTCAACAATCCATCAAACCCCCACTTCCTGATGAAATACCTCGCATCACACACATCAGCCACAGGTCCTCACGGGACCAAAACCCACTACAAACGAATCCTACTCTCCATGCGAAGCGCAGAGTGGAGAATTTGTATTAGTGGACATACAACCCAAAGAGGCCGCCCCTCTCCTCAGTTCACACAAGAGGTACAGGGGCTACCCATCCATGATGGCGTGATCCCCATTTGACCCCAAGTCCTATCCAGGGTGGACTACCTGGACATGATGGACATCCCTTATTCTACTGAGACCCAAAAGACTATCTGGAAATACGCACACCATCCTCTGTTGCAGCCTCAAGTCCGCTCCCATGTGTGGCGCTGCCTAAGGCGGGTGTACCGTACAGCTGAGTGCTCTAACGCTTTACACTCATCCTGTGTCGTGTGTGGCTAGTATGGAACGCTGTTCCACCGCCTGGAGAAGTGCCCCACCTCTAAAGTAATATGGCGCGAAGTCCAACGTCTGCTAAGCCAGGATCAAACACATCCCTTCAGTCTGTCAAGAGATATGTTTGCTTCATCAATGGCCTCCCCCTTCCACCCTCCCTCCATGCTCTGGTGGTTGCAATCGCCATGTGGACTATCCACACGATTGTCTTGGATGCCATCGCTGGATCCATCCCCACCCTCCCTGAAGCTGTCCACAGATTCCGGTCTCATTTGGTGGATCACTTTCAAGCGTGGATGTTTGGATATCTTCCACCACGTCGCCGACAGCTGGTCTCCTCCTGGTTCCCAGTCTGGTTCATCAAATCAGACCCCTTCCTCCACACATGCTCAATAGTGGCTACGTCCCCTACACACGTTCCCTCCCCTTCCCATAAGTGGCGTTCCCGCTGGCAACAAGAGATAGCATCGCTTCTCTGGGGTGCCTCCCCTGGTACTAAGTTTTGCCTCATCTGAGTCATATTTGGAAGTGTCCTTCCATGGTCAGCCTTCCCCGCAATAAATTTAAAATTTAAAAAATACAAAAAACAAGCTTCTCAAAATTGAGCAATTTAAATCAAAATGGTGATGCCATTGAGGCCTGCTGCCCCAGCTTAGGGTGGTGGTTTGCCATCTTCTGGCGTCCTTCAGCCACCACCAAAGCGCATCTGGGCTGGCTCTGCTAGCCCTTCCAATGCCACCAGGCGTTACATCCCACCTCAGGACTTAGCTCACCATCTCGCAAGCTCACAGGTGGTGCTCTGGAGCCCTTTGGTGCTCCCTCAGAGTAGCCTGCATTTTGTCCTCTGGGTCAGATAAAGAAATCTTTTTCCATATGCAAGTGCAGCCATTATTGAGATGACCACGGTGGTTTTCAAACCAGCTAGCTATATCAATTTTCGCCCCTTCAAGGGCTATTTTGACCTTGGATTTCAATCTGAGGCTGATGTGGCAGCAGCATCTAAGCTGCCAATTATTTTAAAGAATATCCCTATCCCCACTGTTTGATGCATCTCTTGGATGAGGCCATTTTGATGGTCCAGTTTGCTGGGTTGCCATCATTTCTCTCCCCTAACGACTTTGCCACAAACTGACAGAGGGTTTGTCCATTTATGTTGCAGACCCCATCTTACAGTTTGTGGTACCCAATGGGCAGGTCAGTTGGCAGGGCCTCATGACTTTGCAATGATCCACCCTTTCCATTGCAACGCCCATCTCATGATTCTTCCCACACTGTGATCAGATCTGCACCTATTCACCCTTTTTGGGAGCATGTTAAAAACAGCTGCGCCATATGCTGTTTGTGCTTTGCATTAGATCATTCAAAGTGCAAGTGCCCCAAAGCTTCCACCTCCACCGCTTCTGCCGCTTCTCCTTCTGGCGTCATGCTGTCTGCTGCCTCTCCTAAATTTTTTGAGTGGAATATGATCCTCCTGCCCCCAACCTCAGCTTGTTCTGGCACTACTTTTGAAGCAGCAGCCAATCAAGAATTATTTTTTAAAAATTTGTCAGAATTACAGAATCCTGAGCTGATGGCTGACAGTTTCATCTGAGCTTCTGTGGTCAACTGTTCATAGCCAATCAGGTTTCATCACTGCACTGACTCCAGTGGCTTGCCCAGCATTAGCTGAACTAAATCCATTTGAGTGCTTCAAATGGATTGATGATAGCAACCATATTTATAATGTCAAGCTGGATTTTGCTTTGGAGGAATTTTTTTGTAAATCCTCCCAATTTGTGTCCCCACCATATTCAATCTAAAATTGGTTTTCCTTTTTTATAAAAATATAAACAAAATAGTGGTAAAAGCAGCAGCTCTGGCCAACAACCTCCTCCACCAACATCTCCATGGTGAGATGGATCCCCTTGTTGAGGGTATTCCCATCCCAAATTTCCCCCATGATTTTGATGAGGATGCAAAATATGAAATTGAGGAGCTCGCTTTTGGAGCAAGCCACACTTGCATCTATGCAGCAAAAACTTCTCTGTTTGACCCCAATTATCCCCAAACCACCAGTTCATCAAGTCTATCACTTATTTGCCTGCTCTCATCACTTTTGCTGAGCATCAACTTGCTCAATACATTGAGGCGATGGACACCAACGGCCTCTATAATATAAAAACCTGCAATTATACCTCCTTATGACACATGTCACTGATGCCCTAACCCCTAGTTGTCCGCCTTAGTCCATCAGCTAAAGCGGGCGGTGGACAAAAGTTTCCACAAAGCTTCCTCACCTTCTTATTTGGCTTCCTGAGCTGATAACTTAGGGGCGATATTAGGATTTTTTATTTAAAATAATCCCCTTGTTTGGCTCATTCACAAATAAAGATGTTTGGAGGCTCCCCCATTTGGGTTGGGCACCACTAGTGCTAAAAAAGATATATATTAAGTCAACTAAAAACCAATATATATATATAAAAGAATAATTTTGTGCTACTCCTAACAATGGTTTAAAAGCTTATTTTTTCACAGGATGAGTTGTTTGAAAATCAATGCCTAAATGATGGCATAGACAATAAATCATATCTAGGAGGAAAAGTGACATCACACATATCATTCCACCATGATGAAAAAACATATTACAAAGTAACATACAAGAATATTAAGCATCTACAATAAGTAAGAAAACAGTAAATATGAGATTTGAAGCCTCAAGATCATTACATGTTAGATTATAGGATTTCAGGAAACTTTGCTAAAGTAAATGGTAAACTTTATAAAAAAACTACAAACAAGTTAAGAAAAACTTTTTATATCAAAGAAGCATATATATAAGGAACTTTAATGAGTATTAGATCAGTATCTTCAGTAGTGGTTTATAACCTTTTACATCAATTTTATTACATCTAGCAGTTATTTATCAGATAAGGCTTGGGTGCAGTGACTTGATACTTTTAATAAATACATGGGATCAACTTTTTAACCTTTTTTATGTCTGAGAGAAATAAATAGTGATCCTTTCTTTCTGATTACTATCACTTTTAGTAATACAATTCAATTAACTGTACAATTTAATAATCAATACCAGGTGAGATGAGCACAAGTATTAAAGTAAAGAATTGGGTGAACATGTTAAAGGGGAGCAGACCTGGATATGCACCTCCCAAAGGTACCAAGTACACAGTACAAATGAAAATACCAGTAAAAACAAAAAAAAACCCAAGGTGGCGCACCCCAAAAGGTTTTGAAAATTGTTTAGTAAAATACTGCAGTTACATGGAAGTATCCCACTCACAACCACTGTCATCTGTGGAACATAGGATATGAGTATTCTTGGGCGTAGAGACACTGACAATGTGGGAAAAGTTTGGCAAAGTCCAACTTAAATTTTTCCCACGCGTGGTGTACTTAACAACTCATACTATCTGAAAAGGTTGGATAGATCTTGGGTTCAAAACAGTGGAAGAAGCAAATTGAGCAGCAAAGGTCAGAGTAGTACTTGGCCTTCCTGATGCTCAGCATTTTGTATCAACCAAGTGCACATGTTAGACAGAATTTAAAGACATATTCATAATTTTTGACTACCTTCTGACTACACTGGTGCGCACAGTAGTTGAATGACATCTCTGGGAAGGCTTGAAAGCCTACAGAGAAATTAAACAGTTTATAATTCAAAGATTCCAGCTGATGCTGAACCTTAGCACTGGGAAGGCAATCACAATCATTTTCCCAAACCAGGAGATATAGGAGGATATCAAAAAGGTCCCCCACATTGCATCCTTTACTATTGATAGGAAAAAATCCCAACTATTCTGCACAAAAGTGGAGATCACACCCCCCATATGCAACCACTTCCAGGCCTTTGTGCACAAGATTCATGCTTGTCCCATAAAAGAAGGCCTAAGAGAAATGAAATTTTGTGAGAAAGAAAGTGGGCGAAGATGACTCAGAGTATGCTAAAATCACAGATACCACACAAGCATTCAACTGGGGAGAACACAAGAAATATAAAATAATTTACCCAATTTCCCCAAAAGAACAAAAAATGGCTAAACAAGCTTGCAAGCTGGCCGCGGCCAAAGCAAAGGCCCCAGCAGAATAAACCATATTGCCAGAGAAGATCCAGGAAGACATTTTTTCTGCTAAGCATCACTTTTTGAAAATTAATTCAGCCTGAATTTTTTAGCTCCACTAAAGAGATTTACGAAAACTATTAGCAAATATGGCGGGAAACCCCGCAAAAGAACCCGCAGGCTATGCCAAACGAGCCAGCACCACCCCCAAATGAAGCAACCCTCGGTTACCCACCTCAGGGTCAACCAGAATCACCCGCTCTCAAGCAGCAGCCATGAAAGCAGGCACCACCCCCCAACTGGAGCTACTCCAACTAGCGCCAGTTCACCTGATCGCACTTCTGCAACCTGCACGCCTAACAGCTCTGTGTGCGCTGCCTCCCACCAACCCGCTGGGCCCCCTCCAACCAAGGAGGCCATCACCCACGCTGTTTTAATGGCATCTGCTCAGTTGAATACAACTCAGCCCATCCAGGCATTCACCTCCCCCATTGTGTCAGCTAATTCAGCCCCATCTATTATTGCTGACGCCGTGTTTCTGGCTCCCTCCATGAGGGGCGATACCCAGCTACCTGGCCCCCAAATCCTCAGATGTAAGGTTGGATTAACCGCACATTCTGGTTCACTAAGCACCAAATTGGGACAATCTACTCTTCCCAATGAGGATTCAAATGGTTCGGATTTTGGAACTTCACACCAGTTCCAATCTCACCCGTCCCATTTAAACCCCGTAATTGGCACTTCTCAAGTCGGCACTTTATCTCAATATGCTGAAAACGACCAATTCACCAATCAGCCAATGAGTTTTGCCCACGAAATCACAGCAAATACTCAGGCTGAATTTACCCAAATAGATTGGGATGGTGATGAAACATCGCCCTCCTCCCAATTGGCTGGAGTTAATTCCAATCTGGATGGGACTCCCCAATTTAGCGAGGCCCAACAATCACCTGACCCCCAAACCCTCGGATGTAAGGTTGGATTAGCCGCACATTATGGTTCACTAAGCACCAAATTGGGACAATCTACTCTTCCCAATGGGGATTTAAATGGTTCAGATTTTAGAACTTCACACCAGTTCCAATCTCACCCGTCCCATTTAAACCCCATAATCGGCACTTCTCAAGTCGGCACTTTATCTCCATATGCTGAAAACGACCAATTCACCAATCAGCCAGTGAGTTTTGCCCACGAAATCACAGCAAATACTCAGGCTGAATTTACCCAAATAGATTGGGATGGCGATAAAACATCTCCCTCCTCCCAATTGGCCGGAGTTAATTCCATTCTGGATGGGCCTCCCCAATTTAGCGAGGCCCAACAAACCGCCCCTCAATTTAATATGACGCCAGCAACTGCTGTAACATTACAGCAACAAGGGAACTCCGCAAACTTGTCCAAACCACCAGCTCACACTCAACCCGCAATTGCAGCCCAAAGCAAACACAAACGTACCAAAGGAGCCACTGGGGCGTGGCAAAACCTCTGGCACCAACGCTACCCAAAGCTGATCCCCGTGAAGTGGCGTTTATTGCTGATGTTAAGAAGAAATGGGCTGAAACTAGAGCGCAAAAAGCTCTACCTCGCTCAACCCTCTCCCACGCAATTCGCCTTTATTATGGGCATAACCCTGTTGAATTCTATACGGAAAATTACTTCTCATACTTTGCAGCGATTGCGGAGACATTCCCAATTAACACCACCATCCATGAATCAGTGGAGGGCCACTACATCGATGTGGGCTTCACTGAAGCTGCCCTTGCTGACCATGCTACCACCCTCCAGGTCATTATTCCACGCGGATCTCTTTGCATCTTCTGCACACGCTCTCACCTGGAGAAAATTTCATGGGTTACTTTTTCCAACCTACCAACGACTGTTGATCCTGAGTCTCTTAAACTGGCACTCCATCGTGGTTTAATGGAGTTTGGGTCTGTTCTTTTAGTGGACTTTAGCGTCCCCTCTTACTATGCTCCCACTCAAAGAGCTCGCACTGCTAGGGCGTCGTTCATCCCCTCCCCCACTGTATCCCGCAACATTGAGATTATTCCTCATGTGGCGGTAGTTGGGGCATGCCCTGAGATCTTTTTTGTTGACCCTGATCAGGCGCGCCCCCGGTGTTCATGGTGTAACGCCTTTGGACACTTGTATAGTGGCTGCACAGCTCGAAAACAAGCCCTCTTAGCCACCACCCAGGGGCCTAAACCAGGCCAAAAACGATCCCACGTGGCCGCAGCAGCAATTCCACAACCCACACAATGGGTTCCCGTTCAAGACCTGTCCCTGAGGCCTTACGCCTAGCAGTTGAAACAGCTAACCCCACTATTGGTATGGGATACCTTCGCGCTCATGCCCCCCTTCCAGTGGGCACCCCCTCCAATCTCCCAGAGTCAACTCCCTCTCTCACCAAGCGCAAGGCATCTCCCACAGGGTGCCTCTCGTCAGCCACCCCCACTCAGGGCTCTGCGGCACCCCCACCAACCTCCACCAGCGATTTATCGCATCAACCCTCAGCTCCCAATGGAGCTATGCCCACCAGCATGGACTGGTAACCCGCGGCCTGCGGTAGAAGTGCCACCTCAAAGAGTCCTACCCCAACCCCACAGTCCATTTCGCGCGGATCCTTTGCAGTGTTGGAGGAAGTGAATATGGACTCAGACTCATCAAATGGGGACACCGCGGAGGTCACCATTGACCACCCTCAGGTCCTTCCCCTGCAACGGAGCGGGGGGCAGCATCCTAGGCTGGCTTACTGGGTCCTCCGCCCCCCACCCTCTCCTTCCCCTCAGAACCCTCGACGCTCCTCACGGATTGCAGCTAATAGTCAAGCTAAAGGACTCAAAACTAGTCGCCTCACAGCAGCAGGTTTAAGCGCTGGCAACCCCCCAGGACATGGAGGGGAACAGCTATGAGTCCCCATGGCAGCACCCTGGCCCTGCAATCCATCAACGCAAATGGGTTGCGGGACTTTAAGCGGAGAGCCCGCCTCCTCCAAAACTTCAGGTCAGCACAAATTGACATCGCTGCTGTCCAGGAGCCCCATATCCTCTCCCACGAACAATCTGCATGGAATGAACAGTTTGGAGGCAACTCCTTCTGGACAAACCATGCCGCCCTTATTGTTTTGAATCTCCAGGTTAAAACCCATTCTTTTTCACAATATCTAGGTGGCCGCCTCATACTAGCCAAACTCACCACTCCTGACTTCTCCTTCTTCGCTGCAAGCATCTACCTGCCTAATGCAGGTCAGGAGCAAAATCGGCTCTTGGAAGAGCTCGTCCAACTCAATCTCCCACGGAATACAGTCCTCTTAGGAGATTTCAACACAACCATAAATCGCGTCCATGACTCTTACCCCCTGCAGCAAAGGAACGCCCTGGATCAAGTCGCCTCCAGGATTTCCTTCACCTGAGTGGTTTATAGATGCGCTTCCACCCTCCGCGTCTGGCCTAGGTTGCATGACTAGGATCCAGTATGATGGAGGAGCTTTCCAGTCAGCGTCACGCATAGATATGGCACTGATTGGCCCCCTGCTAATTGGCCGCGTCTCCTCTCCCATCTCTCGTGACAACCATCTGAGTGATCACAGGTCACTCACCGTTGTCCTCACCACCACACTTAGACCGTCGCGTAGGTTCTGGCCTAGGGTTGCCCCAGCTCTTCTCAACAACCCCTTCACTAATGAGAAGCTGTCTATGACCATCCGGGAGACTCTCACCTCCCCCCACCCCACCTGCTTGATCACAAGGCTAGATGGGCGGTGACCAAGGAGGGCATCACCCGCGTTGCTTACAACTGTGCCAAAGCCCAGATGACTGCAGCTCGCGCCAGAGTCAAAAGGGCGGAAGCCAGAATCAGACATCTGGAGCGAAACTGCCAGCCTTCGCCCTCTCCCAGATGGTTGGAAGACTGGGAAGCGGCGCAGGAAGCACTCCGCTTGGAGCTCAGACTGCAGGAAGAACGGGCAGCAAACTTTACAACATCTCATTACTATGCTCAATGGGAACGCCCCACCCGCTTCTTCTTTCAGAAACAGAAAGCCCGGTCAACAGCGCAGGATATTACTGCACTGAAGATTGGCACTACAACCACTTCAGATAAGGAGGAAATCACGCAGGAACTACACCGCTTCTACTCCAGCCTCTTCCATGCCACCCAGGTGGACCCATCGGACATCCAAGACTTCCTGTGGCGGGCTCCAGAGCCGCCCATTGACCCACGGGCTGATGAGACTCTACTGGCGCCTATCTCCATCCAGGAGGTGATGGAAACCCTTCTGAAATCCCCACGGCTTAAAGCCCCAGGCCCAGATGGAATACCCTTCGAGGTGTACCTTCTGGAACCTGCTGTGATAGCCAGAACCCTCCGCGACCTCTTCGCTGCACTCTTGGTGAATGGCGAGGTCCTCCCCAACTCCAGAGGCTCAATCACGACCCTCATTCACAAGAAGTCAGACCGTGAGAACCTGGCGAACTGGCGCCCCATAGCGTTGATCAACACAGACCACAAGCTCTTCACGAAGCTTCTGGCCAACCGCATCACCAAATGGGTGTCACCTCGCCTCTCCCCATCCCAGCACGGTTTTATTCCGGGGAGGTCGTTATGGGACAACTATAATGACCTTCACGTGACTTTGACTGCTAACTCTTGTAAGGTGAATGGCTTTGTGGCTCTCCTGGATATGGAGAAAGCATATGATCGGGTAGCCTGGAAGTATATTGATGCTTCCCTGGCCCGCTTCCATCTCCCACCCGCAGCTAGGCGCTGGATATCAGCGCTCTATGACCAGCTCCACACCAGAGTCCTGGCGCCAATGGGTTTTACAGTGGCAGTACCAGTTGGACAAGGTCTCCGGCAAGGGGACCCCCTGAGCCCTATCCTTTTTAACATCACCCTTGACCCCCTCTTGGCCTCCTTACAGGACAAGCTAACAGGGATTCTGGTCCCAGGTAAAGCCCCCACACGCACCATGGCATTTGCAGATGACACTGCTATTGCATTTGGCTGCCCTGGGGATGTTGCCCTCGCTGCTGTGACCATTGAGAGGTACACCAAGGCGTCCAACGCCATGGTCAACACCTCCAAGACAAAAGTTGTACAGGTCGGCTCCCCCAATTTCCCCCACCATTTGGTATTGAACCTAAGCGCGGTACCTTCCGTCACCTGGGCGTTCTCACCAACCAACAAGGAGTTGCGCTAAAAGACAATGAGGACTTGCTCCTTGCAGCAGTTAACTCCAGGATTGCCAGCTGGAACTGGCGGCACATCACCCCCAGGGTCGAGCTCTGATGGCCAATGTGTTCCTCCTCTCCAAAGTCTGGTTCCTAGCGCACGTCTGCCCATTCACAGATGCCTTTTATACGCGGCTCAATGTACTCCTCCGCTGTTGGATCTGGGGCTCAAACCATCCACCAATGGCCCTCTCAACCATTGCCTGACCCTGCAATGAAGGGGGCCTAGGGCTTCTGGACACGCGATCCCACGCCACCACAATCTTCCTGAAGTTCCTATGGCCAATTGTCTGCTGGGACGCGACCCCCATGCCCCAATGGGCGCCCGCCCTCCGCCAGTCAGTGTCAGCAGCCCTGGGTCTTCCTAGAGCATCTCTGACCTCATTAGGGGAGTGGCTCACAAACCACCCAGGCCATCGCCTAAAACCATCCTCATCCCCCTACTGGAACCAGGCTCTCCTTGCTCTGAAACGAGTAGGCGCGCGGATCCACCATGCCTTCCCATACAGAAGGGAAGGCCCTGGCCTCAGCCCCCGTCGCCATGCAATTGTGCACAATGGACAAGTTGTCACAACTCGCCTCAACCTCCAAGATCGTCCTCCCATCCGCCCAAGACTCCTTGAGCTCCTCCCTCCCTCCATGAGATTTGACCTTAAGGAATTGTGGAAGGACGTCTATCACCCCATCCTGTCAGCAAAGGTGTCCAACACCTTATGGAGGGTGCTCCACTGTTCATACAGGACAGGGGACTGGACTGGCCCTACCTTCCAGCACCGAAGCTGCCCCCACTGTGTGGAGCCTATTGACTCCCACCTCCATCGTTTTTTCACCTGTCCAGGTGTCACCGCATTTTGGCCAAAGGCCCGCGCGCTCCTTCATGCTCAGCCCTGGTCCGGACACCCTGTGAAAGACCTCATGTTTGAGCAGACATTGCCTGGTTGCCACCGACCCCTCTGTGTCCTCGCCTATGCCACAGCCATCTGGACCATCCATAACTCCTTCCTTCGTGCTGCCTTTGACCAGCAGGTGTGGACCCTTCCACACATGATCACCCACTTTCAGGTACACTTTGAGATGGCCCTGAAGGTCTGCACTATGTCGCTAACCCTCCCCGCTCAGTTGTCACTGCAGCATGGCTCTGGCGCGAAAACCCCCCTCCCTTTCTCAATGCCTCCTCCCTCCCCTTCCCTCACCTCAGGCTCTTAGGAGCCCAGGCGTAATTCAATAAACATCGATGAATCCCCCTCAGGTTGGGACCATCTAGTACTAAAAAAAATAAGCCTCCCTTCCCGCCTATAAGTCCACAACCCATGGGGCCCATGGCCATGTTCACCTGGTCCTTCACTTGGTTCCTATACACAAATATGGCTCATGGCCAACTAGTGATAATACTCCTCACTGGTTTTATAACTTTCATACCAGCAGCAGTGCCACTGGCATTCAGGCTTGGCGTTTGGGTGCTTCAGTACTTGAACTGGCAGGCTGGTCTAAAAATAATTTGCTGTTTTTCTGACAACTGGTGCCCCACACTGGGGCAGCAGGCGGCGGATCTAATGATATCAATAATAGGGATGTGTCCAGGCAGTTGTGGTAGTTTAGCTTTTTATAAAAAAATTTGCTCAAAAATGATATTGAACGCAAAGAAAAATTTTAAAGTATTATCACCTTGTTATGGATAGTTATAGGTAAAAATTATAAATTAATTTTGAACACTATTTAATAATTTTAAAAAATTTTATTAGATATAGATTATACGTTTCACTTTTAGTATTATATATTACTTTGATAGTGTATAATGCTATTGAACTTTTTGAAAAATGAAAGTAATAAGGAGAGTAGGTCTAAAGGTATTATAAGGGTTCAGTTACCTGTTGACATATGTTAAAGCAGCCTATTGCTTAGTATACTGGTTGGAAGTTATAAAAGTAGAGATATTCATGGTAGGGTGTCTGTGTGATATGAGTTGCTAAGATTTTTAGTTGGTAGAAGATGTTAGTTCCTGGCAGTATAGTATACAAACCTGAATTTCAAACATGTTGTGGTATAGTACTTAGTAGCACTTGATGAGCCACTTTATATGAAGTTGATTAAGATAAAACAGTTTTAAGTTACTTAGAGGCCACCTTTAAAGTAAATTTTATAGATGCCTGACTATAGATGACATCCAAAGAGCCACTTGATCACATCCTATGTATGATTCTTATAATCAAGATATCTATGCTCTAGCTATATCCACATAAAAAACCCTATGGTACTATATTAAACCTTATTTAATATCTATTGATCACTACTTTTTTAGCACAAGTGGTGCTCAACCCAAAAGGGGAGCTGCCATGAATCTTTATTTGCAAATGGGCCAAACAAGGGGATTATCATAAATTAAAAAGAATCCTAGTATGGCACCTCAGCTAACAACCTAGGAAGCCATATCAGTAGGCAAGGAAGCTCTGGGAAAACTTTTTTCTGCACCAATCTTAGCTGGTAGACCATAATGGACAGCTTTGGGGTGGGAGCATCAGTGACATGTGGCATAAGGAGGTATAATTGTGGGTTTTCTTTATTAATGAGGCTGTCAGTGTCCATTGATTCAACATATTAATCAAGTTGATTCTCCGCAAAGGTGATGAGAGCAGGCACACTTTTTGGCGGGGGAATTGCATTAAAGCATTATGGTTATAATCACCAACGTTTTATAGATCAAAACTCTTGATGATAACTTTTATAAAATGCCAACCTTTATATCCATCTTTAAACTATAGCCAACAGCACACAATACCAACAGGTCTATAGCTTCTAAAACAATGTAAAAAATAACACTAACCTCTAATACATGATGGGTGCCTTTAAGCTTATAAGATTATAAAAAACTCTAAAATTTAATTGTAGCAAGTTTTTGTAATTTAGTTGGGAATATTGCGCCTCACATAACAGGGTCTCTAGTTCAAACCTGAACAGAACCAACTTTTTATAAGGCTTATAATGATTTTTGTTATGCTTTTCTCTAGCCACTAAACACTTCCTAACAATTTTATATGAATTGACCTTTTTAGCTCCATCAAATTACCCAATTCAGATCTATGAAAGTAATGATAATGGGGTTAGGCTTTGATATTTACTTTGAACTTTTATGCGCTTGAAATTAATCATTTAAAGATAGATTGTAACATCTATTGTCTGGTGGGGGTATTGAGACCTTGAAGTTGTTCCAACCCTTCTGTCCATTATTTATCCCATCCCAACTAAGCTTTGATTTAATGTGATCAACTCTATATATGGGTCAAACTGTATTGGCTCCTACCCATTTTTGCTATCCATGTAAGATGATCCTGAAAGTTCAATTCTCACTTAATATAACCTACCACGTTAAGTTGCCCTTATATTGCCTCAAGTTTTTAGCAAATACCAGCTTGTAGTAACTAAAGTTTAAGTGACAATATTAGTAATTTTGGGATTCTAAGCAATGCTTAGGTTCAAGATATGATGGTATAGATGTATACTATTTAACATGTTCATTGCCCAGTGTAATCTGTTGAGTTTCTCACAGGGTCCAAATGTGACTATCAACAACTTGTCAAATGCCATAAAGTGAGAAAAATACTATAAAAAAATGGGAAAAAATCTCCTTTAAAAAGGCACTAAAAAATATGAAATAATCAAGAAATTATGACTCCTTGATAAAACCCTTTTTAAAGTTGGTGCCATCTTCTAACCTGACTTATAGAATTTTTCTCACAAATACAAGTTATATCTTATGTCTAGATTGGGTCTAAGTGTAAACTATAAGCAATTTAGAATATACAGTGCTGAGTATATATATATATTATAAATGCCTCTTATAAGTCAGTTAAAATATGCCAATAACTAAATCAGGAGTTTAATTAAGAATTTATATTTTCTTCATTATTTTATAATTTTTAGTGCCTTTTTTAAAGGAAGTTCTTTTTATCAAAAAAATTTGAAGAAGGTTCTTTTTCCCAAAAAATATTAGTACATTTTTTAAAAGTAAATCTTTTTTCCAATTTTTTTAAAAATACCTATAATATATATCCTTTTTAAACCCTCACTATTACTCTATAAAATAAAACCCATTGTATATATATTATATATAGTGAGGAGTGGATAGCATAGCAGGGTGGTTCCTGTTCCACTCTGGGTCAGGTTTTGATTAAAACAGGTTTTAAACCAGCACAAGCTAAAAAAACTTGGCATGGTATATTTGTCTCAAGGTCAACCCACCTCATTTATTTTTATATTATAGGTATCTCATAAACAATATACTAGTAATTCATTTTATTAAATTTAGTTGATTTTATTGGTCAAATTATGAAAAATGATAGCCAACTATAATATTTTTAAGCTCATCCCACTATGATCTCATACTTGCCTGGATTTTTAACATATTGTAGTAGGTCTTGTTATTTTACTACTTTCACTGTTAGGGCTCAAGGGAAAAGATGCAGTTAAGGAAATTATGTATTGTATTTTATTAGGGTATGTTAGATTGGGTTTGGGTTAACCATTTTATAGGTGGAGATTGGGTTGTCACTCTTGCCTTTGGGAAAGCGGGCTGGGTTCTGAGGCATATTCAGGAATGGTCAGTTCTGTTCCAATGGATATGATATTAGCTTCTTGTTCCTTAGGAATAAGTAAAGTTCCTGATGGTTTCCATCACAATACCCTCAGCCATAGGACATATGTCAAAAGTTGCTTTAATCTATTGCTTCACTAATGATGGAATAAAGTTTATCCAGTGATGAACATACCCACAATTAAAATCCATTGCTTCCAAGTCCATTTTAATATACTTACTAAATTAATGGTCAGATACTAGACCAATACTTAAAAAAGTAAAATGGTACCTAAGTTGGAGCATCCTCTTTTTTGATATATAAGGGCATCCAATTAGTCCTGTAGTTTCAGAGAAATGTGCAAACAAACATAGAAAAAAACAAAAAAACATTTTTATATAACTGAGGCAAGATGACCAGGGGATGAACAGTCCCAAATTGAAACTCCAAAACTAAATTAACCAAAAAAAGAAAACATGAACTGACTTCCCTTATCAAGCAGCAAGACAAAAAAGGAAACAAGAGAAGTACCTACCAGATGGCACAGCAGCGAGCTGCTTATCCCTCTATGGTGGATGAGGGATCAGGTGGATCATCATCAGGCTCAGCATTATAGAGGTGGATCAATGCTGAGAGCAAGGGGGTTGGAGCATCCACAGGATGAGGGTCAAGGTGTAGTAGATAGTTGTTGAGATTGACAATTTGGCCTGGATCAAAGCCTCAATGAGTTTGTCAACATGGTGTTCATCCAGGATGTGAACATCAGGAAGTTGTTCTATTTTCAAAAATTAGCTTGGGTGATATGTGTGGATGAGGAGAAACTTGCCAGTTCAGCAACATGTTTGACAGTGGTGGTGGCAGTTTCATATAGGCATTAGATTTCCTCTTGTGCAGTAGGAGGAAAATTGGAGGAAAACAAGGGGAGTACAGCCCTTTTTTAAATTTTGCAACAGATTTTGCCACATCTTTATGAAAACGGCAATTTTTGGGTGAGGCCACCATGGCCTCAGCAAGTTTATGGTCATTTTGGGAAGGGGTAGCATTGGGTTTGGGGACATATTGTTTGGGTGGGAGTGGGGCATCAAAGTCTGAATTCATAAAAGGTAGTAAATTGATTGGTTTATCCAGAGATGGGACAATTTCTCCTGATTTAGACACTTCATCTAATAAGTTCCAGGGATTTTGGTTGATTTGGTGATATCCACTAATTGGTGTCTGTTGTTGGGTAATTATTGGGGTGGGAGATTTTTTAGTTTGAACTAGGGTTTAAACCTGCTCCCAATTGGTTGACTTGGGTGTAGATTTGCCAATTGGATTTGGGTTGCTCAATTTTGTTGCTGATTCATTGAGTGCTTAACCTGGGGGGTAGGGGCAGCCAAAATCCCCACTCAAACGCTGTTGGTGGGGCCTCATGAGTGGAGTTGGCCATGTTTGCCAGGTTTGAATTGTATCAACATGCCTTTTTGGTATGGTCCAATTCATGGCAGAGGGGGCAAACTGTATGGCTGTTGTCAGTGCAGGCCCAAAAGAAATGGCTAGGTCAGATGGGATATAGGCACACGGTGGGATGTGCTGGGTCATGTTTGGCTGGTGAGGGGTGATAATGCCATTGCCTGAGGTGCCACAAGGCGCTCAGCAATACTTGGGACAATGAATTGGAGGATGGGGTTTTTGCTGTAAGTGGACAGCTCCAACATCAACTCCTCATAAAGTGTTTGAGGGGGAAGGTGTGAGGGGAGGTTTGCAAAGATCACCATGAGAGTGGTATCATCTGGGAGATGTGTTCAGGTGGTGGTGATGGGGGTGTTTTTGTATTATAAGGGCATAGCTGCAGCAGCAGCCATGTCCTCTTCCATGGGGAATCTAATACTAAAGTAGCCCTTGTAAGGTTTGAAGTCAATAATCCCTTCTGGCGCAAAAGAGGCTGTTGCTGGCTCAATTTGTCACTTTGTTGGCATACATGAAGAGACGTCCATTCTTGATGTGGAGGCAAAAGTGTATATCAGATCAGGGTAGGGCTAGGGGATGGGGGTGGGTTAGGTGGGCTTGTGTGAGGGTGGTTGCTAAGTCCCTTGGAGGAACATAGCAGCTAGATATATTTGGTGGACTGGATATGCCAGTCCACATGCATTTGCCTGCTGGGCGGTAAATGTTAGTGGGTGGAGCAGAACTGCCCCATACTGGGGCAGCAGGTGGCGGATCTGAGGACATAAATTTGGAGATTGGTCTGGTGAGGCAGTAGTGAAAAATTAACTTGTTCTTCTAAAATTGTTCAAAATTAATGTTAAGTGGAAAGAAAAGTAAAAAAAAATTATATATACAGGTCAAAATGAGAACCTCCTTTTTTTATAAAGTCAATTAATAATTAGAATAAAATGTTTAAACGTTTTTAAAACGTTTAATCTTTCAAAATTAATAATTAATTGCTTTTTTTAATGGATTATTGTATTGTCATGGGAGATATATAAGTGCTAAATTTCAAAGCTCAAACTAGCCTGGAAGGTAGTTAAAGATAAATATACCAAATCAGCCAATCACCAACTGCTTGGTAAAACAAAACTAAACTTATCAAAACAACCAAACCACCATTAACTTACCAAACCCAATTAACTTATCAAATAATCATTCGCTAACTGCTTACTAAAACTATCAATCTTATTAATCAACCTTAAACCACCAACCACTTGGCAAAACCATTAAAGCTTTTAAATCAACTGAATATTAAACTGCTCAGCCATAACAATATACCAACTATCATTGAAACATATAGGATTTTCACTTTCTATATAAAAATTATCATGAAAATTAAATTTCTTCAGTGAGTTATTGTATTGTCATTGGAGATACATAAGTGTGTCAAATTTAAAAAGCTTTATCTAGTCTGGAAGGTAGTTAAGATCAGTCACAAAACTATTACAAATAGATAGATAAACAGGTACCACAGCGAGTAGAGAAAAACGTTTTAAATATAACTCTTGTCCCAATTGTCCAAAATCACCACCAATGCTTGGACTGTTTTAATGAATACTATCATACACTGTATACAAATAATATCAATACACTGTAATTTAAATAAAGCATTTTATCATAAATATAAATTAACAAAAAGTATAGTATAATGGGAATTTTTAATATTTTTTGTATCTAACCTCTACCCACACACTAGAATCTTTGGTTTGCATTCCTTTTTCTTACATACTCCTCTGAGCTCCAATGGTGGTTTTGGGTATTTTTTACCACTTTGATTTCATTTAATATATCATTTATAAACTGCTATTAGTGATGCTAAACCTAAGAATTGTTTAACACATTTGTTGCCCCTTCACTCAAATATTGGTGATGGGCCCCCTACAGAAGCATACCCATCACTCATATTTGGGTAGCATGATAACAAATTTGTTAAAATCAATTTAGTTTCTGGTCAGCTATTGATGCTGGGATCAAAGGGGCTTCTACGCCTTAACTATCTTAATAGATTTAGCTCTAGTGTTTACTTATAACCTCCATAAGACAGCGTCTAAACCCTAGTTTTTAGTACTAAATACACCCACTGTCACACTACTGATAATAACTTAACTTTTTGTTTGATGATATAATAATTTAAATTTAAATTTGTGAAGAATTAAGTTTATTTAAAAGTGTGATTAATAAAGGAACCTCTTTTAATACCTTACTTTACTGAGTAGTATGTAAGTTACTCCAGAGACCCCAAAGGTGATGAGATTGGATTAGCCCTGTACCTCTGCCAAGTGGGACACTGGAGTCAGCAGAACAATGCTAAGTTTTCTAAGCTGCAATTGGAGTCAGAACAATTCCTTTAAATCAGTAAACTTACCTAGATTGCTATTAGATTGAGAAAACTCTCTTTTGGGTGTGTAGTTTATTTATCAATGCAACATTTAGAAACTTGGGGTATTTCAAGTGTTGCAAGCAAGATATGCACAGGTAGTGTTTGCACTTAAACAGGCATAACTATATAAATACAGTATACCTTGAATATAAATATAAAGGTTGGATAGAAAATGAAGCCTTTATTACTTATATATTCTTCAAATCTGCTGTAGTATCATTGTGTATTTCCAGTGCTGATGGATCTGGTTATGGCAAACCAGAATTACTCTTATCAAAGTCAATACCAAGATTTTCTTTTCTGAATTTTTTTCTTTTTTATAATAATAGGTCCTTATAATTTTTACTTGAGCTAGAGGGAATAGCAAGTGAGTCAGACTTCTTTGTTGCTCCCAAATCTTCTAGCAATCCCCCTTTTTAGTCTGCTAATATACTGTGGACAATGCTTCTGAGATCTGATAATCATCTGTCTAATGTCAGATATGACTTAATAAGCACATGTCCAACATTGGTGACATCTTTTAGGGTTTAGGCTGGCAGGGCAGCTCATGACGTATTTGCTGAAAAATCAGGTAATTTTAGATTGATGGGAACAGAACTGGTTTAGAAATATAGCTATTTGGATAATGAACAGATAGGGATCAATCTGCTAGAAAATCAGGATCATATTAATAATTTATTTGTAAATACTTGGATTTTGGGTTGAAAGATTCCAGCGGAATATCTGACAGTGGATCAATAATTGATCTTAAAAAATGCAGGCGGTGGGACACAGGTAGTGCAAGGTCTATAGGGTATTAGAGGTGTTATCACTAGAGTCATTATTATATATTTGATCAAACCTAATTCTTAACAAGTATATTTCAATCAGTAAATAAAGTTAGAGTATGTGAGTCCTTATTAATATATTCTTAGTAACATATAGAAAGTCAAATTATTTAATTGAGTTCTTAATGAGTTAAGACTCAAGAGAATCTTTCAGTTTTAAAAATCTTTTTTTAATACTTTTTACATTTATAATATAAATTTAATAATTAAATAAATAAGCTTTTGTGGTGTAGTTGGTTATCACATGCGCTTCACACGCGCAAGGTCTTCGGTTCGAACCCGAACAAAAGCAACATTTTTCAATTTTACTACTACTATAAACATATAATTACAATTTTTAGCTTTAATAAGCAATAAACTTTTAGACTTTTTGTAACTGTTAAGGTGTGTCCAAGAGGTATCTTTTGTGATATATGATAAAATATACTAAATTATCATTTATTAGTTTTATACGCTGGTTATTTTATAGCCTAGTGTAATCAAGGAGCACCAGTATTATAATAATCATAGCAAAACAAAAAAATAATGATGCGCTAGTGAAAATCATATTATAGCAAAGAGATTAAAAATTACTAAATTTTATGCATAAATTTTTCTAATCCATTTTAAAGAGATCCTAATTACACCTCATAAAAAATACCTATAATTAAGGTTTAAATTTTTATAATATCCTTAAATGTAGAAACTTGTTAAAACAATGTGGATAAGAAGATATTAAACCCATATTGTTAATAAAATTCTGAGTTAGTATATCAATTGATAGAGGGTAGTTACCCTTGTGGGAAATCATCCTGCTACTAGGTTTTTCTCTCTCCAAAACATCATTTTTTACAAAGAAGCATATCACAATCAAAAAAGGAGTGTATATTTTCTATAGCTGTCTCATCTTTGTGCATATGTCAACTAGGGTATTTTCTTACATTTTTTAGATGTGAGAAATTAGTTTTTATACTTCTGGGATGACAGGTAATGAGATAGCTTCTGCTAAGTATGATTGTGTAAGAATTTTTTGAAAAGAAAAGGGTTCATCTTTAGCACTTTTGATGGTTAGGATTAGCCTTAAGCTTTAATAGCCTAAAGTCAATGAGAGAACATAGCTAAGCTATGTAATATGATAGATGTTTATAATATAGAATTTATTATTATGTTATAATTAATTTTTAAATAGATGGTGCATGTGAACTTGTTAATATAGGAATATTCAAGTAAGTCCAGTTGCCCATCCCCTATGCCTAGACTGGTGCAATATCCTTTCAGGCATAAGAAAAACAACAGACCTCTTGTGACTACCTTTCTCATCTTAGTGACCTTGCTCATGTGGTAGATGAGAGATGGGGTAACTGTCCTTCCCCAAAGGTCCTTCCTCTCTGTATCCTTCTATTCCTCTATTTTGCTGAAAATGATATAAGGGGTGTTTAGGGAGTGGTCCATCTGTGGCCTCCAGCAGTATTCTAATGCTCAACCCAATAATATCCTAGTTACCATCAATATTCAAGAAATCACACAAACCTTCCAAAAAAACCTATGATCCCCAAGGAGTCTAAGAAGTTGGACTGAGTTTTAATTAATAAAAATTGCAGATCAAACCCCTAAATAATTTAATCTCCTTCTGATGATATTTCAATCAATCTACAACTCAGAACAGTTAATGCAAAACTGGTTGCTAAGACTTACCAGTTTAGATATATATGCAAGGTAGCTACTATCTATTTTGATTATTCTCTAACCTTTAACATGAGTCACCAGCATTTTGATGATGTGATATGGACCTGTCAAGGATTCTCCCCACTTTATCTCAATCTTTCTGACTAACCAAATATGGTATGTGCAGGGTCCCAGGCCCATGATAATGATTTGAGCTCCCTCTGATCCTTCTCCCCCTTCTATAAAGGCAATATCCCTCTTTAGGGTATGTTGCCAGTTTATTCTCTCTTTTATTTTACTTTAAAATATCTATTCTTTCTTAAGTTTATTTTCTGTGGAATCTGCCCCCCATGCCATATCTATAAGATCCCAAACTAATCTGGCAAGCCATGCTGTCATCTGCAACATTTCACTTTTAATCATGTTATAAATATACCAATCTATAAATCCAGAAAGTTACCACACAATATTAAAATTTATAAAAAAGTGCACTTTCATTTACAATTGCCAATTCATTTCACACCTTGCATACCCCTGTATACTTCATTTACTTTGCCATTCTGCCACTGATTTGGCACATTCCGTCAAACTTAATTCCCATACTCTTTTAATCTGTTCTCATCATTAACCAACATCTGCGGAATTCAGACAAGTCATCATCCCCCTGCCTCTCCTGCCCATTAAGTTTTCCCATTAAGACCCATGATTGCCACCATTGAAGCCTTTTAGGGTTATGGGGCCTTTGGTATGCCTTTGAGCTATATTGCCCCCACTTAACCCATAGACTGTCCCATTTTGATATCTTTAGGTCAGCTGTTCTGCTAGAATTATGTGCCTTTCACTGGGTAATAACTCACCAAGAGTGGATAGAAAAGTCTCCTTACAATCAGCTGCAACAATGACATAGACTGGCCACAATCTTTGACGTTATCCGCCATTCCATCTAAAATGAACAAGGGTTCACTTTTTAGTCACTATGAACCCCCATTCTTTTTAAAATCCTGGATCATTATACCCTTAAGGAAAAGAAATGATTTTAGTAAAAAACCTTCCTGTGAGTTTTAACAAAAAAGGTTTAGCAGCTGCTCAACGGGAGGAGAAGTTTCACAATCAACCAGTTAAAAATGAGTTTAATTTTTATGATGATCCCTACTCCCACTCCTGCTACTCTCTTGCAATCAGCTCCCACTTATGAAGATCATAATACTTTCTTTTCATATCACCCTCCACATTGGGCCACAGGAGGTTAGTACAGGCTCTTATGAACAGAAACAGCTGGCAACTTCATGGACTAAAAGTTATGAAATCTTTAAATTTGGACACAGATGTGACCTCTCCAATACTGAGTGAATTCTCAGAACCCAAGAGTTATCACACATTAGCGTCCAGTAAAATTTCTTGTCCATGGCTTCTACTTCTATGATCAATTTTGGCAGTTCAGGATTTACTGTACCCAGTGATTATTGGTGTCAGTTAGCGGTGGTGTCAGATTGTGAACCTTAGTATAAACTTTAATTGCCTCTACTTCAAATATGGCGGGCTCAATAAAGAGTTCCCTTTAATCAACACTATTATGGCCGCGGATTATTTAAAAAGACTGATCTTCTAAAATGAGTGTAATAGAACCCAGTGAAGAGCACAGAATGTCATGGGAAAGTTAGCCTAGTGACTTTGAGGCAAGACTTTTTAAGATTATCTGAAAGTTAAATCTATTCAAATAAACACTAAAAGCCCGCATAACAAACTATAATGATGCAATGGGAGCAACCACAAGTTTTACTGGGGAAATCCTCAAGGGTTAAAGACAGGGAGTGTAATAACAACTTAGAGTTTTTTTGGCTGTTAGTTATTGCATGTGAACAAATTAGAATAATGAGATACATATATTGATTGCGCTAAGTTACTGATGAGTCATCAAGGTAAATTGATGCTGCAGGATGTGCGGCATGTGCAACAGATTGATAAAAATGATCAGAACCACAAATACTCACAAGCTATCCTAGGGTGCATAGTGATGCCAGATTGATGAATTAGAGCATCCACTCCATTAACATTGTGACCATCTGGAGATGGCGGCGTGTATTGCTAGAATAATTTAAGGAAGTAATGGTATGGTGTAGAAGATATATCCCATAGAATGTAGAATAGAAAAATTAATATTGGAATAATATTTTATTAATATTAATATACTGGCAACCTTCCCTGGAGAGGGTTGGTTGCCTCTAAAGTGGAAAGGGGATAATCATAAGAGAGATTATGCACTGGCATGGGCCTGGGCACATGTGGTGTTTTAACTTTTTAGCCTGGGAAGAGTATTGTTGGGGGGCAATCTTACAACAGCTTTGAAACAGATCATAAAAAGCTTATCTTGTGTTCCATACTAGAGAATACTTCAAGAAATCACAACATGATTTCATGGATTCATTTTATTGGTAAATTGGTGCACAATGTTTCATAAAATTCATTCCATTTGGTCAATTGGTTATTATAACTTAAGGGGTGGATTAGTAACATATAATTTTAATTTTAGATCTACTTCACTAAAGATGAACTAATCTGGAATTACTGACTTGTTTATTGTTTTATATGTTTGGGTTGATTTTTACCATTTCTGTGGAATTAAGGGTATCTGAGCTAGTTGTGGGATGAGCCCTAGGGCACCGCCAGAGGCTTCTGGACTGGACCACCTCCTTGAAACCCTCTCTATAATTTCCCATAAGGAAAAAAAAAGAAAAATGAGCAGAGAGGGAGGATTAAAGGGCCAAGGAAGTAACCCATCACTCCTCAACCACATGATAGAAATAACTAATCTGGGATAAGAAATTTTCTGGAGCCCTAGATCTCTCTTATGACTATAGGGGTACTACTTGCAATCATGGAAGATAGGCTGAGCATTAAGACTTACATTATTTTTTCTTATAAATTCAGTTATTCTCCCATATCAGGGACATGGATTAGGGATTAATTGTCGTGCCTCATATGAAGTTTAATGTAAAAGAGGGATGTAATTTTCTGAAGAGGTCAGAGAGCCTCAGGATGGGACACACAAAAAGCTTCCAACAGTTCAATGCAATTAATGTAATCCTTAGCACTCACCCATCTGTTTTATAAGAGGGATAACCTTCCAAGCCACTAGGTACAGGACTGAAAAACAGTAATTTTTAAAACCAGTATTGTTTCTACCTCATCCTCCAGCAACTCTCCAATAATAATGGATCAGTTGAAGTGGTTCTTTTTCCTTTTAAATAAGATATTTGAGTGATGTTGAACACATTGTGGCGTTTCCAGTGCACTGTGAGTTTTATACTGAAAGATATGTTACTCAAGTCCTTCTCAACCTCAAAGAGATATGAGAGTTTTCTGGCTAACTTCCATGAAGGGACTTTAATGCTGAAATTTTGCATGTTCAACATGAAGAGGAAGCCAACTATGATGTTGGGGCTTGGGTGCACCTTTTGGTCAGCAAACTTCTTATGGTCTTCAAACGCCTTTGATAGGTGCTCCCATATAAGGTTCTAGGTTTGCAGCTTATAAATATGCGCTCTTCTGCTGCAAATCCATTGAGGAAAATTGTGAGAAATAAAGGATTAGCTTGCTTATTAATGTATTCCTGTTTTAATAGTTGGGAAGAGTTTCATCCAATAAATCCTCAACTATGCTATGTGCCTTATGGTATTTCCTAACTGGTTGGAAGCTCACAAAGCTATACAACAATAAATGACTCTTCTGGTCTGCTTTTGGGTATATTTTCCCTCTCTAATTGGGAACTCTCCAGACACAGGTAATTATGACAAGTTCCCCTGATTTAATGTCTACACTTCTTAATATAAAATCAAATTAAGATAAGACAAAAATATGAATATATGGAAAGATGTTAATTTTATTTTAGGTCCAGGCGCCATTATTTTCTACCTCTAGGGCATCTCCTGGACAAACTCATCTATTAGATGAGGTCATTAAAACCATGCAATCCACTATGGATTATGGCAGTGGTAATTAAAATATCTCAATTTAATTTGGCCCTTGAATTAACTAAAATACAATCATTTTAACCCAATTGGAGGCACTACTACTATTGTAATTGGGAAGATTACTAGGTTTAATAATAGAACCTCAGAAGTATAAATTTGCCTCTCAATCAGCCCAATTATATTTTGTCACACAGCTGACAAAATACAAAAATGGGGAGAATAAAAATATAGAGTTGAATTATGATGCACCCCCTAATTGGGATGTTGGCAGGACTATCAATAGTACTAGGTATTCACTATTTGGGCTGTCCACGTGCAAGTACTATTGTGCCAAATATGATAATTGACATACATTAAAAATGGAATTTATTAATCAGTTTTGCATTAAAATAGTAAATGCAATTAGGTTTATGCCATAGATCACTTGGTTGACCCAAGTGGATCCCATAATTGGCCATAATGATATTATATCATAGCTATTATTAGCTACAATAATGGGTCATTTAGATGCAATCCAGGTGGTTTTAGGTGAATCTGATTTATCAGATTATGCAGATAAATCAGGAAGGATCAAAGGATCCATTCAGTGGGAGTAATCTATTAGCATTGATGGTTTTCTCAAAGAGTCTATTTTTGAGTCAACCATCAAAATTTAACATTTCCGCCCACCTAACTGGAATATAAATCCTGAGTTTTCCTAGATTCATCTTCAATGTCTGAAAAAAATTCTTCCTCCGCCTACTGCAATTTTGTCACTTCACTTAAACTTGAACAATGGCATTGATTCAATCAATTAGATAGAACTATGCATATGCATGCGTTTGTAGGTTCTCTCCAAGCAGCAGAGTTGGGTCAACTCATTCCTGCGCCAATTGTCATGACATCAACTCAGCCCTAGACCATTATTGAGGAAGAGATTATCCCAGTTGTTGGTCCTACTCAAGGATCAATAGGGTATGAACTTTGGTCTCATTTTATCAATAATTATTCTGGAGAAAACTTTTGAGCGTTCTTTTGATCCCATAAAGCCAACCTTTTTGCTCCAATTGTTATATTGGGATGGCAATCTTCTAGCGGAGTTTATCTTTGCACTCAGCCATTCCCCAATGGCTCAAGATTACAATGCGGTGTTGGGTTCATCCAACTATTCATGTTGGGTTCAACAACTCAATGAAACTAGGGGATGAATATGAGCGGCTTTACAACCCCAATAATCTTTTTCTCACTGAGGATCCCTCCATACAACCTCAAGATTTTGTTCAGGTTGACAGCTTTGTGGAGGAGGTCCTTTGTTCCTGGTCCATGGCACTTGAAAATTAGCATGATTTCGCTTCCTCCTTAGGCCTGAACACTCATAATGTTCAGGATATTCACTTCCACTTGTCTGTTTGGCAGCTTTTAAGGCCCTTCATCAGGATAGTGTAGATGACTACCTTCTGAGAATGTCCTTACTTGGACATCTTATGTGTATTGTCCCTGATCAGGTGCCTTTGGGCCAGCTTTTGCATGTTTCCACCCTTATCAAGTGGTGGAAAACACAGGTATATTGTGTTCAACTTGTTACTCCAGAAATGTATTAGTACTAGACTGATTTCCTAGTCAATTGTCTTCTTCTAGATGCTTTTTTTCCACCCAATTGTGGTCCAATTGGATCACAGTAACTGGTTTTATACCTCCCCTCCAAATCATTTTCTGGGAGTTGTCTACCACAAACATGCGGTGCATCTAGCTTTATGCTACTATGGCCCTTTTCCTAGTTGTCTAGCAACTATATTGGGCCAAATTGATGCACAAAGATGAATAATTAGGTCCTGAGTCGCCTCCCCCTTGAAGCGGAGGAATAAAAACCTTGCTGTTATTATTGATTTTTCAATAAAGCTCAATTTTATTATATATTATTTCTTTCTTAATATTATATATTGTTATATACTTTTCTTTCCAATTACTATCACTTTTAGTAATACAATTCAATTCAAACAGCATAATTTGATAATCAACACCAGGCAGGATAAGTATGAAAAACAAGGTAAAGAGCTGGGTGAACGTGGTAAAAGGCAGCGGAACCAGACCTGCACCGCCCAAAGGTACCAAGCGCACAGGTACAAACAAAAATCTCAGCAAAAATAAAAAACCTGAGGTGGCGCCTCCCGCAGGTTTCATCAATTTTTAGTAAAATACTGCAGCTATTTTGAAATATCCCAATCGCAACTACTGTCATTGGTGGAACACAGGATATGAGTTTTCCTGGGCGTAGAAACACTAACAATGTGGGAAAAGTTTGGCAAAGCCCAACAAAATCTTTTCCGCACATGGTGTACTTAATGACCCATACTATCCGCAGAGGTTAGGTAGATCTTGTGTTCAAAACCACAGAAGAAATGAACAAAGCAGCGAAGGTCAGAGTGGAACTTGACCTTCCCAATGGACAGCAATTGGTCCTGACCAAATGCACCCGTTGGACTAAATCAAAGGCATTTTCATAATCTTTGACTATCTTCTGACCACACTGGTATGCACAGTAGTTGAAAGACATCTTCAGGAAGGCTCGGAAGCCTATGGAGAAATTTTAAATTTTAAATTTAAATTTATTGCGGGGAAGGCTGACCATGGGACAGGCACTTCCAAATATGACTCAGGAAAGACAAACTTAGTACCAGGGGAGGTACCCCAGAGAAGCGATGCTATCTCTTGTTGCCAGCGGGAACGCCACTTATGGGGAGGGGAGGGGACGTGTGAAGGGGGGCCATAGCCACTATTGAGCACGTGTGGAGGAAGGGGTCTGATTTGATGAACCAGACTGAGAACCAGGAGGAGACCAGCTGTCGGCGACGCGGTGGGAGGTATCCAAACATCCATGCTTGAAAGTGGTCCACCAAATGAGACCAGAATCTGTGGACAGTTTCTGGGAGGGTGGGGGTGGAGCCTGCGATGGCATCTAAGACAATCGTGTGGATGGTCCACATGGCGATTGCAACCACCAGAGCACGGAGGGAGGGTGGAAGGGAGGAGGCCATTGATAGAGCAAACATATCTCTTGACAGACTGAAGGGATGCGTTTGATCCTGGCCCAGCAGACGTTGAACTTCGCGCCATATCACTTTAGAGGTGGGGCACTTCTCCAGGCGGTGGAACAGCGTTCCATACTGGCCACACACGACACAGGATGAGTGTAAAGCGTTAGAGCGCTCAGCTGTATGATACACCCGCCTCAGGCAGCGCCACACATGGGAGTGGACTTGAGGCTGCAACAGAGGATGGTGTGCATATTTCCAGATAGTTTTTTGGGTCTCAGTGGAATAAGGGATGTCCATCATGTCTAGGTAGTCTACCCTGGATAGGACATGGGGCTGAATGGGGATCACGCCATCATGGATGGGTAGCCCCTGTACCTCTTGTGTGAACTGAGGAGAGGGGCAGCCTCTTTGGGTTGTATGTCCACTAAAACGAATTCTCCACTCTGCGCTTTGCATGGAGAGTAGGATTCGTTTGTAGTGGATTTTAGTCCCGTGGGGACCTGTGGCCAATGTGTGTGATGCGAGGTATATCATCAGGGAGTGGGGTTTGATGGATTGTTGAGGCCCAAGGCTTGGGAGAAGTTGGAGCAGGCCACGCGGGACCAGTGTTGGGATGGGAGTGTAGGAGCAGTGACGGCCGCAATCCAGGTGCCCAAGATCTTGGCGGCATGGGCTTTGAAGTCAAGAAGGCCCATGCACCTTGATGATGAGGGCCAAACATGACCTCTAGCCGTACTGGTGGAGGGTGGCCTGACCACAGCCATCCTTGTAGCAAAGCATACAGGGATTTGAAGAAGCTTGGGGAGAAGGGGATGGCGTGGGCTCTGAACCAGACTTTGGATAGGAGCATAGAGTTGGCTAGAACAACCCTGCCAGTGAGGGTAGTAGGGTGGGCTCTGAGAGAGGCGATTCGCTTCATCACATTGTCCAGTATACGGCACTCCATTACTGCTGACGCGTACCCGCCTGCCTCCATCCACACGCCCAGATGGCGCACCAGTCCTATAGTAGGACGTGGCGTGAAGGGGAGCACCAGTGGAGTGGTGTGTGTTGAGTTAGTAAGGCGTGGGCGTGGGCGAGTAGATGGGCCAGGTTGGGAACTAATTGCTGGGGCCCAGCAGTTCTGAAACTGACCAAGGAGGATGATTTCGGTTTTGGAGGCGTTCAGTGCCACGTTGCTTACCTGGGAATATTCCTGGATGAGGGCTTCAAGCGCGCGTGCATCTTTATTATTAGACACCCCCACCACGCAGTCATCTGCAAATGCCATCATCTTGACTGGGGTTTGGCCTGGCACATGGACCCCAGTGAGTTGGGCATTCACATTTCGCAGTAGTGGGTCAAGGCTGAAGTTGTATAAGAGTGGGATGAGGGGGTCCCCTTGTCACAAGCCCCTTTGAGGGCGGACTACTTCCGTTAGGAAGCCTGGGCCACACACTGCCATTGTTGCAGATTCCGTGAGCAGCATCACCCAGTTGATGAAGCGGGGGGTAGGCGGAATTGATGGAGGCAGGCCCTTAGGTATTCCCAGTTTATTCTATCATAGGCCTTTTGTTGGTCCAAGAATACCAGTGCTCCTGAGGCTGTGGACTGACATGCATTAGCCACGGAGTGCATGTTATCCCAAATTGACCTTCTGGGGATGAAACCAAATTGTTCTGGGGAGATGGTGGCAGATGCTACAGTCCCTAAACGGTTAGCCATGATTTTTGTTAAAATTTTTGTGTCTGTGTTTGTTAGAGAAATGGGGCGCCAGTTGGCTAAGTCAAGCTTATCCCCTTTCTTGTAGAGTGTGACAGTAAAGGCCTCATGTCCTCCTGGTAGGAGGTGCGTTTCCAACAGGCTTTGGTTAAGTGAGGCAAGCAGAAGTGGAGATATATATTTGAAATATTTTTTGTAGAACTCATATGGAATGCCATCTGGGCCTGGGCATTTTTGGTTTGGCGCACTGCGAATGGCTGTCCATAATTCGTTCAGAGTAATTAAATTCATTATTTCCAGTTATTGGAAATTGGTGCAGATATGAGCTTGGTTGAGAAATTCCGCCACTTCAGATGGCTGAATTGGTTTGGCTCAGTATAACTCAGAGTAATATTTTTGCATTTTGATTGCCACTTTGGCTGGTGTGTCCACAATGGAATTATCCAATCTTCACACCTGTGTGCAGGCCACGCTCTGGTGTGGTGCAAATTTTTTTCAAAGAAATATGCAGTGCACTTGTCACCTTTAGTGATGCGTGTGGCCCTGTATTGGACACAAACCCGATGTTTGTGTTGCCTTGTGAGTGCATTGAGGTGGGCGGCTGCCTCCGCCCACTTCTGGCCCCATGCAGGGCTGTATCCTGTAGCTGGAATGTTGGACTCCAAGTGGGCCAATTCTGCCAGAGTGCGCGAGATAACCGCCAATGTGGCTTGTGAGCGTCTGGAGGAGAGATGGTGATAGTGGCGGATGGTGTCCTCTTTGAAAGTTGCCCATGTGGAAATAGGGTCTGCGCAAAACGGTGCAACAAACGATTTTGCCAAAGTTGCCTCTTCCACCCACATGGAAAATCTTGGCAATGCGAGCTCGGGGGGCAGATTTTGCACCAATGTGGGGCCTTAGCAACTGTGACCGGTAGGTGGTAGGTTATCAAGACCGGTCAGTGGTCAGAGAATTCCATTTTCGTTGTTTTGAAGTGGGAGATGTGGGGTTGGAATTTCGCTGGCATTAGAATAAGGTCGATGCAGGTCATGGACCTTAATTGGCTGTTGTGGATGTGGGGACGCATCATGTTTTTGAGCAGTGGGGCATGTCATGGCAGTGCATCCCTTAACCCAAGGGTGGCCTTTAAAACGCGAAGTTCAATGTGGACCTGGGGGGCATGGGGTGAGGAAGGCCACCGGTCCATTGGTGTGGTTAGCCAACAGTTCATGTCGCTGACTAGGAAAGAATCAGGGGGTAGTGGGAGGGATTTGACCAACAAGAAAAATCCTGATGCTTGTGTGCACTGTTTGGGGCATAGATGTTGATGATTGCGTGTGCTATGTCAGCCCACAAGAAGGTGATGACAAGCACTCGGCCATTTAGGAATGTTTCTGAGGATGTGAATTTGAAAAATTATTTTTCTGAATTAGCACCCCACAGTGCTTCGACCAAAAGGATAGGGATGGGAGGAGCATTGTTTTCCAAGCTTCCTCAGAACCTCGTGGACAGTGGGACTCCTGGATGGCCAGGATATCCACGGGTAAATTGTTTTGTAAAAAACTCAGTTTCCTAGCCTGGGACGGGGAGGCCTTGAGTCCGGTGATATTAAATGTCCCTAGAGTGAAGGTTTCCCCCTTTCACACCTTAGGTGCGAGGGGTGGGCCCCCAGGCCCACCAGCCTCTTCTAGGTCCCCATGGGCTTTCACAGCAGTGTGGATGTTAGCAGCAACGCTATTGGAGTTTTTGTTGATTTTTGTGGAAAGAGTCATGTTGGCTTTGGCCTTCGCTTTTTGTTTTCCCGACGTTGGACGAATTTTTTGCAGTGCAGATGAGTTCAGTGCACCATCGAGTGGGTCAAAATTTTTTTTTCAGTTGGGATAGGTCCCGTGTCAGTTTTGATTGGAGCTTGGGTGCAACGATTGGGTGAGATCGAATCTCTCATCAGATCCTCAGATTGAGTGGCCCACTTGGCATGGGCTTCCCAATCTGATTGGATGATGGATTCCCAAGTTGCTTCCACCATGAAGGTCTCTATGTCCTCCTGGCATTGTGAGTGTGGGATAGTGGTGGTGGCCTTGGCTGCTTCCTTGGCCGCAGCCCTATGGGCCTGCTTGGCCTTCTTCCACTCCTGCGGGGAGATAGGCTTTACCAATAGGTAGCAGCCTTGTGCTCCCCACAGGAAAGCCTCCTTGGTGCTTGCGGTTGGTTTGTAGTGCGCCTCTCCGCTGGCCATGGCTGCCAAGGGGTGCTCTTGGAATGTGATGCCCTCCTTGATGGGGCATGCGTGCACCTTATGGCTGAATGCATCACAGTGGGTGCAAATGGGGGGCGCGCTGTCCATGGTTACCCGGAATGGGTGGGTGGTATGCCCTGCAATGTCAATAAAGGTGGAGTGTGAGATCTGGGTTAAGTCCTTTGCAATCTCCTCAGTTGGGGTCAGAACTGCAATGGCTTTGCCGGTGCACAGGTGTGGCATCAGCGTGAAACGTTGCATTTTGAAAGATTGTATTTCACCATATATGGCGAGACCATCTTTCAGGTGTTGCTCCAAAATGTCACGTTTTACCGTAGTAGGCAAAAAGTCAAACGTGAGGAAAATTTGGTTTGATTTTGTCCATCTGGTGCATTTTGGTTTCGATGACCCATTGCCCTTCGGGGAGGTTGACCACTATGCACACCGCTGCAGCCTCGTCTGCTGCTATTTTGCTTTTGAAACCTAGGTCCAGCCAACCGCGTGACATGGAGTGAGGTGCAACGTACACCGCGGTCAGGAAAATTTTGTGTACATCTTCACAAAATTTTTCCCATAAGGCTGTTTTTGGATGTCCAGATACACACAGACTCAAAAACCCACCGACGAAAGTGGCTGGGAGTGTGGCGTGTTGATGTACTGGTTGCATCGTGCTTGCCACACGAGTATCTCTGGGGAAATTGTGACCACCAGTTTTTTAGATTTTTTTTTCTATTCCGCTGGATTCTCTGGGGCGTTTTTGAACGTTAGAGGCTGCGGGCCTTCCGCCTGCTCCTCTTGCCTTGCTTGCCCAACTGCTCCCAGACATGGGCGCAGACTAATCTCCTCTGTGAGATTATCAAACTAGATTCAGTCTTGAATTGAATAGGTTGCAATAGTGATCGCAACGAGAAAGAAAAGTTGCCTATGGAGAAATTAAACAATTCAAAATGCAATGATTTCAGCTGATGTTGACCCTTAGCATAGGGAATGCAATAGCAATAATTTCACAGAACCAGGATGTAGTAGAGTATATTATAAAAATCCCCCACATTGCATCCTTCACAATTGATGGGAAAAAATCTCAGCTGTTCCATGCAACAGTGGAAAGTGCACCCCCCATTTGCAACCACTGCAAAGCCTTTGGGCTCAAGATTCATGCTTTCCCCATAAAAGAAGGCCTGAGAGAAATGGAATTCTGTGAGGAGGAAATGGGCGAAGATGACTCAGAGTATGCCAAAATAACAGATACCACACAAGCATTCAACTGGGGAGAACATGGGCAATATAAAATAATTGACCCTATTTCCCTAGAAGAACAAAAAATGGCTAAACAAGCTTGCAAGCTGGCCGCGGCCAAGGCAAAAGCCCCAGCAGAATCAACCATATTGCCAGAGAAGATCCAGGAAGACATGGAGGAATTTGAGTCCATGAACCAATCAGATCCCATGGAAAACCATACACCCAATCTGACCAGTTTGAATTTGGTGGAACCTGATTCAGAAATGAATGCAGAAAAATTGGGGTTCAGTGCACCCCCAGAAATTGCAGAATTTAACCCAATCGGGAAAGAAAATCAACAATGGAATGTGCAAGAAAATATTGTGGTTAATAAAAACCCACAAGTGCACCATGGTAACATATTGAAACCAAGCAAAGCCAAGAGAGGAGCAAAAACTGTGGCGATGAAAGGGGCAGGATATACCCCAACTCCTACTCATGGTTATTCTCTCCACAGCAGAGGTGCAGTGGAGAGCAATGTGAGTGAGGGAGTAGAGCCAGGAGGCCCTGCTAACCGCTCCTGAGGCGCACTGGGCGTCTCAGTAGAGATAGGGACACTGAACATAGCAGGACTCAAGGCCTTAACATCCTAGGCCAATAAGTTGAGTCTCCTACAAAACCCACCTGTGAATATCCTGGTGGTGCAGGAAACCCACTGTCCACAGGGAGAGGAGGAGACATGGAAAAAAATGCTCCTCCCAACAATATTGTTTTGGTCACTCCACTGTGGGGTGATAGTACGCTCAAACCAAAACTTTAAATTTATTAATAAAAATTCATTCCTGGATGTCTGCATACTCACTGTAACCTTCTCATGGCACACCAAAGTGCACACAATAGCCAGTGTGTACACCCTGAATGGTGAACATGACCAAAGAGAATTTCTCACAGCCCTAACTCAACTAAATCTACCAGCAAATACTTTCATAATGGGAGACATGAACATCTGGATTAACCCAGAGATGGAACGATGGCCATACACAATGGAGATACCACAAGGGCAAGTGGAACTCTGAGTACTAAAGGCCACCCTGGGACTATATGATCCACTGCCAAAAAGGCAATCCCTGCTACAAAACATGACATGCCCACATGTACACAATGGTACACTTGTCTCTATGTCAAGGATAAACCTAATACTTGCATCAATAATTTTCTGTCACCAAATTCACAAATCTAAAACTGAAAATCAAATTCTATGACCATTGGCTTGTTTTGGTGTATTACAAACCAGCGGAACCAAGTACCCAAGCACCCAGATGGTGCAGAATATTCCCAGAAAGTTTAGCTAACTTGGAATTTCAATCCTGGATGGAGAAAATATTTTCAACCCAGGATTTTCAAACACCCTTTTGCTCGGACCCACTAACCACCTGGGAAAACTTCAAAAAATCAACAACCCAACAAGTTAAACATACATCTTCTAGAAGACACAGGGAAGTTTTAGCCATTATCAAACATACATTGGCTGAAATTGACCATCTAGAAAACAATGTACCAATAATGGAATACAGTCATGGATGAGGTCGCAAATGGGTGGAGGTTTCTGCTCAGCTAAACACCCTGATCTGCAAACACCAACACTGAGTTGGAGTCCAATATAAAGGCAAAATCATAAGAGATTTAGAAACTTGCTTGAGCTACTGTTTCCGCCAATTCCACGCCAGAAAATATATGATAGCTTGTACAAAGGTCCATCAACTGGATAAATCCATAGCAGAAACATCCAAAGAAGTGGCGACCAAAGTGCACAGGTTTTATACAAAATTGTTTAAATCTGAGCTGGTCTAAACCAGAAAAAATTAAAAATTCCTTAGAAGTGCACATATTGACACTGCAGTTTGAAATAACAATTTAATTAACCTAATGTCATGCAAAGAATTATGGGAATTAGTACGCAGTGCACCAAGAGGGAAATGACCTGGACCTGATGGGATTCCCTATGAATTTTATATTTAATATTTTACTAACATCTCTAACATTCTTCTAGCTTCCATGAATAAGTGTATTATGGAAACATGCCTCCTACCTGGAGGCAAAGAAACCTACACGTCCACTTTATTCAAGAAAGGAGACAGATTAGATTTATCCAACTGGCGCCCAATTTCCCTAACCAACACAGATACAAAAATTTTCACAAAAATTATGGCTAAACGCCTAGGAGAAATTGCAACTGATGCGATATCACCATAAAAATATGGATTTATCCCAAGAAGATCCATATGGGATAACATCCACACAGTTGCAAATGTCTGCCAGTCCAAAACCTCTGGAGCATTTGTCTTTTTAGACCAACAAAAGGCATATGACGGGGTGAACTGGACCCATCTTAGGTCTGCCTTCAAAAGTTCAAACTCCCAAACAGAATTATAAACTGGGTAATGTTGTTTAAAGAGTCTGCAACCGTGGCTGTGCAGGGAGCAGGCTTCTTAACCAACCCAGTCATCCCACAGAGAGGATTAAAACAAGGAGACCCCTTAAGCCCTCTACTCTACAACTTTAGCCTAGACCCCCTAATCCAAAATACAAACACACTTCTCAAAGGAATCAACGTCAAGGGCCAAACACCAGTCAAAAATAATGGCCTTCGCTGATGATTGTGTGGTGGGAATATCCAACAATCAGGACGCTTTCAGAATTGAGAAGATATATCAAGACTAATTAGCCATAATTAACACATCACTTAACACTGAGAAAAAGGAAATTATACTCCTGGGGAAATATCAGACCCAGTGGATGCCATCTACAAAGGGCCAACAAGCTAGTACAACATCAAGACTCCTGACCAGACATAGGAGGCGAAAATTAGCAATGGCCTCACTGAAACTTTCATTCATCACCAAGCCAACAGCGGGCCCTGTTCATCACTTGGGAGTATGGTTGGAAGCAGGAGGTTACGCTAACTCCATGATGGAAAATCAATCATTGGACAAAAATAACAAAACGCATTGCCTCCTTACATGGACACTATATGGGTCTAACAGGAAGGTTCACGGTATCCAACTCTATGATTCTATCAATCATATGGTTCACAGCCCATGCAATCACTTTCTCACCGTCCTTTTTTAATACAATTTACGCCTTAATAAAGGGATGGCTATGGTCCAACCACAACCCCCATGTACGCCTCAAAACCCTATTTGGCTCTAGAAGGAATGTAAGTATGAGGCTACCTAATTATGTAGAGCAAGAAACCCATATACTGGGATCCTAGATAGCTCAGGTGACTAGCCCAGATCTTCCAGATACAAACTGGTCCAGAACATCAAGATATAACTTCACACGTGCACTACAATTAAGAAACCCAGATCACCCAAACACATTAATCAAGTATCTGGCATCCCATCCTACAGCTGAAGGACCACATAGCATTCCTGCACATTTCAAATGAATACTCCTAGCCATGAGAAGAGCAACATGGTGGATTCACATAAACGAACAAACCAGTCACTGAGGACGCCCAAGGCTAACTCAAAGACAGGAGATCAATGATAAAATAGTCACAGGAAATATATTAAGCAAAAGCCTAAATACCATAGCCAGGATAGATTACCTGGACCATATGGACATACCCTACAACCTGAAGACCCAAAGAAGAGTATGGAGATACACACATCACCCTCTACTCCAACCCAGGATAAGAGCACATGTATGGAAGTGCATGAGGAGAGTATACCAAACAGCTGAACGGTCAAACGCCAATCACACCTCATGTGCAATATGTGGTCATTATGGAAGCCTAGCCCACCGTTTAGAACAATGCCCAATATCAGTGGCAGTATGGAAAGAGGCCATGTGCCTTTTCCGCCAAGAAAATGGACATTCATTCAGCCTAACAAGGAACATGTTCGCTATAAACATGGACTCTCCTATCCATCCATCACTCTGGGCATTAATAGTAGCAATAGCACTAAGGACAATCCATACAATAGTACCAGAATCGTTTACAGGGGCAACGCCTACAATCCAAGAAGCCAAAAATCATTTTCACTACCATATATTGGAACATTTCCAAGCATGACTGTTTGGACATATGACCCCCCATAACAGAAGGACAATCAACACATGGTTCCCCATATGGTTCCTAAAAGTTGATCCTTTCCTTCACTCATGCTGCATCCAAGAATAATCCAGCATAACTCCCATTCCCTACTGTCCTAATCTTGGTGATCCTGGAGACAACGAGAGGGGCCTTGAACCCTCTGGGGTGTCTTTAATTGTCAAATTTAATTAGTTTTTTTCACAATATTGGAAGTGCTTGTCCCCTGGTTGACCTTCCCAGAATAGATAGTAATAATATATATTATATATTATTTTTATCATTCTTATTATTTAATTATTTCTTGTTTATTTATTTATTTTTTCTTTTCATTATTCTTATAACTTTTATTTTCCTATAATTGTGCATTTTTACTTTTTATTTTCATTATTTCTAATTGGCCCTCTTCCTAAATCTTCTTAGGAATTTTGCATTGACTTGATTATATATATATGGCCTGTTTTAAACTCTTCAATGGTTTAAACAAACCTTGACGTTTTTTTTGATAACCTCAAATGGGCCAACCCAAATGCAATTTAACTTCTGTATTTGGCCCAATCCGTGCATATTGCAGAATAATACCTCTTCTTCAACTTCAAATTTGGTCAAATTGTATCAATCCTTAGAATCCTTTTTCATGTTGGGCCGTTTTGACAGCAAAACTGTTGTTGAAGGCTTGAGCTTGCAATTTATATAGGGTTTCAGCAAACTTCCAGATGTATTGAGGATAACTGCTTTCACCAGGATCTTCTAGGAATGATTAAAGCAGTGATGGTAGGGCTGAATGTCTTACATATAAGACCTGTAATGGTGACATCTTGGTGGCAGAGTGATATGAAATGCTGTAAGTATACATGGCCAAGCTTGAAAATGTGCTCCATTCAGATGTTTTGCTTGAGGTTAATTTTTGTACAATATTCACAAGCATCCCAGCTAAAAGCTCAACTGTTCTGTTTGTCTCTGGATGGTAGGGAGCAGAGAGTCCATCTCTCACTTCCATCAGCTGTTAAGCTTCATAATAACGTTGGCCATGAAATTGCTTCCATTATTAATCAGAATAACCTGTGGGCAACCATGCTGTGGATAACATTCTCAAGGATAAACTTGGCCATCGTCGCTGCACCTACTTCCTGAATAGCCCTGGCTTCAACCCACTAATCAATTAGTCAATAGCCACAATGATTTACTTGGCTTTATAATTGCTAGTGGGAAGTGGTCAGACAACATCTATTGATACAGTATGCCAGGCAAACTTGGGCTGGATGAGCTGATAAGATGTGCTCTTTCAGAATAATTTTTCACCTCAAAATTTGACACAACACTCCAGTGTTTCTTGGACATTGAAGTGCATCGACTCCCAGTAGTATCATCTAAGATGCTCCTTTGATTTCTTAAATCCACCATGGCCTATGGCCTTATGCGCTGCCATTATTAAATTTGTTTGGGCCAAGGGTCATGGAAAAATGACCTTCTTTCCTTTGATCATTATTGTATAATATTCCATTTTTGATTGAAGTGTCTTTTTGTAAATCTGTGAGCAATTTTGAACTGATTTGGGTTCATCCTGGATTTTCCACTGACTATTTTTGAAATAGCTCATCAGCGGCCAAACTTACAGTGGTGATTGTAGGTAAATGGGATAGACAGTTGGCATTTTAGTGCTTCACTTCTGCACAATGCTTAATTGTGTAATTATAGGATTGAAGCTTGAGTGCCCACCACGCTAATCAGCCCTATGGTTCCTTCAAGTCGTTTATCCATCTTAGGGATGAATGCTCTGTAACAACTTTAAAGTGAGTGCCATGTAGATAAAAACAATACTGATTGAAGGCGTATGTGACCGCCAAGCATTCCTATTCTTTCACTGTGTAATTCCACTCATGGACGTTTATGGTCTAACTAGAAAAGGCGATTGGATGTTCCTCACCATCTTCCCCTTATTGAGACAATACAGCTCCAACTGCTGTAAGAAATGCATTGGTTTGGACAATAAACTCAAACTCAAAGTCTGGATATTGCAGGAGTGGGGACATTATTAGGGCCAATCAGAGCTTATTAACTGATTCTTGACAGGCCCAATTCCAGTCAAAAATGCCCTTGTCATTAAGCAGATGAAACAATGGCTCTCCAATTTGTGCAAAATCAGCAATGAATCGGTGATAATGGCCAATAATGTCCAAAAAAATCTGTATACTGCGCTTGGATTTGTGCCATTTCATCTTTGATATTGCATCCAATTTTGATGGCTGGGGTCAGAGTCCTTCTTTATTGATAAAAGACCCAAGATATTCCAATTGGTCTTTGAAAAATTGGCACTTCCAAGGTTTGATCTTCATATTAGCAGCTGCTAGTCTCTTAAAAACTGCTTCTAGATGTTCCAGGTGGTCAGTAAAAGTGCGACTAAAGTCGTTTATATTGTACTAATAAACCAACACACAAGACAACTTTAAGTCTCCTAAGATTTTGTCCATTGCCCTTTAAAACGTAGTAGGGGCATTGCAAAGTCCTTGTGGCATCCTTGTTGGCTGGAATAGGCCCTTTGGAGTTATGAAAGTGCACTTTTCACTTTTCTTTGGGCATATCAATCTGCCAATGCCCACTTATTAAGTCCATTGTGGAAAAGAACTTTACACTTTTAAGTCAATCCAAGGCGTCATCAATCCACAAAGGGGGATAAAAATCCTTCTTTGTGATGTTTAATTTTTGATAATCAATGACAACCTGACTACTCCCACCCTTATTTTTCACTATTAGAATTGGGGAAGCTCAAGGACTCTTTGATGGGACCAGCATTCCACGATCTAGGAGTTCCTTTATTTCTTTAAAAAAACTTCTTCTGCTGCTTTCAAACATATAATTGGGCATAATTGGATGAGGTCATGGTCATTTGTGTCAATAGTGTGTATCACATCTCTAGCACAATCCAAACCAAAATTGTCTTTTGCAAATATTTCTTGGTATTTTTGAAATAAATTCTGAACTTGAGCCTTTTCAAGATTGGTCAAGTTCCCTAATTTGGCCATAGCAATAACGTTATTGATACTTATGTTTTTCTCATTAGGAAGTCCTCTTTTCTCTAAGTTCTAAATTCATGAAATGTCTGAATTTTGGTGGATGGAAATAGATGCAGGTAGGCAATAACCTGATGCCTTCATATCTCAATGAGCTGATTTTTGAGGTTTGCACATAGAATTTGAATTTCCTCATGTCCTGGAATGACTATTCCTGGTGCAATATTTGGCTCAAATTGGGATCTACACCATGGTTGGTATGTTTCCCCATAAAGTCCCTCTGGAAACTTAATAGTCAGCCCAGTAGGGATGACTACTTGAGTCCCAGGTAGCACAGAAATTTGTTGATTTGATCATAATGGTATTCCCTTTGATTCCCAAATCTGCATTGGAAGAGCCTTAATTTTGAACAGGATTTTGTGTACTCATTTGGAACTATCCCATCCTTGTAGGCCAGGTTACAAAATAAACTCAACTGCTTCTTTTCTGGTTTTCCGTTTTTGTTATAATATAATGGGATGATTTGCCCCAAAATAGTCAGCATATCATCCTTATGGTTTGTGACAACATCAAATCTTCTCAGGAAATCGGTCCCAATAAGAATATTGTAGCTGGTATTTGGCAATACTATGGCCAGTGCCATCACTACAATGGATCCAAAATGTAATGGTAATGTGCTATAGGCCCTTAGCGACTTAGTGTTGTGGGCTCCCGCTTCACCATACTCTTGACAATGTGCAACGTCATGTGCAATCTTCAGTTTTTTTTACCAATTTGGTACTGACAATATTGATAGTTGCCCTGCTATCAACAATAGCCTAAACATGAACCTTATTTGCAATATCCATATATGTACATTCAGAGTATGTATCAGAGCTGTTTATTAGGTGAATATCGGAGTAAGAGTTTGGTTCCAAGTGAGATTTCAAACTTGAGCAGACTTCTGGAAAATTCTTTGCTAAAGTCTTCATGGGTATGGCCACTTGCACATCCTGTAATGCAGGCAGATTGGATAAACATTTAGAATGGTTATTCAGCCCTCAATTGATAACTTGTTTGGCATAGGGCTTTACTACTTCATCCCAAGCCTCTTCAGTAACCTCCTTTTGCTTTAACCCTTTTGCTTTGGCTCAGGTGGTAAATATGTAGACATCATCAGCTACAATGTGGTGTAAGATATCTTCAGCCACTTCATCAGCCAGAAAAGCTTGCCAGGGTCAGTTGAAATGTGCATTAATGCATTAATGGAGGTAGAGCATTCTGTCTCTACTCCACCTTCTCTTTTCCCACCATCTCTTCATTACTAACCTACAAGGCCACATTCACCCCTAGGTTTCTTATCTGGACGTCTGTAGCATTGGAAGCAAAATGTCCCTTTTAACCACAATTATGACAGATAATCGGCCCTGATTGCTGATCAATTTCTAAATTTACGGGCCAATTTTTCCCTTGTAATTCACATTTGTATTTCTTAATCCCAAAAATCGAAATTTTAACTGCTATTTGGGCCAATTAAGGCATCAAAGCTACATGCACATTGTCTCAAATAATCAGTAAGTTATAATGCTCCCATGGGCCAATTAAAGGCCTTAATCATGACACGCTTTAAATCAAGGAATGGCTTAAAAGCATGATGCAAGGCAATCATTGCATCACATTTGTCTAAACATTTGATCTGAGTAAGACCTGAGCCTCATGGTAAAATTTGTCTGCAAAGTCTCTGATGGACTCATTCCGCCAGAGTTTTGATATAGAGTAAGTCTGTTTTTCTGGCAAATAGTTTATCAGGGCCTCCAAAATTTTCTTATGATGGCATTTTTATCTTGAATAGGACCAATTGTTACCCAAATAGGGTATAACAAGATTGACACTATGTGAGTCCAGACAATTAATGAGTGCTATAGACTTCACATGGTCTGATCCTCCACACATAGCCTTTTAAAACAATTTTATGAATGAATGTATGTTTTCTTCTTTATCAAATTTTGGCAAATTCAAGGGCTTGAAGTCATTGCTCCCAGAATCAGCCAGAGGAGTTATGATTCATCTAGAGTTTGAACGTCTCAGGGAATCTTCAGTCAGAATTGGTCTACAGTCATGACGAGTGTCATCCAGAGTTGGGATAGAAGCAAGAATTTTTGGCATCGAACAGATTTTTGAAATATATGTTTCATTATCCATCTCAACTCCCGAGGATTATGCTTCATGAAATTGCTACAAACTTCTTGATTCATATTCCTGAATTTGGGCCTTATGTAGTTTCTTCATTTGGGTTCTACCCAAATACTTAGGGGCTTTACTGCTCTCCCCCCTCAAGGACTAGTCAAACAGTTGCGACTTCTCTCCTTTAGGTCATTGACTTCCTTTTTTTGGACTTTACGCTCTTTTCAAAAATTAATTTGAGAAGCCAGTATATGCTTCATATCTTCAGTCAGATTAGTGACACGGACATTAGTTTATGATAACTGTGCCTAAAGAACTTGTTTTTCTTTAGTAAGTTTGATGTTCTTCACTTGAACAGACGAAATTGTTGAGTGAAGTTCCATAAATTCGTCATGGATTTGTGAAAATTATTCCTCATTATTTGTCCCTACTGGCATAGCAGCCAGATCTTCTTTTCTCTTTTGCAATATGCTCAGCTCAGTTCAGAAATAATCATCAAGTTAAACATGTACGTTTATCAATTCCAAGTGATTTTTCTGAGCAAACGTGGAATCTTCAGTCAGTCATTCAGTCTGAGATGATAGAAATTTGGAGTAATTCTCCAATTTTTGGCAGCATTTGCTGATATTATTGACCCATCCTCTGGTCAGTCCATGTAATGAGAGAGCCTCAGCTTGCAATTTTTGGAGCTTTCTCATTAAGTTTTATTTTATTTTATTTATTTGAGGCAAGCTGACCAGGGGACAGACATTACCAAAAGCTTTCTCATTAAGTTGATCTTCCAAAGTGGTTACTATTCTGTGTGCATCATTGACTTGTTCCATATTACTGACGATAGCCTTTATAACTTCAGTATGCTAGAATTCAGCTTATTCAGAAAGTTCAATTGGGAAGATCGCTCATCCTCTTGAACTTAGTGTACTTCTGAAAGCTCTAGATTCTGTTGAGCCAGAATCCTTTGGGTGTGCTTAATTGAGGGCTGTATGAAGCTAACCAAGAGCTTGTTTGTTGCTTGTGTACAGTTGAGACGTTTGGTCATAGTTTCAAGAGTCACCTCTTAGTACCACATATACATTTCCATCTTGAAGGCCTGATCCTTCAAGTAATAGAATAGCTAAAAGATGAATCCATCTGCGATGTACCAATCTTGTACCCATGGAATAGGGTCTCCATCATCTCCTTAACACTATTGAAAGTAAACTCAATAGGGCCGGTTGTGTCCACATGCCCCCTCCCGCCATGATTAAATCTAAGGAGTATGAAGTACTCTCCTTGGTAATCTAGCGTGCAGTGTTGAAGTACTAAGTGATTTCTTAATCACTGGTTTCCATGTCGTTTTTGTCATATATTCTGTCAGAATTTGCCTGGTATTTGGTTAACTATTAATAATAAAAGTGTAAAGCGGATTTTAGTTAGCACCACTTGTGAAGTTTTGAAGACTAGCTCGCTTATTAGTGTATTCTTGATTCAATAGTCAGAAAGAGTTTCAACTGATAAATACTCAGTTATTCTATGTGTCTTACAGTATTTCCTAACCATTTGGAAGCTCACAAAGCTATACAACAATAAATGACTCTTCTGGTCTTCTTTTGGGTATATTTTCCCTCTCTAATTGGGAACTCTCTGGACACAGGTAATTATGACAAGTTCCCCTGAATTCTTGTCTACACTTCTTAATATAAAATCAAATTAAGATAAGACAAAAATATGAATATATGGAAAGATGTTAATTTTATTTTAGGTCCAGGCGCCATTATTTTCTACCTCTAGGGCATCTCCTGGACAAACTCATCTATTAGATGAGGTCATTAAAACCATGCAATCCACTATGGATTATGGCAGTGGTAATTAAAATATCCCAAGTTAATTTGGCCCTTAAATTAACTAAAAACAATCATTTTAACCCAATTGGAGGCACTACTACTATTGTAATTGGGAAGATTACTAGGTTTAATAATAGAACCTCAGAAGTATAAATTTGCCTCTCAATCAGCCCAATTATATTTTGTCACACAGATGACAAAATACAAAAATGGGGAGAATAAAAAATATAGAGTTGAATTATGATGCACCCCTAATTGGGATGTTGGCAGGACTATCAATAGTACTAGGTATTCACTATTTGGGCTGTCCACGTGCAAGTACTATTGTGCCAAATATGATAATTGACATACATTAAAAATGGAATTTATTAATCAGTTTTGCATTAAAATAGTAAATGCAATTAGGTTTATGCCATAGATCACTTGGTTGACCCAAGTGGATCCCATAATTAGCCATAATGATATTATATCATAGCTATTATTAGCTACAATAATGGGTCATTTAGATGCAATCCAGGTGGTTTTAGGTGAATCTGATTTATCAGATTATGCAGATAAATCAGGAAGGATCAAAGGATTCATTCAGTGGGAGTAATCTATTAGCATTGATGGTTTTCTAAAAGGGTTTATTTTTAGTCAACCATAAAAATCTAACAAAAAGCAAGGTACAATATGGAAATAAGGTTTTTAGCTCAGCTAGCTTTAAGGGACAGAAACCAGTGGGGGAGTGGGATGCATAGTTATAAGAAAACTATGCTAAGGGAACATCCATGGTCCACTTTCTCTGGGAGGTGGAGGTATAACAATGCAGATACTTATTTAAAAGCTGCTTAAACCTCTTAGTTAGTCCATCCACTGAGGGTGGTATGCAGTCCATCTGCAGGGTTAATACTAAGGATTGTAAGGAGAGTTCCCAGAAATGGACAGTGAACTGGGGACCCAATTTCTCACAATCTCTTTTGTATGGCTGAACATTGAAAATATGTGTGTTATGAATGGTATGACCAAATCTCTGAATCTCTTATATTTTTTATCCTTTTTATATTAACTAATATGTAGATAATGGGTTCAATCAGTATGCTACACAGATGTTATCTGATAGGATTCAATTATTTTGGATTACCTTCTACTGCGGCCCAAGTTTTTATATATAGTAGCCAAAACTGTATAAATCACTTTAAGATACCTTGGCTGATGCTTTAATTACTGGTAATTACAAAGGAAGATTAAATCCTTCCTCACCGTTGGCACAACTCAATTCCAAATATCTCAATTACTTCAGCACGCCAGCCTGGGTTTCACTCCATCTATTCTTAATAACAACTACCTTACCCTGTGCTAGCGTAAACTTTTGTCATTAATAGAATTTATAATTATTCCCCTTGCTTATTTTCCAGAGTCTTAATTCTAATATATTGATTTCTTTTTCTATGGAATTGTCCCAAAGTCAATGCACTAACAGCCTTTTAATTTATAATTATGTAAGTTACCAATTTTTTTTAGTGTTATTCAACTGTAAAATAATTGCACTGATGTGAACAAGGGATGAGAGGGGCATATCTAACGGAAACTACCATTGGAAATGGATCTGTTTTTACATTAGCTGATGAAACCCTACCACGAAAAAGACTACTATTTGCTGAAGCCCCTGAGCTACTTTAACTAGTAGATACTAAAGTGTATTTGTACTTTGAGTTTAATGTAAGCCTATCTGTGACAAATATAATTTTTCTTGTGAGTTTCCTAAGGTCACTGTGTTCATACAATGACTTTTTTAAGTGTAAACTGACTTATGACATTGGAATTTGAAGCCTAAGTGCCAATTTTAGCAACATGAGAAACAAAAATTGCTGAAGTATCAGCCACACTATGATCATGTGACAGGCGCTAAACAGGAAGAACTAGTGAACCTATCATCAACCATTATAACATCATGAAAACATATTGATGGGTGAGCTCTTCAATTAATTCTACATAGGCTAAATTTTATGGGACTTCAGCTTGCTGTAAATGGTATAGGAGTTCTTTTCTTTGAGTTTGGTCAGACTTGGAATGTGAGCATGTGTCACAGTTTTACAATCATGATGAAACATCTTTAAAGGAACTAGGCTAATTGTAGGCCTCTTTTAATGATTTCCACATACCATTTAGAACTGGGGGTGGCCCACTGCTAGAGGAAAATGATGCTCCTCATAATCTAGGTTTGCAGAGATGAAGGGAGCCAAATCCTGTCCCTAAAATAAGATTATTCAATCTTTCAATGCATATAAAGGACGTTTTCTATTTTTTAGTTCTAGATTCTCAAGTAGCTCAATAACCTCAAGGAAGCAAAATTGGTATGTCATGACGCTGGAAAGAATGGGTTCATCTGGGGGAATATATGCAAATGAAATAGTAAGAGGTTGGCATAGGCGCTGAAGTGGTGCAAACTTTACTCAGCCAAGATCACGTCGCACAGGTTTTCATAATGAGTGGACACTGAAACCTTGGCACCAGAGTTCACCACACTATTCTGTGCGGACTCATTTTCTACCTGGTCAACCTACCAAGCAAACACCATCTGCCAGGCATTCCACCTCTCATTGCATCACTCTTGGGCTGCCTCAGCAGTCATTTTGCACATGCTTGCAGAAGTGGACTACTTGGAGTCTAATGTCTCTTTTGCAAGCTACAGCCCAGCTTGGGGTCACAAGTGGGCAGAGGTGTCCGCTCACCTCAACGCACTGGTAAGGCAGCACAAACATTGCGTTTGTTTACAGTAAAAAGCAAAAAATTAAACGGTGGGTGACACGTGCACCACCTATTTTTTCCAAAAATTCTTCATACCATGACAGAGCTTGGCTTGCACACAGATGCAGCAGCCAGACCACTCAGTCACAGTAACCTCAGCTGAAGTGGCAATTGAAGTTTGAAACTGCTATTCTGAATTGTATCGCTCTGATCCAAAAACCAGCCAAAATTGAAGAATTTCTTGAAAGTGTACATAACTGCACCATTTCCCATTATCTGGAGTTAATAAATTCAATTTCTTGAGATGGACTCTGATATGCCATTCACAGTGCACCGCACACAGGAAATGCCCATGTCCAGATGTAATTCCTTATAAGTTTATAAGAAATATTTTACTATTTCTCCTCTTTGTTGATAGCCTCAATGAACCATTGTTTGTTGGAAACGCGCCTCCTTCCTGGAAGCCAGGAGGCGTACACTATAACGTTGTATAAGAAGGAATAAGCTGGACTTGGCCAACTGGCGCCACATTCTACTTACTTACACTGATACTAAATTATTTACTAAACTTATGACCAACCTCCTATAGAAAGTTTCTCTGATATTATAACCTTTGAGAAATTCAGTTTCATTCCCAAGAAGTCTATATGGGACAACATACACACTGTAGCCAACGTCTTCAAATACATGGCTATTGGAGCACTTGTTTTTTAGACCAGCAGAAGGCTTATGATAGATTCAACTGGGATTACCTCAAGGACTGCCTCCACAAGTTCCACCTCCTCCATCAGTTCATTAATTGGGTGATTTTACTTATAATCTGCCAAAATGGCTGTGCGTGGCCTTGGATTCCACACTGATGTGGTTCACCTCAAAGGGCCTCCGCCAAGGGGACCCTTTGAGCCCACTCTTGTATAACTTTAGCCTTGATTCACTTTTACACATTGTAGTGCACGCCTTACTGGTGTCCATGTGCAAGGCCAAGCACCAGTTAAGATGTTAGCGTTTGCTGATGATTGTGTAATTGGGGTGTCTAACAACCAAGATGCATGCGCGCTTGAGGCTACTATCCAGATTTTACTCCAAGGTAAGTAACGCTGTACTTAACGCCTCCAAAACTGAAATCATTCTCCTTGGTCAGTTCCAAGCCTGATGGTCATCAGCACCCCATTTCCTACATGCTTCAGCAGCTATCTAACGGGTTCAATTTCCACACCCACCCCATACTGCCCCGCTTGTGCTCCCTTTTGTGCCAAGACCCACTTCTGGTCTAGTACGCCATTTGGTTCGTGGCTGGAGGCAGGTGGGTACGCCTCATTGGTGATGGAGCACCATATCCTGGACAATGTCACAAAACGGATTGCCTCCCTCAGAGCTCACTAAACTTCCCTCACAGGCAGGGTTGTGCTGGCCAACTCTATGCTCCTATCTTTAGTTTGGTTTGTTGCCCATGCTATCGCCTTTTCCACATCTTTCTTCACCTCGTTATACGCCCTCCTGCAATGGTGGCTTTGGTTAGGCCGCCCACCACCAGTGCGCATGGATGTCTTGTTTGGCACTCTCCAGAGTGGTGGTATGGGCCTACTCAACTTTGAGGCCCATGCTGGCAAAATACTTGGCACCTGGGTCGCTACGGTAACCAACCCCACACCTCTAGCCCAACATTAGTCATACACAGCCCGCTCCAACTTTTCCCGCGCCCTTGGCCTCCGCAATCCTACCTCACCCTTATTCTCTGTTAAATTATCTTGCCTCACATCCCTCTACTGCGTTCTCACATGGGATGTCAACCCACTTCAAACTAATTCTCCTCTCCATGCGGAGCGCTTAGTGGAGAATTTGCATTAGTGGGCACACAACCCAGAGGTGTCGCCATACTCCCCACTTTGCACAGGAAGTACAAGGCAAAGCCGTTCTAAACAGTGTGATACTAAGGAGGTCCCCCACCATGGCCAGGGTGGATTATTTGGACATGTTGGACATCCCATAAACTCTAGGAACCCAGAAAGCCATCTAGAAGTACGATATCACCATCTTTTGCAGCTGCATGTTCATTCCCATATGTGGCACCAATTAAAACGGGTATACTGTACTGCTGAGCGATCCAACACATCACTTTCCTCATATTTTAATGTGACTAATATGGCACTTTGGTCCACCACCTGGAAGAGTGCCCTCCATCAAAAGTGATCTGGCGTGAGGTTAAGAGTCTCTTTTGCCAGGATAAACACACCCTTCAGCCTATCTAAGGACATCTTCGCCTCGTCCTTGAGTTCCCCAATACAACCTTCCTTACAAGACTTAGTGTAGCAATTGCAATGTGGACTATCTGTAAGTCCAGGGGAACGTCCCCTGTGTGTCAATCAGGCCCTCTTACCATTTCCAAGCAAAAAGGCTCCAAAGAGGGTGGCTGTACCCATCACCCAGGGGGATCTCGCCCACGTGGCAGATGAGCGCTGGGTAACAGCTCTCCATCTTTGAATCTCTCCCCCGGTGCCCACATTCACCTCTCCCAAACTTGTACGCCTGGTCAGGGAAATTTGTGCCAAAATTGCTGAAATGAATTTGATCAGTCTAAAAACAAGCGGAAAAAAGCTCAATGATTGGGACCCACATAGTCAAAAAGGAACAAAGATTGACTCATTGGCTGTAATCGCTGACAGTTTCTATTCAGTCAACACCTCAATCATCAAAATTAACCCCCTCCCTAAATCATTGGGGATGATCCCCAACGTGCAGGTAGCAGCATCAGATACCATTGAAAATAGTTTAAAGCTCCCTTCCAGCCAATTGGGAGTTGCAGCTGATGCAATGCTTTTAACCAAACAAATGGCCCAGTCAATTGGCACAGGCAGGTTGGGCATCAAAAACCCATTACCAACAAATTGGGACCACCCCTACATGGGGTGACCTTGGGGAATTCCCATTGCTCATTGGGCTAGATGCCGTCACACCAACCACTGGAAACACAGTTTGAGTCTTGGTTTGGGTGTTAAAGGTTGAACTGACAGCGACTTGGCCTGTCGCTGACTCCTTTGATGTTGGTTCATAGTGAACTTATATTTCCCCATTCCTGAATAATTCACTGGCTAGGTTGAACTTGAGGGACTCAATACCAGCTTGTTTCCTCTCCAATCAATCACTATTTAATCAGTCACATTGCACTGAGAAAATTGTTGGTCAAATTTTCTTCCTTAAATTCTCCATTAAAAACTTTCCCAAAAATTAGTTTTTTATGTTGAGAAAAAAACCACCTTTTCCGCTGACACTCACACACCCCTTGGGGTTAATGGCCATATTCATCTGGTATTCTATTATGTGCCTGTACAAGATTCTGGCTCACTGGCAGTTATTGGTGAAACTCCTTTCCAGTTTCATATCTGTCATACCAGCATCAGTGCCTTTGGCATTCTGGTTTGCTGTTCAGGTGCTCCAGCACCTAGGCTGGCAGGCCAGTCTAATTATTACTTGCTGTTTGCCTGACATAATCGATCAACCATTATTACTAACCATTTCCACCTCTCTCATTGATATTAGCGCAACAATGGCCCCTTCTTTGCAGCTGAACCAGGTTGTGGAGAAAATTTTCCCTGTCCATAATAGTCAAGTTCCACTCAAAATGTCATATCCGCACCCCATAGTTGCTATGGCTATTGTGCTCATGTCAAACCTAGCGGTTTCACCTACCCCACTACCATCTCTTCAGTATCATTGGATTCATCCACAACTACCAATATAGAGAACTTAGCTTACTTCTTATTATTCATGAAGATTTGTGGTGGGTCCCATAACGTCTCCTTTGAGGCCCTGGTGGATACTGGAGCTGCGGGAAACTTTATGAGTGTTGAACTGGCCCAACAATTGGAACCTGACCTGGATGTAGGCCCTTCAGTGATGGTTGCATCATCAGCCTCTCAAGCCTCATACCTGGTTCTCCAACCAGTTACATTCTCAATACACCAGTTCAGCTTCTGTGATTGGTTCTCAGCAATGCCAAACCTGGTGTTCCTGGTTATCTTAAGAGTTGGTTGGTGGCATCAGCAACATATTAAAATTTATCTAGAGTCAAATATGTTGTCTTTTGCCAATGATCAAACTGAGGGAGAATTCCCTTTAGTTAATACTCTCAAGAAAGCCCAAGGTCATAGTTCCATAAATTCCCTCATTTCCCCTTCGGGCCTCCCATCCAATTTTCCCAATGAATTGATGTGCTATCAGAGTATTTTAGATTCCGAAAAAGTGGACGATCTCCCCCCTCACACTAAATTTTACTGTGGATTCCGTATGATAGCACAATTGGTGAATATCATTTGCCTGTTGTATCCCCACATAGTAGAGGAGGAGGTTGCACTCAACACTTGGTTGAACGATATGCTTAAAAAAGGGTGGTTGTTTAAGGAGACGTCGCCAGTAGCGTCTCTCATTATCTTTGCTAGAAAATCCAATGGTTCCCTCCATCCCTGCATGGATTATGGACACTTAAACAAAGTCATGGTTTATGATCCCTACCCCCTGCCTTTAGAGCAGATGATTAGCCAAGAAATCGCCAAATCTTGGATGTTCTATAAGCTGGATATCGTCAACACCTTTAACCAGATTTGAATAATGGAAGGGCAAGAATGGTTAACAGCGATCTGGATGAAGCGTGGCATTTTCCAATTCCGCGTAATGCCCTTTGGGCTGAAGAATGCTCCTGCTACGTTTCAATGTATGATTGACAGTGTACTAGGTGACCTCTAGTTTACTTGCACGGTTGCTTATATCAATGACATTCTGGTTCACTAGCCAACTCCCAAACAACATGATATCACCTTGGAAGCTGTCGTGGCTGCTTTGCATAAGGCGGGATTATTCATTAAGCCTTCCAAATGTGAGTTCTATAAGGAGGAAGTTGCATTTCTTGGGAACCTCATCCTTAAGGATGGCTACATGATTCCCCCTAATAAGTTGGATGCTATTTGGGAATGGCCTACCCCAGCAACCCAGAAACAATTAATGAGTTTCTTGGGAACCATTATTTTCCTTAAGAAATTTTCCCCAGCCCTTTCCCATTTGGCGGCCCTGCTCCACCCCCTCACCAGCAAGAACGTACCATTTCATTGGACGCCCAAATGCCAGCAGGCACTTGAGTCAATCAAGGAAGTGTTCTTATCCCCTCCCATCCTGAAACACGTGGATCCTGCAAAACCATATATCATCACATGCGATGTCTCCTCGGTGGCAGTAGGGGCAGTGCTGCTCCAAGAGCATGAGGGCTTGGAACATCCAGTTGCATATTTTTCCCAGAAGTTTATGTCTATGAAGCAATCCTGGGACATTTATGATAAAAAGTTGGAAGCCGTAGCATGGGCATTGACTCATTGATGGTACCTGTTACAGGGTGCTCAGCATGAGTTAACTGTTTTCATAAATCACCAAGCTCTCTTGTATTTCCATAAACCTCAAAAATTGGTGCATCGACAAGCCCAAACCTATTGGGGCTTGTTCAGTTTCAATTTTAAATATGAATTTGTAAAAGGTGCACTTAACATTCTTCCTAATTTTCTCAGCCAAAACCCCTCCCACTGTCCCATAGATTTGGAAGAAGTGAACATCATTACCGTGATTCCCGCTGCTCAAATTTTGTTGATTGTTCCACCATCATCCCTTCTGCCACCCTTGCTCCCAACTCTCCACTTGTTGATCAGGTCTTAGCCGGCCAAATGACCTGCCCTGAAGGGTAGAGTTAGACGAGCAATTGGCCCTATAAAATCATAAAAACTCTCTGTACTCCTTGGTGGAGGGACTCATCTATTTTAGGTCGCGAATTAGGGTTCCCCCTCTTTTCTGAGCTGAGGTATTTCATGCGCATCATGACCCTCCCACAATTGGCCATCTGGGAAACAAAAAATGCATTGAACTGATAAAGCAAACCTATAACTGGGTGGGAAAAATGAAGGAAGTTCTGATTTGGATTGCCAATTGCGTTACCTGTGCTCAGGCAAAGTTGGACCACTCAGGAAGGAAGGGTCTCCTGCACCCACTACAACAGGCGGAGGGTCCATGGATGTCAGTGTCTGTGGACTTTATTGTCAAACTCCCCTGTTCTAATGGGTTTACAGCAGTGATGGTGGTGGTTGATTTCTTCAACAAATTTTCCCTTTTTATTCCATGTACTTCTGCGATCATGTCTGAAGAGACCACTCAGCTAATTGTATGCCATGTGTTCTCGATGTTTGGCCTCCCATAAGAGATCATCAGTGACCATGGACCCCAATTTACAGCAAGATTTTGGAATGAGCTTTTATCCATCCTAAAAATCAGCCCCTGTCACTCCACCGCTTACCACCCCCAGTCCAATGGGCAAACTGAGTGGGTTAACCAAATTTTGGAACAGTACTTGCGCTGTCACGCTTCAGCCACCCAAAATATTTGGGCCAATGACCTCCCTCTCACCCAGTTTTCCTATAACAACGGCACTCACGTCTCTATGGGGTTTTCTCCCTATGAGGCAACGTTAGGTTATAACCCCTCTTTTTTGGTTGGTCCTTGTATACGCCCAGAGGTTCCTGCTGCCGCAGATCACATTGAGTATATCCAGTTGACCCAGTCCTTAGTATGGGAGCACCTTATAAAGGCTATCAATGATTATAAACAGTTTTCAGATTGCAAACGGCTTCTGGGTCATGATATTGCGGTGGGCTCTAACATCATGTTGGACACCCACCATCTGCGGATGCTGGTACCATCCCAAAAGTTTGCAAGCAAATGTTTGGGCCCCCACCTGGAGGAGGAAGACTTGGGCAATGGTGCTTTTTGGTTGAAACTGCCAGCTCATTGAAAACAGAATCCCATATTACACGTGTCTCTGTTGTCCCCATTCAAGGGGATTGTCCCCACCAAAACTAAACGAATTGTGATAGAGGATGTGGAGGAAGCCGAGGTGGAAAACATATTAGCATCCCACAAATACTGGCAGTCAGTCCTTTATCTTATGGCTTGGAAAGGGTATCCAGCTTATGATAACAGTTGGGTTAAGGCTTGCAATTGTGCTAACTGCATGGAGCTGGTTGATGCGTTTCACAAATCTCATCCTAACGCCCCCCACCCCCCAAAAGTTGCAACAGTCATGGCGATCAAATTACCCAAGACACACAAAAATGTGGCCCTAGTGCAGTTTCCCAGTGGCAGTGATCTTCCTTTAGAAAAAGGAAAGGGTAATGTAAGTTCAGGGGAACGTCCCCTGTGTGTCAATCGGGCCCTCTTACCATTTCCAAGCAAAAAGGCTCCAAAGAGGGTGGCTGTACCCCTCATCACCCAGGGGATCTCGCCCACGTGGCAGATGAGCGCTGGTAACAGCTCTCCATCTTTGATCGCTCCCCCGGTGCCCACATTCACCTCTCCCAAACTTGTATGCCTGGTCAGGGAAATTTGTGCCAAAATTGCTGAAATGAAGTTGATCAGTCCAAAAACAAGCGGAAACAAGCCCAATGATTGGGACCCACATAGTCAAAAAGGAACAAAGATTGACTCATTGGCTGTAATCGCTGACAGTTTCTATTCAGTCAACACCTCAATCATCAAAATTAACCCCCTCCCTAAATCATTGGGGATGATCCCCAATGTGCAGGTAGCAGCATCAGATATTATTGACAATAGTTCGAAGCTCCCTTCCAGCCAATTGGGCGTTGCAGCTGGTGCAACGCTTTAACCAAACGAATGGCCCAGGGACTGGGAATGGGCAGATTAGGCATCCCAAACCCGTTCCCAACCAATTGGGACCGCCCCTACATGGGGTGGCCTTGGGGGGTTCCCATTGCTCATTGGGCTAGATGCTGTCGCATCAACCACTGGAAACACAGTTGAGTTTTGGTTTGGGTGTTCAAGGTATACTGACAGCGACTTGGCTTGTCACTGACTCCTTTGATGTTGGTTCCCAGTGAACTTATCTGTCCCCATTTCTGAATAATTCGCTGGCTAGGATGAACTTGAGGGACTCAATCCCATCTTGTTTTCTCTCCAATCAACCTCTATTTTGTCAGTCACATTGTACTGAGAAAATTGTTGGTCAATTTTTCTTCCTTAAATTATCCATTAAAAACTTCCCCAAAATTTAGTTTTTTATGTTGAAAAATAAACCGCCTTTTCTGCCAACTCTCACACACCCCTTGGGGTTAACAGCCATATTCATCTAGTATTCTATTATGTACCTGTACGAGATTCTGGATCACCAGCAGTTATTGGTGAAACTCCTTTCCAGTTTTATATCTGTCATACCAGCAGCAGTGCCTTTGGCATTCTGGTTTGCCGTTTGGGTGCTCCAGCACCTATGCTGGAAGGCCAGTCTAATTCTTACTTGCTGTTTTTCTGACACTATCCAGATGGTTGTTTTGGATGCCATTTCAGGCTCTACTCTTACCCTTGAGAAAGCTGTATGCCAAACCCAGTCATACCTTATGGTCCACTTTCAAGCATGGTTGTTTGGTTACCTACCATCCCATCAGCGACAGTTGGTATCATCCTGGTTTCTGGTTTGGTTCATCACTTCAAACCCTTTCCTTCATATGTGCTCAATAGTGGCGCAAGCCTCTACTCACAATACCCCTCTTTCTTTATTTGGCATTCCCACTGGCAACAGGAGACAGCGTTAGATTCTCTGTGGTGCCTCTAGCCTATCTTAGTGCTTGTTAGTTTAAATATCAGAAGTGTCCATCTCATGGTCAGCCTTCACCGAATTAGATTTAATATTTGAAATAGTAAAAGGTCCAGGGAAATTATCTGGAGGGGGACAAAATGGTGGTGAGATCTGAGAGGTCTTTTACACCTAGTGATAGGGATGGGTTCCAGCTCGCTATGTTAAATAAGGCGTTCAAAAGGCCTTTAAAGGACTCATATTTGAAATGAAAGTTGCAGAGGTTCCATTAAGTATGAGCTTGACGGTGGACTAATTTTGGGTTTATGGTAGTACAATAGGGGCTTATAACTGGTTTGCAAAATAACTTCATGTTGCGCGCCTTGAAGGAGGTAATACCAGTGGGTAAGTGACCAGGCCACTCCCGTTAGAACTTTTTTCATAAATGACAAACCCTGATCCATAGATGTGAATTTTCAGGGAATGTAGGAGACATGGTTTTCAACCTCTTCATGTTATTGAAACAACACTTCACCCAAAGAAACTGACGAGTAATAACAATCCACAATGAAAAATTTGAAAATATGCACGTGGCAGAGCACTGGGTTCATGAGAAAGACTTCCTTCATGGCCTCAAATGCCTATTGGCGCTCATTAAACCATTTAGTGGAGAGTTTATTTCCAAGTAACTGGCGGAGAGGTGCAGCTAGCTGAGTGAGAGATGAAGAGAACTTTTTTAGGAATTTTACTGTCAGAGAAGCTCCTGAGTTGCTTCTAGGAGGTTGGAGTAAATCATGATTGGTTAGATTTGAGTTTGCAGGAAAAACTGCATCCTTATCCTTTAAAAGGGATTTTACCCTTTCAATCAATTAACGCATATATGCGTCCAAAAAATGGGGGTGATGTAAACCTAAAAACGCATATATGCATCCAAAAACCGAGGGGTATGTAAATCTAAAATCGCATATATGCGTTCAAAAACTGAGGGGTATGTAAATCTAAAAACGCACATATGCGTCAAAAAGTGAGGGATATGTAAATCTAAAAACGCATATATGTGCCCAAAAAATGAGATTTACATATTTATTTCAAAATTTGTTGAATATTCATATTATGGACAAGGACCAAATTTACCAAAATTTTATGTCACAAACATAAACCAAATCTACTAGAAATTTGTGTTACAGACAAGGACCAAAATGATTACAAAAAGTGTGAACGCCAGCTAAGAAATTCATGCCAAATTTAAGGCCAAAAAACGGATGATTTTTTTTGAAAATGACTGAAAGGGTTAAGAAGGTCACTTCCTCATGGAAAAATTCACACTTGTAGAACTTCACAAAGAGCCTAACCTTGTGAAAGCCATCACAATCTGCAGATCCTTTTTGTGTAGCTCATGAATAGAATAGACCAGTATGTCATCAATATAAGTGATGGCGCATGAGAACTGAAAGTCACCAATGACATCACTAATGAGGTGATGTAAAGTTGCCAATGCATTGTTTAACCCAAAGGGCATCACCCTGAATTGAAAAACTTCGCTTGTTCCAGATGGCTGTGAGCCATTACTGCTTTTTCTTAACCCTCACTTGATAAAAACGTTGACCAGGTCAAATTTGAAGAGAATATGAGACTTTGCAATATCTTGTGCAATGTAACGTTCCAGAGACAGGGGTAAGAGCCTGGGACCATGACATTGTTTAAGTGCTCATAGTCACACAGTGCTTCAGGAAACGATATGCGTTTCTGAGCAAAGACAATGGAAGATGTGATGAGTGAAGATTTCCTAGTAATTTATCCTTTTTCCAACATTAGTCCAGCCATATTACCAAAGATTTATTTTTCTCCTCAGTGTATGGGTATGAGAGGCAATTTACCTTATATAAATTCACTAAAAAAATGAAATACCAAGTCATACTTGATTTACAAGAAATCTGGTAGCCTGGCTCATGTCAAAGACATCCTAGTAGTGATGAGAAAGGAGAAATGTCTAGTGGAGGTCCATAATGGGAAGTGTAGGTGTTAAGATTAGGCTCAAGGAGGCTCAGAAGGTAGGGTGTTGACTAAAAAACTATTCACTGAGACCAATATCATCAAAGGAGAGGAGCTACTTTTATAAATTAATGTTCACACACTGGCACTGACATTAGCCTACAATAATAATCACAGTATATTAAATTCTATAATATGGTCTAATAGGTTGTAGGAACAGATTTATGAACAAAGACTAAATTGAACGCTGTAAATAATGTTGTTTAATTGGCTCTGAGAATGCGCTCAATACTGGAGGAGCTTCATCTATGTCCATGCCAATGATTGTGCAACACTGCGATCCATAAAATGCTTGCTGCCACTGATTCCAGAAGATCCTGAACTGTACCTCCCTTTGACCCAATGAAGAAGGTGATGGGAAACAGGAAGTAGCCATCATCTTTCTATGTGGTTCTGAGATTAAGAGATATGTGGGAATGTAAATAGGAAAGGATAGGGAGTAAACTACTAGTAGCTGGTGAGCCGTGGTGCCTACCCTTCACACAAGTTACTGCCGTTGTTTCCTGGTCAAAAAACAAGGCAGGGGTTAGGACTAAACCCCTCTCCTCCCCATCAGGGGTGAATGAGCAAGCATTAACAAGTAGTGGGGGTATATAGTAGCTAAGGAGGGGAATGTCACGCCCATTCCAGATAAGAAGGCTGAGAGTGCCAAAATTTATGACCAGTTTATTGTTTATAAAGTTGCTGATTGAATGAAGACTGTGTTATCGATTTGGGTTTGATAGAACCTAATGAAGAGCCAAGAATGCCATTCACAGTCAGCCTAGTGACTTTGAGGTGAGACGCTCTGAAGTTATAAGAGGGGTAAATTTATTTAAATAGATACCAAAGGACTATAACAAACCAGAAGGATGTATTGGTGGCAATAAAGAACTTACTGGGCATTACATTATGGGCGGGAGAGGCAGGGAGAGTGACAGCAAAACAACAGAGCAGCTGTTGGTCAATGCATGCAAACATATTTGTAAGGATCCTTTCTGCCGCTGCTAGGCTGGATAGGTAGTTGCACCGCTTGAACAAAAAGGAAATGTTCCTGAGTGTTGCTTCTGGAAAGATAGCGGACCTGGAGAACACCCTTGACGAGTGATGAAAGGCCGCCGCTTCCCCCAGAATATGCCAGTCCTAACCTCATGTCAGCGGCCTCCCTGAATCACCCATCATCATCAAATCCGCTGAAGCATCTATTGGAAAATTTGGCTATATTACAACAAGTATTCATCCTTTCCACCAGTTTTTGATTATATCCCAGAAAGGGGAGAAATTGCTACGCCCAATTGATGGGAAAATCCATGATAAAATGAATCAAAAATACCTTGTACGCGACAGTACAATAATCTTGAGTGGGCAAAACCATAAGGGTAAAAACTCTAACGCCTCAAAAAGTTAAAAAGTATTCCCAGGTTGAAACGTCAGGCGAGCCATCCACTGTATCTGAATTCTGGAGGCCCTGGCAAACAATCAATGACTTGTGAAAAATAATGGACATATTTCAATGCTGTGGGAATATTTGTTTAATTTAATTTATTGCGGGGAAGGCTGACCATGGGACAGACACTTCCGAATATGACTCAGACGAGACAAAACATAGTACCAGGGGAGGCACCCCAGAGAAGCGATGCTATCTCTTGTTGCCAGCGGGAACGCCACTTATGGGGAGGGGTAGGGAACGTGTGAAGGGGCCGTAGCCACTATTGAGCACGTGTGGAGGAAGGGGTCTGATTTAATGAACCAGACTGGGAACCAGGAGGAGACCAGTTGTCAGCGATGCGGTGGGAGATATCCAAACATCCACGCTTGAAAGTGGTCCACCAAATGAGACCGGAATCTGTGGACAGCTTCAGGGAGGGTGGGGATGGATCCAGCAATGGCATCCAAGACAATCGTGTGGATAGTCCACATGGCGATTGCAACCACCAGAGCACGGAGGGAAGGTGGGAGGGGGAGGCCATTGATGAAGCAAACATATCTCTTGACAGACTGAAGGGATGCGTTTGATCCTGGCCTAGCAGACGTTGGACTTCGCGCCATATCACTTTAGAGGTGGGGCACTTCTCCAGGAGGTGGAACAGCGTTCCATACTGGCCACACACGACACAGGATGAGTGTAAAGCGTTAGAGCGCTCAGCTGTACGATACACCTGCCTCAGGCAGCGCCACACATGGGAGCGGACTTGAGGCTGCAACAAAGGATGGTGTGCGTATTTCCAGATAGTCTTTTGGGTTTCAATGGAATAAGGGATGTCCATCATGTCCAGGTAGTCCACCCTGGATAGGACATGAGGTCGAATGGGGATCACGCCATCATGGATGGGTAGCCCCTGTACCTCTTGTGTGAACTGAGGAGAGGGGCGGCCTCTTCGATATGTATGTCCACTAATACGATTTCTCCACTCTGCGCTTCGCATGGAGAGTAGGATTCGTTTGTAGTGGGTTTTCGTCCCGTGAGGACCTGTGGCCAATGTGTGTGATGCGAGGTATTTCATCAGGGAATGGGGGTTTGATGGATTGTTGAGGCCCAAGGCTCAGGAGAAGTTGGAGCGGGCCAAGCAGGACCAGTGTTGGGATGGGAGTGTAGGAGCAGTGACGGCTGCAATCCAGGTGCCCAGGATCTTGGTGGCATGGGCTTTGAGGTCAAGCAGGCCCATGCCACCATGATGATGAGGGCCAAACATGACCTCTAGCCGTACTGGTGGAGGGTGGCCTGACCACAGCCATCCTTGTAGCAAAGCATACAGGGATTTGAAGAAGCTTGGAGAGAAGGGGATGGCGTGGGCTCTGAACCAGACTTTGGATAGGAGCATAGAGTTGGCAAGAACAACCCTGCCAGTGAGGGTAGTAGGGTGGGCTCTGAGAGAGGCGATTTGCTTCGTCACGTTGTCCAGTATACAGCACTCCATTACTGCTGACGCGTATCCACCTGCCTCCATCCACACGCCCAGATGGCGTACTGGTCCTATGGTAGGACGTGGCATAAAGGGGAGCACCAGTGGAGCGGTGTGTGTTGAGTTAGTAAGGCGTGGACGTGGGCGAGTAGATGGGCCGGGTTGGGAACTAATTGCTGGGGCCCAGCAGTTCTGAAACTGACCAAGGAGGATGATTTCGGTTTTGGAGGCGTTCAGTGCCGCGTTGCTTACCCGGGAATATTCCTGGATGAGGGCTTCAAGCACGCGTGCATCTTTGTTATTAGACACCCCCACTACGCAATCATCTGCAAATGCCATCATCTTGACTGGGGTTTGGCCTGGCACATGGACCCCAGTGAGGTGGGCATTCACATTTCGCAGTAGTGGGTCAAGGCTGAAGTTGTATAAGAGTGGGCTGAGGGGGTCCCCTTGTCGCAGGCCCCTTTGAGGGCGGACTACTTCCGTTAGGAAGCCTGGGCCATGCACTGCCATTGTTGCAGATTCCATGAGCAGCATCACCCAGTTAATGAAGTGGGGGGTAGGCGAGATTGATGGAGGCAGGCCCTAAGGTATTCCCAGTTTACTCTATCATAGGCCTTTTGTTGGTCCAAGAATACAAGTGCCCCAGAGGCTGTGGACTGACACACATTAGCCACAGAGTGCACGTTATCCCAAATCGACCTTCTGGGGATGAAACTGAATTGTTCTGGGGAGATGGTGGCAGATGCTACAGTCCCTAAACGGTTAGCCATGATTTTTGTTAAAATTTTGGTGTCTGTGTTTGTTAGAGAAATGGGGCGCCAGTTGGCTAAGTCAAGCCTATCCCCTTTCTGTTTTTTAGTACTAGATGGTCCCCTATCCCCTTTCTTTAAAGAGTGTGACAGTAAAGGCCTCATGTCCTCCTGGTAGGAGGCGCATTTCCAACAGGCTTTGGTTGAGTGAGGCTAGCAGTAATGGGGATATATATTTAAAATATTTTTTGAAGAACTCATATGGAATGCCATCTGGGCATGGGCATTTTTGGTTTGGCGCACCGCGAATGGCTGTCCATAATTCGTTCAGAGTAATTAAATTCATTATTTCCAGTTATCAGAAAATGGTGCAGATATGAGCTTGGTCAAGAAATTCCGCCATTTTGGCTGGCTGAATTGGTTCAGCTCAGTATAACTCGGAGTAATATCTTTGCATTTTGATTGCCACTTTGGCCGGTGTGTCCGCAATAGAATTATCTGATCTTTGCACCTGTGTGCAGGCCACGCTCTGGCGTGGTGTGAAATTTTTTTAAAGAAGTATGCGGTGCACTTGTCGCCTTTAGTGATTCATGTGGCCCTGTATTGGACACAAACCCGATGTTTGTGTTATCTTTCAAGTGCGTTGAGGTGGGCGGCTGCCTCCGCCCACTTCTGGCCCCATGCAGGGCTATATCCTGTGGCTGTAATGTTGGACTCCAAGTGGGCCAATTCTGCCAGCGCGCACGATATAACTGCCAATGTGGCTCGTGAGCATCTGGAGGAGAGATGGCGATAGTGGCAGATGGTGTCTTCTTTGAAAGTTGCCCATGTGGAAATGGGGTCTGCACAAAACGGTGCAACAAACAATTTTGCCAAAGTTGCCTCTTCCACCCACGTGGAAAATCCTGGTGACACGAGCTTGGGGGGGCAGATTTTGCACCAATGTGGGGCCTCTACAACTGTGACAGGTAAGTGGTATGTTATCGAGACCAGTCAGTGGTCAGAGAATTCCATTTTTGTTGTTTTGAAGTGGGAGATGTGGGGTTGGAATTTCGCCGGCGCTAGAATAAGGTCGATGCAGGTCATGGACCTTAATTAGCTGTTATGGATGTGGGGACGCATCATGTTTTCTAGCAGTGGGGCATGTCATGGCAGTGCATCCCTTAACCCAAGGGTGGCTTTTAGAATGCATAGTTCTATGTGACCCTGTGGGGCATGGGGTGAGGGTGGCCACCGGTCCATTGATGAGGTTAGCCAACAGTTCATGTCACCAACTAGGAAAGAATTGGGGGGTAGCAGAAGGGATTTGACTGACGAGAAAAATTCCTGACGCTCATGTGCACCGTTTGGGGTATAAATGTTGACGATTGTGTGTGCAACATTGGCCCATGAGAAGGTGACAATGAGCACTCAGCCATTTAGGAACGTTTCTGAAGATGTAAATTTGAAAAAATTGTTTTACAAATTAGCACCCCACAGTGCTTTGACCAAAAGGATAGGGATGGTAGGAGCATTGTTTTCCAAGCTTCCTCAGAACCTTGTGGACAGTGGGACTCCTGGATGGCCAGGATATCCACGGGTAAATTGTTTTGTAAAAACTCAGTTTCCTAGCCTGGGACGGGGAGGCCTTGAGTCTGGCGATATTTAGCATCCCTAGAGTGAAGGTTTCCCCCATTGCACCTTAGGTGTGAGGGGTGGGCCCCCGGGCCCACCAGCCTCTTCCAGGTCCCCACAGGCTTTCACAGCAGCATGGGTATTAGCAGCAACGCTATTGGGGTTTTTGTTAATTTTTGTGGAAAGAGTCACGTTGGCTTTGGCCTTTGCTTTTTGTTTTTCCGACATTGGACGAATTTTTTGCAGTGCGGATAAGTTCAGTGCACCGTTGAGTGGGGCAAATTTTTTTTTAGTTGGGATAGGTCCCAAGTCAGTTTCAACTGGGGCTTGGGTGCAGCGATTAGGTGAGATTAAACCTCCCATCAGATCCTCAGATTGAGTGGCCCATTTGGCATGGGCCTCCCAATCTGATTGGGTGATGGATTCCTGAGTTGCTTCCGCCATGAAGGTCTCCATGTCTTCCTGGCGTTGTGAGTGTGGGATGGTGATGTTGGCCTTGGCCATTTCTTTGGCTGCGGCCCTTCAGGCCTGCTTGGTCTTCTTCCACTCCTGCGGGGGGATGGGCTTTACCAATAGGTAGCAGCCTTGTGCTCCCCATGGGAAAGCCTCTTTGGTGCTTGCAGTTGGTTCGTAGTGCGCCTCTCCGCTGGTCATGGCTGCTGAGGGGTGCTCTTGGAATGTGATGCCCTCTTTGATGGGGCATGTGTGCGCCTTATGGCTGAACGCATCACTTTGGGTGCAAATGGGGGGTGCGCTGTCCACGGTTACCCAGAATGGGTGGGTGGTATGCCCTGTGATGTCAATAAAGGTGGAGTGTGGGATCTGGGTTAGGTCCTTCGCGATCTCCTCAGTTGGGGTCAGAACTGCAATGGCTTTGCTGGTGCACAGGTGTGGCATCAGCATGAAACGTTGCATTTTGAAAGATTGTATTTCGCCGTATATGGCGAGACCATCTTTCAGGTGTTGCTCCAAAATGTCACGTTTTACCATAGTAGGCAAAAAAGTCAAACGTGAGGAAAATTTGGTTTGATTTTGTCCATCTGGTGCATTTAGTTTCAACGACCCATTGCCCTTCGGGGAGGTCGACCACTATACACACTGCTGCAGCCTCATCTGCTGCGATTTTGCTTTCAAAACCTAGGTCCAGCCAACTGCACGACATGGAGTGAGGTGCAACGTACACTGCGGTTGGGAAATTTTTGTGTACATCTTCATAAAATTTTTCCCATAGGGCTGTTTTTTGGATGTCCAGATACACATGGACTCCAAGTTCCACCGACGAAAGTGGCTGGGAATGTGGCGTGTTGATGTACTGGTTGCATCGTGCTTGCCACGTGAGTATCTCCGGGGAAATTGTGACCACCTTTTTATAGATTTTTTTCTATTCTGCTGGATTCTCCAGGGCATTTTCGAACATTAGAGGCCGTGGGCCTTCCGCCTGCTCCTCTTGCCTTGCTTGCCCAACTGCTCCAAGACATGGGCGCAGACTAATCCCTCTATGAGATTATCAAACTAGATTTAGTCTTGAATTGAATAGGTTGCAAAAGTGTTTGCAATGAGAAAGAAAGTTGCTGTGGGAATATTTGTTAGAAGTTCAGTTGTCATAAAGTGCGTGAGCCCTTTACCCCTGGGTTATGCTATAAAAACCCAGAGCTCTTCATACAGTAGAGTATCAGATTATTTTTGTAAATTATATAATAAAACATTAATTTCTAACAATTTAACTCAAACCAAATTTAAAATTTATTTAGGGTTAAAATTTTAGTCTCAGCTGATGAAACTGCCAAAACTGATGGAATTTTCCCACTCTCTGTTATTATAATAGCAGTCACCATATCCTTGTTAATTTCAGTGCTGGCCTCACTCAGTAAGGAAACCAAGGGGTCCACCCTGGTGAACTGACCTATCAACCTGCCACCCAAGGATATTCAGGCAACGATCCACAACCAGAGCTCAGATTGTATCAAATTGATTTGACCTAATAGGCTCAAACCCTAATTGAAGTGAATACTGCAATGGAGCAGAACCCTAATGATTCTGCTGGCAGATTTTAACGTGGGGATTCGTTGATCCCTCTCACTATCAGGTACATGAACAGATTAACTCTGATGCAAAACCCAAATCAGAACAATTGCTGAGAGCTCCCCCATCTAAACCTGCTGGTTCTCTCACAGTTCAAGAGGTAGGGACGAGACTATTTACAGTAATCATACTGATAGTTGAAACTGAATATATGTTCTTTGATCAGTATTTCCTGCACCTTTCCCCTAGCAGATCTTATTCTTTCATCCTCATAACTGGCCATGTTGTGCAGGCTACAGATGCTATTGTGGGTATTGGAATTGCACCAATAAAAGCCAAGTTTTTCCTTGGTACACTTTATGTCTGATATAATTATACAGCCACTTAATACAGTGATGAAGTTGATGGGCAGCGACCTGTTGAATCTGGGATAATTGACATCTAGAAGAAATTTATACAGCCTCATGTAAGCCCTCCTGACATGCTAGTCATAGATTATACTCATCAGAGCCATTGGACAATTGCTCTGAGTTCAGATAGCGCAACCAATCTCCACAATTAATGCTCAAGCTTTCGATGTGATGATGGTTGTAAACACCACCTTCCCCTCAGATGAGATAGCCCAGCAGGTACTGAGGGGTCCTGGCCAAACTGCGCATGAGAGCCATTCTAACAGGCAATATGGAGTTTTCCAAGGAACCTCAATTGCTGTCCCCACATGATGCCCTGTAAGGAGATGCATAAAATGGCCCACACAGTACTATACCAGAACACCCACTTAGTTGAAGCCCCTTCCTCACTCTTCAAAATTGTCTCATCAATGGAGGCTACCCCAGATTTAAGAAACCCAGCTTATGTACTCCTTATTCCTCCGGTGGCACTCGCCCCAAGTTTAGACACATCCAAGCATTCTAAAAAATAGTTGACTCCCTCAAGCTCTCAGAGGGTGTTGCCATTGCCACCTTCCAGGCCTCCTTTAACCACAGGGAAAGCTCACACACGGCATGATATAATGTGGTCCAGAGTTTGAAAAGAATACATAGCCTGGATCAATAAATTGAAGCTCAACTAAAGTACAGATGGAACAGAAAATTGACCCTGCTGAGACCCTATCACCGGTCCAATAGACCAACCAGCTGCCCTCTTACAATGAGGGAGTACTTATGCTAATGGATGGAAAAGGGAAGGTATCTGGAGAGATGATGAAGAATCAAACCAGACCATCAATGGAACACCAGAGATCAATCTAGCAGACATGTACCACCCTATGATCCACCATCAGACACCAAAAATACTCGCCCTCGCACCCTTTGCCTCCACACAGCTCTGGTACAGCGGAATATTTGAGCTGGTACCACCCACACCTACAACCCAGAACTAGCATTAAACCCCATATGGGATAGTCAGTCATTTTCACAGCTAAGAGGGTGATGTGATGTCCTGCACAGATCCCCCTGGGATCCATGTAGCGCAGCATGATTCCAAAGGGCCCAATCTCATAAACCTTGTATGAGATGCAACTAATATACCCACAGGTACACTTTTTATCCCATTTAACCCAGAGGATATACGGTGTCCCCCTACCATCTCAAAATAATGGAATAAATCAAATAAGAGCGCTGCTAAAATCTGGTCATCAAAAATCTTAACAACGTATGCTTATTGATGGACATGACTGACCCCAATTAAGCTACTCTGTCATATGCCTGCGCGGTGGCAAAGTCATCCCAATTCCTAATGAAATATTAAGACCAAGACAAGTTAGCCACATACTTAGATGTCAAAGATGGTGTATGCGCCATCAATTGCTTCAATAAACACAATTGCGCCTATTTCTTGTTCATCATAGATATTTCAGTAAAACCAAGATAGGTGACAATTAATGCCTTAGTGGACACTGGCGCCTCTGGGAACTTCATCAACCTCAAGGTGGGCCAGGCACTAGACCTAATGGTTACCACAAGTGCCCCTGTCATTGGTGCCTCTTGTGCACTGATGATTACACTGCACCTCCATGAGCCTCACACTTTCCAGACCACAGAACCACTTTCACACCAAATTTTCAGCGATCCCAGATTTGCTTTATCCTATGATACTATCTGTGCGATGTTGACACTGGCATTCAGTATCCATGAACTTTGAGCAGAACACTCTTGCTTTCACCTCCTTCTACCACAAATGGTGAAATTTTCCTGTTTTCCACCCTGATGGAAGGCAACAACATAGCGGCAAATGTAAAGTATAACACTCTGAAGCTGTCCCCAAACTTCCTACAATGCCCCACATCCTCAAGCCATATAAAGAGATCTTTAACATTGACAGCACAAATTGCCTACTTCCACACTCTGAGTTTTATATAGATTTCTGTTTGATGGTGGATCTCACAAAGATCATTTGTCTCCTTTACCCATACACTGCCTCTGAAAATTAAGACCTGAAGACCTGGTGTCAAGAAATTTGTATGACTGGACAATAAGCATATGTTTGGAAGATCATATTTCCAGTGATGAAGTGAGCTTAAGATTTGAATATTAATTTATGTCAACTTGAAATGAGTCAATAGAGGCAGTAATATTTTGGCAGATATAGGAAATTCCACTAAAGACTCAATGATTGGAGGAAACGCTATATTTGTAGTGAATAGAGAATTACCAAGCTGATGGGTCAGAATGTACTGAGAATATTGAAGGCAAAGAGCTGAACAAGAGAATGGAAAAGGGAGATCTTTTGGAAGAGAAGAGTAAAGGAAAGGGGATAGCGGAAGTAGTCCATTATTTTATATAAAATAAATTGGTATCTGTTGGGGTGATAGCTCTTATTTATCACTTTATTGTCAATTACTAATGATTGGCAATCTTCATATAATTCATCCTAGCTCATTTATATTAAACCTGTGCAACCAGCATAGCGGAATTAATCAATACTACTAAAAGTCAACAGTGGTGCTCACTGCAGGGGGCCACTGGTCAACTGTAGTATAAAGGCAACTAGGGCATCATGACAAGCCCCCACTATTTATGTCAGAATCTAATAGGGTTCCACAATTGATGCTTTGAGGAGACAATGGAGACATCCAACGCGGAACTGTCACTATTTAGGGTAATGGAACCAGGATATGAGGAAACCAGGATGGACTTGCAGTTAGCAGCTTTCCATGCGTTAGAGCTAGACCAACAGGGAATATCCACAAAAGTAACCCCTCAGAAACTTTGAGTTATCATGGAATGGCTCTTGTGGTGTTACTGCCTCTATGAAGGAGATGTGGGTGATCATGCCATGAGCCTTTTATATAATTAACGTGACCAAGAAGCACGTTACAAAACTTATATGTCTTACCTTGATGCTATCAATATGGGTTTATCTCACCAGCTCAGCTCCCACAGGGTTAGGGAATGAGTGGTTGTTTATGTTCATCCTTTGATCTGACAACTTCTACATGTGTTGGCCAAGAATAATATTAAAAACGGTGATGTCATGCGTTTTGATCAAGTGCAACAGAATGACACTTGCCTCTTGATAAAACAACTTGACCACTCTTTTTCAGAAATACAGGGGGCGCTAGTGCAAGTAGAAAGTCATATTGTGGATGTCCACAACTGCATAAACCAATTAGTCCCACGCTTTAACCATGAGTTGTCTTAAGTAATAGGAGAATTATTAGACCAGCGTGGTCTTTTGGGTAAATGGATACAGGATGTCATGACATTGGGTAGTAACACTGAGCGCTTTATGATGGACATGTCTGAATGGTTAGAAGGCATTGCCACAGCAATGGTATGGATGAGGAATTGGGTTACCCTGTTAGAGTGGCGGGTGACTGATCACGCCGATGCAGTGACAATTTTAGCCAATTTCGAGCTGAGTGAAGTAATGAGCGTGCTGCAAAGAAATTTGACTGGCTCTTTCTTGGCAACCTTAAAATATGGGCAATTGCTAGGCTTGATCAATCAGCTGGAGAGTTCCAGCCAAGCGACTCAAGGACAAGCCATTACTATTCCATTTGTTGAGATGTTGGAGTACACCAAAATGTGAGTGCACTTGAAAAACTTTTGGTGGTCTAATGAGGAGCTGGTGTGGAAATGTGCCACTTTAATCAATCAAGTGGATGAAGCGAACTTACAAGCTTGCAATACTGGATGGCAGAACACGAAAAATGCTGGGAACGTTGAAGGATGTCCAATTATGGCTTCAGAAAATGGAGCATAAAGTAGATACAGAGCGAGTATTCCACCACAAATTACATTAAAAATCAAGGTGCTTTGGCAGGGGTGAGAGACGGGCGGTGTCACTGCAATTTGGTCAAAGAAGAGCAGATTGTAGACGAAATTTTTGCTGCACTGACTGGAGAAGGAAGTAGGGGTGCAACCAGCAGCCACTCCAGCAATGAATACTGCAGCTCAGCCAGCGAGTACCCTCCAGTTGTTGTGGCAGTCCCTCCCAGCAATCCAACCACATCCCGGTCAACTATGGCAGATTTGCAACTGGCATTGCAACCCTATTATTGCCCACAAGGGAATGTTCCCCTTGGTCATTCTGAACCTAACTTGTGTTCACTATAGTGAAGTATCACAGAGCCAGGTAAGTTTGTACAGATCAAGAAGTTGTCACTTTTAGTTGAGATGGGAACATGATTGGGTACTTTAAGCGGTTTAAATTTGCTGTGGAAGAGGCATCAGACCAGTGCAAGGCTAAACTGTTGTTATCCGCTCTAGATGTCAAGAGCGCTTACCAGTTCATCTTTTACCTTAATAATAGTACCATAGCGTATCAAGAGGTGAAGGAGAACGTGATCTAACTGTTTGGTGGTGTGGCAAAGATGGCGCAGCGCAAGGCAGAGTTTCTGACAATAAAATTTCCAAAGGAACGAGTCCTTGGTAAATTTTGTGAAGTGGTTCAAGGCTGTGGCTAACGCGTTAGTGGAAGCAAATATTTTAACCAATGAGGATGCAGGCATTGCAACGACGGCGGCTGCTAAGCCATATTGAGAGCTGTATAATGCTATGGCCCACATTCTTCAAGAAGACATGGAGCGATTGCAAAACATCAATTATTTATGCTGTCTATCTGCCACTCTTATTGCTCCCAACGTGAAATGGAAAGCCCCTGCAACCACTATTGAATCCCCATCAGGAAATAGACAACAATGACTCAGTTCTAAACTCGGTGGGAAATACTCATCCACTTAATACTTTGTTGGGTCCTTTCAATCCTCCTTATGCTTAACCGGCTTGTCCTCAAATTGCTTCAGATGAATTACAATCCATTGTTTAACTTCTGACCCTGGCATTTGGGTGTGATACAGAGATAAGAGCCATTCATGAATGCTTGTTCTCATGTGTCCAAAAAGGCCAACATGCGGCTAGCTGCCCTGGCAAACTGCATGTTCATGCAGTACTGCATGTAATGGTCAAGGCCTTGCCTGACCATCACATTGCTCTAATCTTCCCTGAGGCGATAGTTGGGGCCAGGGGAGAGGGGCTCAACTGCACCAATTATTGTAAATGGCAATCTGACAAATCAGACGCCTCAAAATCAGAAGCAAAATCATATCAAAAGGCTGAAGGGGAAGGGAAGACTCGGAAATGGTGCTCTGGCCAACCAGATGCTGCCAAATCCAATATTGATAAATGCAGTGATGAGGGATCAGACCCTCAGATGCGAATTTCTGGCCAATCAGAGGTGGCCAAATCTGTTGCTTGTGGGAGTATCAACAAGGATGAAAATCCTTATGAGCGGTGCTCTGGCTAACCAGATGCCGCCAATCAAAATATTCCCAAAAGAGGCAACAAACCGATATTGGGGAATATGGGTGAAGGGAACAGCCTGGGCTTTGAGAGCAAATTGAAGCTGAATAATAAATGCAGAAAAGTTTTCACAACCCCAGGGGTACCCAGCCCGAGTTTGAGAATGGGCCTTGATGCCAAAATTGAGGGTCTAGATTCTCAAATAGGGCCCGCCATCAGGAAGATACCCGCAGACTTCGCAGGAATAAGACCCGCTCTTCCCCAATAAGCTCAGTATAAATCTGAGCAGGCGAAACTGTGTAAAGCAGTTTTGTCTTCTATAAATTTAAATAAAACTTAATAAATTCCGAAAATTAGTTTTGCACATTTGCAAATCAGCTTATTAAGAAAGCCTGGAAACCCCCTCATGGACAGCAGTTCAGACTTTGACAGGGCCATCCAGTCCTTGTACGCCCTCTCTGGGGGTCAGGCCCTCCTTCTGAGCGCCAGCATTGTCTTGACTGTGGCCCAAACCTTCATGGTACAGTGGTTTCCGCATAGTAAGGTTTGGGATCTCTCCACAGCAGGGATATCCTGCCTGTGGGCACTCACTTGGGCACTTTTGCCTAACTGCTTTGTAGCAGTTTTCAGAGACCCCATCTGTCACATTAGACGAAACTCATTTAATTTGATGTCTTTATTCCTGGACATGGTGGACAAGCTGTCTGAACGCGCCCTGCCTGCGTGGTATGAACACCCAACCACGTGTATGATAGTAATCTTCTCTCTTCTAATTCTCCTAAGAGAAGTCGCCCGTTTTCTTCCCTCCAAGGGGCATACCAACATCTACTTTCAATCTGAGCAGTCCGCGTCTGAGTTCCGACAGGCCCTCACCCCAGGAGAGTTGAGCACCTTACATGCCACCTTCTTGCATGTGAAACTCCAAGCCCGGCTGACCACGGCGTCAGGAGGAATGGCCCCAGTGTCACTTCAGATTGCCCAGATAGTAACCGCCCTGCCCAGAAACCTAGCGGATTGGTTCACTGAGCTACTGGAAACCCAGACTATGCTCCCTCCCACCTTGGAGGAATGTCTTCAACTGGTTGAGAGAGTGGCTACACCAAATGACTCCCAAGACGCTGCGTGGTCCGCCCTTCTGAACCTAACTCAAGGAAAGATGTCAGTCATGGAGTACGCCCGTGTGTACCGCCCTTTGGCCAAGGCTGCCAAGGTCACCACTACTCAGATAGCACGAATGTTCTGCCAGAACCTCCGCCCAGACATCCTTACATCATTGGCTGCCACTCGCCTGGGAGCTACCCTCAATGAGGAGATTTCAATCGTGACCCAGGTGGAGGGCCAACTAGCGTTAGCACAAGCAAAGGCCCATACTGAAGCACAACAAGGGAAGTTCTGCGGCCGCTGAGCTGAGTCTGAGCCAGTCTCCAACCCCTCGCAGGAGTCCACACAGGGTTCGCCCTCCGGCTCCGCCAATGGGGTAAACCCTTCAGGAAACCACAGAGAGGGAAACCCTAGTCCCTCCTACAACTTCCGCCCTACTCCTGCGCGCGTTGCTACCATCAATAAAGGAAATACCTCATCTTATCTCTATGTCCCCTATTCGTTAAAGCTCTGGGGAAGAAAGAGGGAGGATCAGCTTTGGGCGCTGGTGGACACTGGAGCGGAAGAGAACTACCTAGATCACGGGTTAGCAAAAGAAATGAGGCTGGAAATGGAATGGAAGGGAGCCGTGACGCTGGCAGACACCTCAAAAACGGTTAGCAGTTGGAAGATCAAGACCCAGGTGCTGCTGCAGCAGGGGCCTCACACCTTCCAAGAGTCATTCAGTGCCATTAAAAATCTGCCTCATCCCATAATCCTGGGCATGGAGTGGTGGCACAAGTACTCCCCTCAGTTCAAACTGCAGGAGCGCCTGGTCTTGCTACACCCCAAGAACCAACCCCCAGTGGCACTAGATTTCTTCACCACTGGCGGAGGGAAGCCTGGGGTGAACGCAGTAGTAGGGCTGGAGACGGAGGCGGACATACCCAACGAATTTCGTGCATATGCTCACCTGTTCAAGAATAACCAAGCTCCCTCTACCAACCCAAAAGGTCCTTACCCTTTCACCTTCAGGTTCAAAAAGAATGCGGAGTTCCCCAAGGGCTGTCCCATATACCCTTTGAACCTTAAGGAGAGGGCGGCCCTTGATGTCTATGTCAAGGAAATGCTGGAGCGCGGGATGATTGTTCCATCCAATTCGCCAGTGGTGTCGCCAATACTCCTAGTCCCAAAAGCAAGTGGCGAGCTTCGCCTGTGTGTGGACTACCGGCGGCTGAATGCAATCACTGAGTCTAACCCCTACTCCATCCCTCTGATGGAGACCATCTCTCAAATGATCTCAGGTAGCCAGGTTTTCACCAAGTTGGACCTGGTTGACGCGTTCAACCAAGTTCTGGTAATCACTAAACAACAACAATATACGGCTTTCAAGTGCCACTTAGGAGTCTTTGAGTACAAGATGATGCCCTTTGGCATCAAGAACGTTCCAGCAGTATTCCAACGTACCATAGATAACGCCCTAGGAAACCTGATTGGAAGATGTTGTGTAGCGTACATGGATGACATCCTTGTGTTTTCCAGAACTGAGGAGGACCGCAAAGGAGATGTGCTAACCATTCTGGAAGCCCTCAACAAGGCGGACCTTCGCTTGAAGCCATCAAAATGAGAGTTCTACAAGGACTCTGTCTCCTTCTTAGGGAACGTAGTCTTCCAAAAGGGAACAGCCATATGCCCGGACAAGCTGAAGGCAGTAAGGGAGTGGTCAGCCCCTAAGGATAGAATGGGCGTTAGAAGTTTCCTGGGCGTGGTGAACTTCCTAAGGAGGTTCACAAAAGACCTTTCCAAGACGGCGGCCCCCCTAACTCGCCTGACAGGGCAGGTCCCGTTACATTGGGGAAAAGAGGAGGAGACAGCCTTCCAGGCCATCAAGGAGAGCCTCATGAAGGCACCAGTACTAGCCCATCCCAACGCCAACCATCCTTTCATAGTGGAGACTGACGCCTCCAACTTTGCAATTGGGGCAGTCCTGCTACAAGAGGGAGAAGATGGGGTAGACCATCCCGTAAGCTACTTTAGCAGGAAAATGCTGCCCGCTGAGACCAACTACCCCGTGTATGACAAGGAGCTCTTAGTGATTGTATCAGCCTTGGAGGAATAACAGCACCACTTACTCTACGCCAGACATTTCTTTACTATCAGAACGGACCACTGAGACCTCGAATTTTACAAGGGCCCAAAGCGCATGAACCAGCGCCAGGCCAGATGGCACCTAGAGCTGGCGTCTTATGATTTTAGGATTGTGTACAAGCTGGGGGAAAGCAACCTCATCCCAGATCTCTTAAGCAGGGACCCAGGTAAGTCCTTACCTAGGGAGGAGCTGGACGCATACAACACCGCCACTATGTTGCCCTTAAATGTGTTCGCTGTCATCCAGAATGCCACCAAGGAACTGAGGGAAAAGCTCCAGGCCGCCCGCGAAGCTCAAAGTATGGGGCAACACTGTGGAAGGACCTGAAGGAGGGGTAGAGAACGAGCAACATAAGAATTTATGTAAAAGGAAAGGCCTCATTCTCCACAAAGGGCGCCCATGGCTGCCCAACCGCGAGCTCCAGGAGGAGGCGATAAGCGCTTTCCACGACCAACCCTTGGCGGGACACCCTGGGAATGAGAAAACCATAGAGCTCCTGGCCCAAAGTTACTCCTGGCTGGGGATGCCCAGCGCCGTGAGGGAGTACATCCAGAAATGTGTCACATGCACCCGTTCCAAGCATGTTAGGCAGAAGCCTTTAGAAAAACTCAAGCCCCTCCAGATTGCAGAAATACATGGTCCTCACTGAGTGTGGACTTCATAACGGGGCTTCCAAAATCGAAGGGATATGACGCTGTGATTGTGTTGGTAGACAGAATGACCAAGTACGCGGAATTCTTTCCTTGTAACTCCACCATCACAGCAAAGGGCATGGCGGATATCTTTGTTAATGAGGTGTTCGCCCACCACGGTCTACTGGAGGAGATAGTACCGGATAGAGCCCCCAATTCATCGCCTCATTTTGGCAACACCTACTCAAAAATCTTCAGATCAAGCCATGAAGATCCTCAGCTTACCTACAGTCTGACGGCCAGATGAAATGAGCTAACCAAGTCCTCAAGCAGTACCTGAGATGTTACATGACTACACAAAAGGAAAGTTGGATGGACTGGCTAAGATTAGCAATTTGCATATAATAACTTGACCCATTCGTCAACAGGAATGTCGCCATTCATGGCAAACTACGGGTTCCACCCAAAGAAGGTGGAAACCCACCCCAAAGGTCCAAATCCGGCGGCCAATGACTTGGCAACAGAAATGAAGGATAACCTGAAAGTTCTGCGTGCAAACTTAGTCAAAGCGATAGAAATGCAGAAGAGGAAGGCTGACACTCACCAATATGAGGCCCCGGAGCTAAAGGAAGGGGAGCTGAAGGAAGGAGACCTAGTGATGATCAACGCAAAAAACTACTTGGTGCCGGCAAGCTGTAGGAAATTTGGACCAGTTGCTCTGGGCCCATTCAAAGTCCTCCACCAGGTAAACAAAGTGGCATACAAGCTTGAGTTCCCCGAGGGATCACAGGCGCATCCAGTGCTGCATGTCTCGCAACTTAGGAAGTTTGAAGGCCCTCTCTTAGAGAAACAGGAGCCTGTCCACTCGGGAAACCTGGGAGAGGCGGAGTATGAGGTGGAGGAGATCTTGGAGTCAAAAATCTCGCGGAGAAAGCGCTGGTACCTAGTCAAATGGGTAGGCTACCTGGTGGAGGAGTCCACCTGGCAGATGGCTGATGACTGCAGCAACTGCCCACTGAAGGTCAAGGAGTTCTGGAACTGGAGGGGGCTCTCATCTGGGGAGGGTGATGTAACAGTCAAGGCCTTGTCTGACCATCAAATTGCCCTAATCTTCCCTGGGGCGATAGTTGGGGCCAAGGGAGAGGGGCTCGACTGCTCCAATTATCATAAATGGCAATCTGATGAATCAGATGCCTCAAAATTGGAAGCAAAATTGAATCGAAAGGCTGATGGGGAAGGGAAGCCTCAGAAATGGCGCTCTAGCAAACCAGATGCTGCCAAATCCAATATTGATAAATGCAGTGACAAGGGATCAGACCCTCAGACATGAATTTCTGGCCAATTAAGGTGGCCAAATCTGTTGCTTATGGGAGTATCAACAAGGATGAAAATCCTTGCAAACAGTGCTCTAGCCAACCAGATGCCGTTGATCAAAATATTCCCAAAAGAGGCAACAAACCAATATTGGGGAATACAGGCGAAGGGAACGGCCCAGGCTTTGAGAGCAAATTGAAGCTGAATAATAAATGCGGAAAAGTTTCTGCAACCCCAAGGGTACCCAGCCCGAGTTCAAGAATGGGCCTTGATGCCAAAATCGAGGGTCTAGATTCTCAAATAGGGCCCACAGCTGGGAAGACACCCGCAGACTTCGCGGGAACAGGACCCACTTTTCCCCAATAAGCTCAGTATAAATCTGAGCAGGTGAAACTGTTTAAAGCAGTTTCATCTTCTATAAATTAAAATAAAACTTAATAAATTCGAAAATTAGTTTTGCACATTTGCAAATCAGTTTATTAAGAAAACCTGGAAACCCCCTCATGGACAGCAGTTCAGACTTTGGCAGGGCCATCCAGTCCTTGTACGCCCTCTCTGGGGGTCAGGACCTCCTTCTGAGCGCCAGAATTGTCTTGAATGTGGCCCAAACCTTCATGATACAGTGGTTTCCGCATAGTCAGATTTGGGATCTCTCCACAGCAGGGCTATCCTGCCTGTGGGCACTCACTTGGGCACTCTTGCCTAGCTGCTTTGTAGCAGTTTTCAGAGACCCCAACCATCACACTGCACACCCTGATCAAACAGGGAAAAGTTAAATGGAGTAGAGATGGGATTCTCTACCTTTACTAATCCAAATATATTTGTCCCTGATGATTCCCATGAGTCACATCGTGTTGGTCCTAGTACTCACCCTGACAATTTACTATACCACCAACCCCCACGATATCTCATCCTCAAAAATGAGAGAGAGAAAATAATAATACAGAATTGGAGTTCTTCCAATATGTACAAAAGCTGTACACCTGGCAAATCCTTGAGAAAAGACACAGGCAAAGTCAGGCCCTCAACGGATGTTACCTCCCTAGTTGGGGCGAACGTTGTGATTTCAGTAGAGAAAATTGCCCAGGAAATCCTCATGTTGGCGCTGGTATTATAACTTTTCTTGATAACAAGAAGCCCATAATGTTCAGGTAATAAATACCATTGGGTTTTAGTATATGGAGTGTACATGTCATGGCTTGATCGCATGATTAAAGTACCAATTGTAAAGATAAAGCTGGTCTTCAGGAGGCCAAAAAGGCTAGGTTAGCAGGCTTTCCTGACTTGAAACATACCCTAGACCAGCGCTGGTTTCAGGCCAGATATGCCAAGGTTGATCTAGAGGATGTGCGTGATGCTCAGCCCTGTGTTACAGTAAGGGCGTTAAAGTGTACTACCTATATTACTAGCAATGATGGTTCAGTTTGGTTGCTCACAAACGGGGTTTTGAAACCCATTTGATTATTAAAATGTCTAAATTGGGACAGCCATGCCTACAATCAATAACCCAAGTTTTGCCAATCTTGAGATATAGTACCTTGGCTGATGGAAGCGTGCACCTATTGGTGCACTTAGGCTTAGCACCACTTCCACCAATTGACAATTCCCCCAATTGTTTAAGTACGTTTCCTTGAGACCAACCATAATCATTGGTTGACTTGCTAATAAAAATCCCCCGTTATCTTTACATTTTTGAAATGATTTTATGGGCAAACCTGTGCGCGGAACTCATCAAGGAGGTCTTCAACAACGTTGGATACTTTTTTTTACTAAAATATCTACCAATTATGGTGCACCGTTGGGTAGCTCTGGTCCCCTCCAGATCAAGCACCCAAGCCCTCCTTCACAGATCCCCACTTGGCTACAGACTCCCCTTTGGGGTTTCACTAAGTTATTTTGTTTATTAGCATTTTAATACAATAACCTGCGTTACAAGCCCCTGGCCTGGGTCCCCTCTATTCCTGCATCCTCAGCAGTGCCTTGTTTACCATCTTGATAATGACTAGTTCCCTGGAGGTATGGCGAAGCACCCCACACCACCTCCCTAGGAACAGGAGAGTTACAGACACCCTCTTGACATTAGTCAACCAACCTACTTTTTATGAGCTTTAGAATTATCCGTGTGGGACTTTTGCGAAGTGTGAATTAGGTGCATCAGCTGTTGGTCATGGCTGTGGAGGGGCTCACCACCATTTTCTCATTTTGCTGATGATTTGCATCTTGGCGATATTATTGCTACCTTCAACTGGGAAGTACCCACCCTTCTTGATTGTATCTGGTGGATATGGACGTTTTAGAATTTTATTGTCATGATTCCCTGACTTTACCCCAAATTCAACGTAAACAATATTATTAAAATTATTTTCCTTAAAACACATCTTATCAGTGTAGGTGAGATCATCAATAAAGGGCCTGGTGGTGATGGCCTTGGATAACAATGAACAACCCGTAGCTAAAATGGGTATGGGGTTGTTCACATCCCAAAACGTGTTTTATAACGCCAAATCCTTATACAAAAACGAGCCAAATATCATCCCTTGTGGCTCTAATGAGAACTCATTTTAGTATACCAGATCACCCCAAAGAACACGCGCTTAACCCCTTCCATGATCCGCAGAACTCAGGTGTCAGAAAAAGAGACACTTCTCAAAATAAAAGTGCTTATGCAATTTCTAAAGGTATGGTGGGATATGTGAACTTAGTAGTAAGAGTGACCAGCTATCACTCTCCATTCTATGATGTGGAATATACCCAGGAGGCATGCTTATGCCAGATGAAGAGCTTTCTAAGGAGGCGTTGGCGTTTTCTGCTTAAATAAAGATTATTCAGGATATTTCTTGTTGAACATTACCCTTTTATCCCCTTTAAAGAAAATCAGCACAACTATTAGGTGGATACAGGAGACTCTAAGACTTTTATTGACCAAGACCTGGCCGACTACCTTGAGGTAAAATATTTGCCAGGTGGTATGGCTAGGGTAGGGGCTTCCCTAAGGTTTTCCCACGCTGAAAGTTCAGGGGTTAGTGGATTATATAGTTGGCAAATACCATTTGTCTGACCTCTTCCAAGCAATCAAAAACCTCTTGTACCCCATTATTTTTGGGAGTAGTGTGGTGGCGTAAGTTTGACGTCAGAACCAACTTGAAAGACAATACCTTTCCCTTAATGTAGAATAATGGTCATGAATTAGTTGTTCATTTGTCTGAAGCGAACTCTCAAGGGATCTGCCCCATTGGCCCAATATCCACACTCTCAGCCTTGCCTCATTGCTAAAGCCCTCTTTGGAGGTACCCTTACCTTACTGTTTGAAGGGGCTGGAATCTTCATTTGATAAAGTCTCAGCCAATGTACTACCAGCTCATTCAGAGTTTGATTGCAAGTTCAAGCTCACTGTTTGATTTATTCGAGGTATGCTGACCAGGGGACGGACAGTACCAAACACAACACTCAAAATGACAAAACAAAACTACTAACCAGGTGGGAAGCAGAAACTGCTAACCCACCATGGCAGAAAGTGAGGAGGGGTCAGGGGGTTGGTTTTCAGAAAGACCCACCTCGATCAAGGGATGTTGGTTACAGTACCAGATCAGAGCAGAGAGCCAGGGCGTTGGGGCATCTGCATAGTGGGGGTTGAGGTCAGTGTAGTAGGAGTTTTCCTCTTCCGCATCAAGATAATGATGGGAAAGTGTTTCAACATAAGCTTCGAGGAGAACTTCAGCTTCTTTGCGGGCTTCAGGAAGTTGGGTGAAAAGGGAGATACTGTGGCGGGTGATTTTGGCTGAGGGGTTGAATGAAGCAATCGTTGCGACATTCATAACAGCAACTTCAGCATCATCAAATAGTTTTGAGATTTCACTGCAGGGAGATTCAGGGAAGTCGGGGGGAAGAAGAGGGTGGGCAGGCCATGCTGGAGCTGAGCCACTGACTGGGCCACCGCGGTGCGTAGTTTTGGGCAATGAGGAGAGGCCAACACAGCTAATTTTGCTGGTGATCACTTTGGAAGGGGGCTGTATTGGGCAGAGGAGCGAAATGGCGAGGGGTAGGGGTTTCATCAAAGTCAGGAAGAAAAAATTCTGCCCAACCATAATCGCCTTGGCAGAGAGGTTGACCTGTATGCTTAATAATGAGGACATTACCTGATTTGTCAGTTTCAGACAATAGATCCCATGGATTTTGGTTCACTGGAATAGTGGCATTTGAATTTGGGTGGGTGGGATTGGGCTAATGGGCAGCTGCTTGGGTGCCAATGGTGGTCCAAGCATTGCTCTGATTGGCTGGGGTAGATTTAGGTGGGAGAGTGAGGCTGGAGGTTTTGGGGGGCTGATTTTCTATGTGGGCCCACTGACCGAGATTGTAGGGTGGGAGGGGGCAGCAAAGTGCCCCATACTGAACCTCCAGAGGGGGGATCAGAAGCTGCATCAGCGGATTTGGCCTTAGGGCACGCTCTTTTTGCATGGTCAAGGCCAAAGCAGAGGGAACAAATCTGCCTGCCATTATCAACCTGAGCCCAAAAGAAATGATCAGGCGCTGCAGCCACACTAGCGTGGGGTGGGATTTGTTGGGCTATGGTAGGGTGGTGTGGTATGATGGTGGCTGTTGCCTGAGAAGCAGCAAGGCGCTCCTCACCAGATGGAATGGCAAAGTTGAGGTTGGGCTGAGTGCCATAAACCATGAGCCCCGCGACCAACTGGTCATACAAAACCTGGGGTGGAAGGTGGGATGGGAGATTTGCAAAGGATACCACCAGCGTGGTGTCTGAAGGGAGGCGAGTACAGGTTGTGGGAATGGGGTTTTTTTATAAATTAGAGGAGTTTGTGCTGCCGCTTCAGCATCCTCCTCATATTGGAACCTAACGTCAAATTAGCCCTTAAAAGGGCGGAAGTCTATAAAGCCAGCTGGCGCAAAGGCCGCAGTGGCTAGCTCAATAATTGCCTTATTGGCATATGGGAACAAACGCCCATAGTACACTCTGAGGCAATAGCGAATGGCAGAGCGAGGGAGGGCAAGAGGATGGGGGTGAGAAGGGTGGACGCGCTTGGTGGAGCGCTAAGTCCCGTGGGGGGACAAAACGGTTGGAAGCAGTGGGCAGGCTGTTTGAGCCTGTCTGAACGCGCTTGACCATGGGACGGAAAATGCTAGGTGGGGGTGCACTGCTGCCCCACACTGGGGTGGCAGGCGGCGGAGCTAAGGACATCAAAGAATAGGTTTGGGCAGACGGCTGTGGATAAATAAAACTTTAAATTTAAAATCGCTCAAAAGTGACTTCGAGCAGTAAAAGAAAATTTGTTCAAGCTCACTGTTGATCTGGTGCATATATCTTCTCCCAAGATTTTTTGACTGTACAGGAGGAAGCATTCTTAGATGTGTGGGTTACGGAGCAGTTATCTAAAGGCATGATATTTCAACGTACCTCCCCAGTATGCTCTCCACTTCTCTTTGTAGAAAAATCAGATGGTAACTTATGCCCATGTGTAGACCATGAGAATCTCAACAACGTTACAGTACCAGAATTGCATCCCATTCCTTTGGATTCTCAGATTGCTTGTCAAGCGTAGAAGGCAAAAGTCTTCTACAAACTGGACTTCTCAAAGGCGTTCAATCAGGTCTAGATTAAGAAGTGCCAGTAGTGGCTAACCATGTTCCACACCAAAAAGGAATTTTCCAGTTTTGAGTCATGCCTTTTGGGCTGAAAATGCCCCAGATATCTTTAAACGCCATATAGATGCAGCTTTGGGGGAGCTTCTGGCTATGTGCATGGTGGCTTACATGGATGATATACTGGTGTTCCCCCCAATCAAGAGTCTCATGCAATACACTTTAAAAAAGTGGTGGAGAGTTTGAGGGCAGCCAACCTTACGCTGAAAATCAGTAAGTGTAAGATCTTTAAGTCCCAGGTAACCTCTCTGGGCAACGTCATGTTTGACCAAGGCCACATGATACCTCCAGACAAGAAGAAGGCAATTCGTGAGCGGCCTATCCCAATTTTGGTCAAGCAACTGAGGAGTTTTTTTTTGGGGATGTGTACGTTCCTTAAGAAATTCACATCAAGTCTTTCTGAAGTGGCGGTGCCCTTTTATAAGGCAAGTGGGGTAAAAGTGCTCCAGTGGTCTCCAGCCTTGAAGGATGCCCTCCAAGTGGCAAAATGCACCCTGTTGTCCACAGCCATCTTTTGCCATGTAGATACAGAAAAAGAGTTCATTGTGGCTACTTGTGCCTCCAACTTCGTTATAGCGGTGCCCTATTACAAATTGGTGAAGATAAAAACATCTGGTAGGATATATTTCCATGAAGATGTCATTTTCAGAATTAAAATATGACGCTTATAATAAAGAGTTATTAACAGTGGTTGAGGCGTTGACTTATTGGCGTCATCACTTGCATAGCTCATCCCAACTCTTCCACATACATAAAGATCACTGTGCCTTGCTGTACTACCACACAACTCATGCCTTGACCCCACGGAAGACCCGCTGACATGAGACCATGGCCCAGTTTAAATTTTCTTATGAGTTTACAAAGAACAAGGAGAATGGTTTGGCGGATGCATTGAGCCAAAACCCTGCACTAGCTCCCGATCCTAAGGAGGTAGAGGTACACAACACTCACTTGGTGAATCGGCCAAGCAAGATTGTGTCTCAACTTCTCTCTGCCTTGGCCCACGGTCCAGCACTTTCTCCTCTGGAAAATGCTGATGAAAATGTGATGTTCAGAAAGTTAGTCCTTTCACAGCCGTTGTTTGATGAGTAAACTATGGCCCTCGCCAGGAGTAAGTTGAATCAAGAAGATATTGCCAGAGGTTATCACGTGAAGGATGAGGTGGTGCGGTTTTATGGGTGCCTATGGGTTCCTGCTGGACCACTTCGCCTGAAAATCATCTAAAACCATCATGACGGAATCACAGTTGGCCATCATGGAAAGGCAAAGACTCTGGAGCTAATTTTCTGCACTTACAATTGGAAGGTGTTATCCACACAGGTGGCCAGGCATTGTAAAGAAAGCCTGGTTTTAAACTAAATGAACCAAATCGCTAGCTACTAGCAGGGTTGTTGGTACCAGTTCAAAAGGCTTGAGGACCTTGAACTTTTGTATTATTAGATTTTAATGTGGAGCAACTTGCATCTGATGGCTACAAATACATCATAGTAGTGGTGGACCTCTATACGAAGTTCACCCATTTTTCCCTTGCAGAACCACAGTAACCATGGCAGAAATGGCTAGGCTCTTTGTAACTCATGTGTTTGATCTACATGGGGCCCCTAAAAGCTAATTAGTAATTGGGGTCACAGTTTTCTTCTGTATCTTTATTAGAGTTTTTTAAGACTCTTCAGATCCGTCCCTGCCATTCAAATGCCTATCACCCCCAATCAGATGGGCAGACTGCACTAGTGAACCAGTGCTTAAAGCAGACCCTGTAGTGATACACCGCCGCAGATCATTCAGATTGGGGTTCACACCTCCTCATAGCCCAATTCATCTATAACAACTCCAAACATGCATCAATAGGTCTTTCCCCCTTCTTTGCCAACTATGGCTGTAAACCACCTTCAACATGGAGCCCAGTTGTGGATCCAAGGTGGAAGAGGTGGTTTTAAAAATGATTAAGAAAGTACACCGGGGGTGAGCATTAACTTGGATGCAGCTATGCAAACTTACAAGAAGAACAAAGATAGGAAGATACGGGTAGGTCCTGCATACAAGGAAGGGATCTCATGATACTAGATGCGAAAAACATTCCCATCAAGCAACCTTGCAAAAAACTGGAACCAAAGAGGATTGGGCCTTACCGCATTGTCAGAAAGATGGGCCACGCCTCATACAGTTGGATCTCTCCCCTAATTCCGGATTTTTTCAGTCTTCCATGAAAGTAAGCTTACGCTGTTTGAGGGCCCCCACCAGAGACTCTAGAGGATTATTTTGTGGATGGGGCGCTGATGTGGGAAGTAAAGGAGATTGTAGCCTCATGCAGAGTCAGAAGAAGTCTTGAGTACCTAATATCTAGAAAGGAATTCAACGCAGCGGAAAACAGTTTGGTACTAGCGTGCAACTGTGCCCATTCCCAGGATCTGATAAAAGTTTCATGAGAGGATCCATGAGGCTGCAGAACCCAAGTCTCAGCAAGCCATTGCCGCTATGAAGTTGGCCCCAGCCCACAAGAACTTTTACCTGGTGAAAGCTTCTGGAGGGGGGGTGGATCCCCAAAAGAATGTGAGGTATTGTCATGGCTTTTTCACGGATTTGGCTAAAAAGAACTAGACTGGGCTCTCAGTCAGGGTGCGCGAGCACCCAGTGGAGGCCCCAGAATGCCAAAGGCATAGCAGTCCGAGCAACTAATAGAAGTGGAGTTCTAAGGGAGACGTGAGGAAAGCAAAAGTTTAGTAATGTACTGAAGGCCCCCAAGGAAAATTAGATGGTTGCATTGGGGGCAACCGCGAGTCTTGTGGAGGCAACCCCAAAGGTGGGAGAGGCAGGGAGGATGATGACTCCTCCAGGGTTTGCAGTTGCTGGCCTTCAGATTCAGATAAAAGGGGCTTGTGCACCAGTGAGGGATGGCACAGAGGCTGACACATTATTGGAAATATGTGCGGAGGTATGGCAAACCCCATGAGAGGGGCTGTGACTGAGCTTTCCTGTAGGGGCGCTCAAGGTCCCACTGGTGGGCTGGACCAGCAGCAGCAGAGGCGGCTATGGAAGCTGAACTCACACAAGGTGGGCCAGGAACGCCTTGGGGCTGCTCTAACTGGGGAGCAGTTTTGGTGGACTTGGTGACCAAATGGATGGAAAGGTCTCCATTAAACAGATGCATGAAAACAAAAAAAGCCACAGGTTCATTATTGAGGGTAGGGCGGATTATCACGTTTATGATCTGCTGCTGCATGGTGAGATTGAGCGACCGGATAATCAAGTCAGCAAACATTGGCAAGAGGATTTAGGTGATGGCATGCTTCGTCAGATCAAATGATAGAATTTTTATAAATTTTTAAAGGCAGACAGAGGCCGCAGAAAACTAAGAAGATATTTCAGATTTTATTCAATGAAAGGCAAAAGAATGAACCAACAACTGCCCTCAGTGGGGGCAGTTGCCTTTTAAACTGGGTGATAGGCATGGGGAGGTATTGAGGGATTGGTCATTTGGGGGATGGGAAAGGGATTTGGTTGGCTGGCTTAGAGGGGGGTGGAATGCAGCTCCCAATTCTGGCAAAAGTTTAGAAATTTTTGCAAAATTTTCCAAATTCTTAGGCCAAGCTAAGCCAATACTACCAATCTGGGTTCTGGTGACTCAAGTCAGCCCATTTGCATGGCATGGGCAGTCCATATTTGTCCCAGGAGGCAGGGGTCCGTGGATTGGATTACTTGTAATTTGAGCTGGTCTCTCAATTGGGCCATTTGTGCGATCCAAACTCCCTGGATCCATTTTGGAATGTTGGGGCCAATGATCTGAGTCGTTTTGGACTGGGTTTAAGATTTGAGCTGTGTTCCAATCTGGATTCCAAAGCAGACCAGTCTGAACTGGCTCCCCCAGTCTGGAAATTGCTGGCCGGGCTCTGATGTTGGAAATTGCCAATTTCCCAAATTTTGAACATGGTTTTCTTGGGGGGTGGGTGGTCCCAGGGGCCTCTCCATGCCAACTGATGTGTGCAATCTCCCTGCAGACCCCTTCTATCAAACTTACCAGAATTGAAGTGGGGGGAAGAGGTAGGAGTGGGATGTCTTTGGGTGGGAAAGCCATCATCAAGCGCTCATCTATCACATGGGATAGGTCGCCCAGCTGTGACAGAGGGGCCACTGAAGCCTTGGGGCCCCTTTTCATCTGGAAGGGGTGCTGATCCCTATCCAGTTGCAAGGGCTGGTCCCCAAGACTTACACTACCCTTTCCTTTTTTGATAGGGAGGATCCCACCCCCGGGGGCATGTACCAAAGCATAGTTCTTGTGGTGCTCCAGTAACTTTATGACCAGAATGGCCGCAATCTTCTGGGGAGGGCGGGGCGCTGTTTGGTGGGAGGTGTGGAATTCCTCTATCAGGTCCTTGCAGTTTGTACAATTGCGCGCGTTCACCCAGCTGTTCTCACATGAGGGGTAACCTTTCCAGGCGACCAAGTACTGAATGGATCGGCGGGACCTTCAGGAAACTACAATGGCCACCACCTCCACTTCCTGGGATTTCCCAACAATGATTGGATAAGGGGATGTTGGCCTTTCCCCTTAAAGGGGGTTAGAAGGGAGGTGTGGAAGACATTGTGCTGCTTCCAGTGCGTGGGCAGTATCAGGTGGTAGGCTACATTGCCTAAATCCTTCTCAACCTCAAAAGGTCCTGAGCGTTTGGCTGCAAGCTTGCAGGTGGGGGCTTTCATGGAAAGGTTGCGAGTATCTAACATAACAAGGGAACCAACCATGATCTCATG
>JAKSZP010001378.1:0-244862 GCA_022478985.1 Massospora cicadina
AGTTACAGACACTTCTTGACACTGATGGGGTGTCTTCAAACCATAATCCCTCAGAGTCCCAAAGCATTGGGCATCATCAACAGCCTCTACAGGTCAAGGCGAACATACGTGGTGAGACTATTTGGGCCCACTACCCTAAGTTTGACTGTAATTTAGCCAACAACACTGATATGGATCCAGCATAGATGGGATCTAGAATCCACAGACAGGTTAGGACCTCTTTGACAGATTGGTTATCTAGACTTCAGATCTACAGCAGGTATCCAAAGGGAATGAGACATGAGCCTGGGTGCCAACAATAACCTGGGACTTTTGGAGGTATCATGGTTGGCCTAGGTAGATGGATCAATATGCCTTTAAGTTTATCAACAGTAGGAGAAAGAAAAAGGACTTGAGAACCCCTTATGTGATACACAAGTGAGCTATTTTGGCTCTCACTCTTTGATAGGAAAGCCTGATCCTTAACCTCCGCCTTTGGATTTGCATGAGGCTTCAAAAATTAGGGAAACCCAATGTCCCATCAGGGATAGAAATCCCTTATCATATTGTATTACCATGAATTATTCTCAAAGAAACTGAGTTCTGAGAGAAAGCTCATAGATCAGGTTATCCAGTGCAATGGTGTGGCATTTACAGAAAGCTTCCAAAATTGGATAGATAGGTAATGATAGGCCCCTATGGATCATGTACACTGTGGTCCAGGTGCGCCATACTCCATATAAAGCGTCAAACCTGGAGAGATCTTAATATATTTCAAAAGTTTAGACAAAATACCATTTATGGTGGAACCACTGTTGATGGTGGAAAGAATTAGAATTTTTTAAACTCAAACAGCAACGTGGGTAACCAGAACTCTGAACTGTGGAGGAAGCTTGAGAAACAGTGGAGTTTCATTAAAATTTTAAGCGGTATCAAGTTCTTTATTTATCAATAGGTATTGACACTTCTTCAGGTACAATAGCTCCAGATTTGTATGCGGCCATGGATGAGTCTTGAGGCGTGTTAGGGATTTCAGCATGGAGCGCCTCGTCTTTCATGACGATGGCCTTTTTCTTGACTCCTCAGCAGGTAATATCAGCATGCCTTGCCGCTTTAATGATAAGCCATTGCAGTAAGTGCTTTGAGGTCGAGGATTTTTTTAATTTCAACAACATGGACCTGAGGATGGCTAGAGGAGACAGAGGCGGTAGCTTTGGAATTTAGGGTCAATGCAGGGATTTTTTAAACAATTCTTCAATTTCATGAATGCAAGTAAAACCATTTTTTTGGCCGATCATGTGCAATTGATCCTCATGATAAGACCCTAACGTGGAGATGACAGCGGGTATGGCGTCATCTAAGGTAATGCGATTTGTGGTTACTAAGGCTGCACTTGGGTGCAAAGACGGCTAACAAACTCCACAGGGCTTTCTCCTTTGGTCAGGTGAATACCCATGGATGCTAATTTTGATTGGCCAGGATTTGGTTGGCTACTAAATTTTTGAACTTTGGCAGTCAGAACATGTTCCCAGGTGTGGCATTCTTTTAGATGGAGAGGCATAATCTCCTGGGCGGTGCTGTTAAGGCAGGAGTGAAATGCTTCATACTTTGCCAGTTGGTAGCCTCTTTCATGGAACTCTCATAAGCATACAAGAAAGAAGCAATACTTTCCTGGCCGAGGTGAAAATCTCTATAATACTATGCTAAAAATTATTTACAAGAGTAGTGGAAAAGGTATTAATATCAGGAGTCAGTTCAGGCTTAGAAAATTTTGGTCTCTGCATAGTCGCTGGGATCCTGCTGTTCCAATTATCATCTTAGGCACTTGTGTCCTCTTGGATATTGTCCTAGTTTTGGTTTAGAGAGGAGATAAAGGCCTTTTTAGCAACCTTCTCTTTTAATGCTTGGATGCCAGCATGCTGAGAAAAGAAGCTGACTTTATAGTTGTTTAAGCGTGTGTTAAACAATTATCAGGTTTGTTTGGGCTAGAATAAGCTATTGGCATTCTTGGTGAAGGCGCTAAAATTATCCAATTCATCTGACTAGGCCTCATCTAAGACCCCAGGGTCGAGGGGCACTCCGTCCACTCAGAGCTTATATCCTTGGGCTACATTATGGATTTAATCCTGTAATGCGGATAGGGCTGCCAAAATTTCCTTTCTTCAAGGGTCGTTGGGGTCGCCATGAATAGGCACTGCGGGGCCAGAGGGCACTTGAGGCCCACGGAGACCTTCAGGCCCTTCAAGCTTCTCAGATCCTTTGTTACCTTCTAGTCCTCTAGCCCTTCAGGTTCTTCACCCCTAGAGGTGAGGTTATGAGAGTCCAGCTCTTGCTAATGTTGCTGGAGAGTCCATATCAGGTCTTTAACTTGGTGGAGGCACTGGTTCCGAGCAGCCTCAAGGAGCTGAACATATGACGCAGTTGGTCTTTGAGGTAGTCCAAAATCTTACTATCTAGCACTGCTATTTTACCTTAAGATTTGTTGATTAGTCAGCAACTATCAATAATGGCCTCTCAGTTGTCATGGACAAAGGAAGAGGCCACGTTGTAAAAGTTGACAACATGAAAGTGTAAATTTTTGGAAAGCCCTAGCTGTCATGAGACTTCATGATGGTGCAACACAACTAACTATAGGATGTGATGAATAGCAGGGGAGAAAATTTAAAAGATATGCTTGGTCCCCAAGGTCTGTTCTCCCGCTAGTAATTGGAATAAGGTATATAGTTTCCGCATGGTAGAAGGCACCAAAGAAGCGTGGGAGCGACTTGAGCAGCCTCTCACAAAACAACGCCATTTAGTAACAGTTAAATAGTTTTGTTAAGGTTTTTGTACTGACTTTGAATTGATCACCATCAATGGAAGATATATTGAATTGGAACATAATCCCAAATTCTAAGCTTTCAGGCTGCATGGGCAGCACTTTGTATCACAAAGTACTAGTCCATTGAGCGACGCTTCTCAAACAATTAGCACGTTGACTTTCTTGACTTCTATTATTCCCATTGTTCATGATAGATGTTTTCACTTGGACAGCTCAGACGGCCTGTAGTGAGCACAACTTTTCTTGGCATAACTGTTTTCTTTACAGAATTTGAAGTTCAAAAAATGGGCTCAAATCTGAAGATGAGTGTAGAGGTAAAAAACAAAAATATGAGGCGTATATAGACTACTTTTTTGAGTTAGAAAGCGTCAATATTTATAGGACGTGTAGGGACATTATGCCTCAAGGATCTTTACTGCCCCATATGATCAGGATCTTTCGCTGCCTTCTGGATTGATCACCTGGCTAGAACCTCTATTGTTCTGCATCATCCTCATGACTGTAGTGGTGGGGACGCTCCTCTCAAGATTTGGGAAGTGGGGACGGGATTCATGAAGGTGTTTTAATAGATTATCATGCATGTGATGCTTTTTAATCAAAACTAGCATTGGTGCATTCATAGTAAGAATCCATTTGCACTGGTATGAGAGTCATTCTACCAAGGGTCGATTTGGAAGTAGGAGTTTTGACCTACTCATCATCTTGAATCCTGACAACCACACTATTGTTAGCTTGCCAAAATTTTATGAACAGTAAATATGGCCAATTTGCACCTTCTTCAAGTAAAAAAGCTTGCAAGTGTCTTACCAGATCATGGATAACTAGATAAATCTGGTTTTTAGTGACTTACTATAATATTACTTATTGTGAGAGTTAATGTAGAAGCAATTCAAGCTACCCACTTTGGAATTGAGTCCAAGAAAGTAAGCCTGCAATTATTATTTTCAATCCTGTTTTTTAAAAACTTTTAAAGAAAAGCCAGTATAAAAGAATTACAAGTAGTGAGAAACTAGAGCCATAAAAGTGAAAATATACAAAGATGGATCCCTGATTCCCTTGAACTAGATTAGGAAGCTCCAGATCCATTGTGTCGTGAGGCTGCCAATAATGAAGAAAAGCACATTATATGGGTTGAGCATCAATTAAAAATTATAAGTAACACTTTGGATCATGGATAACCTAGATGATCCTGTGATTGTGGTATATTGACTCACCCTATAGATATTAAAAGGTGCTAATCTAACATAGCAATATTATATTTATACATCTTGTTGGCAGAGTACTTTTGTTACATTCTCTCAGTTTTAGGACATTGTAGATCAAAAAACTGTCCTAACCTTTTTGTGAAAAGCTAAGAATCTTTGAGTCTAACTTCTCTAGTTCTTAATTTAAAACAATGGCTTGGAATGTATTTTAATCCAAGATCTGTTGCTCACACGCAGGTGGCTATAAGTTATTCCTTGTACATTTATCAATATAATAAAAAGAAATTAGTTCTAGTCAAAAAGACTTTCATTTATCATTGTGCGGGAAGTATAAATAGGTAGTTTAGTACTTCACAGTACTAGGTAAAACCAATTAATCCCAATATTTGGAATTTGAGTAACTTTGAGATCTCCTTGCTAATTCTAATCAATAATAGCGTTAAGTTCATTATAATAACATAATTATTACCATTCAGCAACTAGTGAGTGCAATCTTTTCAATTGAAGGTTATTCCAGCTGATCTGGACTTTAGTTTAGCCCTTAACTATGATGTATCTGTTTGGCTCTTCCCAATTATTTGCCATGAAGCTGTTTACTGAGGGTGAATTTTATATCCATTATATTCAATTCCACAATTAATGACTATTGAGGATTTGAGTAATGCATCTTCATGAGGTGGCGTGGCATCTTAAGTTGACCCAGATCATACGCTCTGATGTCATTAGATCTGAAGTTTTCCTACGCCTACATTTGCATTATCATTAGAAAATCTTAGACATCCTATAATTATTAAATAGAGTCCAAAGTATACTGCCTCATTGGATACTGGGATATCAGGTTACTTGGAAATCAACTAGATAAACTTTTACATAGTGTTATAGCCAATATAAAGTGTCATTTATAAAACTCTCATTTAGCTCCAAAGACCGCCTCCCACTTCTTGATTACTCTTGATACAATAACTGGTTCACATTGAAAACTTGCTTCATGATTTTTAAAGCATTTTCGAATCTCATCATGATATAAAACATACTAGTTCTAAGGGGTACCGCAGACTCAAAGATCTTGAAGGTCCCAAAGGCCCGCGTGGGCCTAAAGGTACTTAAAGGCCTGGGGATCAGATAGAGTTGACGGTCCTGAATGGCCTATAGGCCTCCAGGGCCTCCATTTTGCTCAATCTCATCTCTCGTGGATCCTGGTGGATCAAGGTAAATGGTGATACTAGCCAATATTCTGGCTTAATGCAATACTTTGAGAATAATCCAAGGGTGTAAAGCTCATCTGGATAAAAAAAACTATTGATCATAATCTAACGTTAGACGCCCTAGATGAGAAAATTGGCAACATTGCCACATTGGCCAAGGTGACCAATAATAATTTTATTTAGATTGAGAAAATCTTTGAGAACTATGAGACTTAAGTTGGCATCTACAAGCTTCATCACAAAGTCAATATTTCTAAATCCAGTCCCTTGAGGAACAGTTCAGTTTAAGGTCAAATGGATTATCTCAACTGTTTGTGTAAAAATAGATAGTCTAAAAACAACAGGTCGCTAAATTAAGCAAAAGGCCCCTCAAGGGTATCCCAACAAGAAATTTTCATAATATGGTCCTAACCCTGCCATCAATATTCTTTATTCTCTTTCCAAATATATCATAAACCTAGATTTAAGGATTGAATATCTCATGCATAAGGTTGGTTTTACTATTTATTTTACAAAGCTATGAGAGCTTAATGGAGTAATCTCCAGACTTAAAAATATAATACATACCTACTTCTGTTTAGCACATGGCAGAGAAATTAAAAAGCTCATTAATGAAAGTTCCAAGACTATTAACAAGTTTTAATTGTTTTGGTTCTTAAGTCAAAAAATTTTAAGCCCTGGTAAACAAAAGATTTGCTATACACCTAAACTTATAAAGAAGGGAGTAAGATCAATAAAATATAAAGCCAATTTTACATTTAAGCACAACCTTGGCTACCACTAGCAGTATCACCTTATATGATGGCATAATAAATCTATCCAAAAAAAACTTCATAGACCAAGGTTCAATTGCAACTGATTGAGACTAAGTGTAGATTTACTTGTATCTAAGAGATCAAAGAAGAATGAGATGAAAATACCTCTGGCTTTATTCACTAAGACTGGGAGGGTGCCCCAGTGGTAGATCATGGACAAATGCGCACTGCCTCCCAAGTTCAATCCTGGTAGATGAACTTTGTGTGGGGGACGTTCTACTGTAATGGCGTTGCGCATTAATGCCCTGAACTGAGATAGAGAATAGCAAGGCGGTCCATGGAATTTCTGGCCTCTCAGAACGCTGCACATGGATGTTTACCAGGATTTAAACTCCTTGCCCCATAAATTTTTATCCCCCATTAATTGGTGCAGTATCATCCTCAGGTCAGCCCACCTCAAATAAAAAGTCAAATAAAAAGTTTATTTACTAAGATCTTATTGTAATATCATAAAGAATTCATCCCTAAGTACATGCTATAAATTCAAGTAGGACAAAAGAATTTATGGCACCTATGACAATATTCTTTGCAATATGCTATACAATGTTGAAAGAGATGCGCTGAGGAGGCAAAAAGCAATATCTTTTTATAGGGTTTTTAGTTTGAAAAACCATAACGCCTCATACCAAACTTATTAATTTTCTAAGGAATCTGACACTACTACGACTGAAGGGAACTTAAGAAAAGTCTAAATTAACTTACAGTATTCAACCTAATATTTCTTAAACCTTATTTTAATTAATTTTTTATGTTTCTTACCCTGCCTCCATAATTCAGAATCTTGGTATCTCATTTTAACTTTCAAGATCCATAGGATTTCTTTTTTTTCCTCAGTTGGCAGAGGTTCTTAGTCAATATACTTCTTCAAAACTAAAAACGTACATAAGAACCACTCCATATCTACCCGTCATATATGGAATATGGAACCGCAGGTTCCAGTGCGCCTGATATGTTGGGGTCTACTCTTTGTTACCCTTTTGATATGGTAAATTATTCTTAGAAAATTCAGCTGTAGCTTTTTCCAATTGCAGCTAATCTTTTAGGAACCCAATCTATCCACAAATATTCCAGCATTGTTTTCTAAGCATAAGGATTCTTAACTTATTAGGGAATTGAGTTTCTTTAGTGTCTAGAATACAAAAGACAACAAGATGGATAATAGAGCTAGAGTTATACTTCTTAGAGACTAATGAAAAAATAATAAATGAGTATTATATCTTCAACAATTTAGGTGTGACTATCACCACTTTAGTTGCTGTCCAAGAGAACATGCCCTTATATCCACCAAGTTTGACCTTGAGACCGCCAAATCTATATCACAGTCACCATCTGAGTTCACAGAAATACCTCTCCTGGACTTTTTTAGGGATTTGAGGGGTGGAAAACCCTTGGTAAAAATGTTGTGACCTTTCTGGGAATAATTGACCTTGTCTTTATTGGGCCAATACCAGTTTTGCTATTTAGCTTTACTCATGACCTGGTACAGTAGGATCTATAACCAATTGTTCAAGTCAAATTTACTTTCTATTGATAAAGTTGATGCGGTTGTGGTTTGGAAGCCTAAAATATTTGGTTTTGAATACCTCATTTTGTGGTCAGAGGGGAAACTTAAATTAGGAGGATCTAACTAATAGATAATAGAGAAGATAAAAAATTAAGAAAACAAATGCAGACCTCTTTTTATCTTCCACTTAGCATTTCTGGAAACTAAGGGCGTCTATATCATATAAATAATGTGATGATCCACTCTTCTATTACTGTTTATATAGGAAGAGAAAGGTGGAGAAGTCCAGGTGGCTACCAAACTCAGATAAATACTGCTGTCCAGATTCTTTGATGCTCTAGATAATTTTGGAGCTTCTAAACTCCTTCTGATTCAACAGAAGGACGGTAGTTACAAAGTAGTAATGGACTATTAAAGGCATAACTTGGTGCCAAAAAGACATCTATCTTAGCCTAAATCAATAACTTACATTGGCTTCTTGCTGGAGCTCAATATCTTATAAAATGGGATTTTTCAGCGATTACTTGACTAAAAACTAGCCCCTGATGACTTACAAGTGAAATTTAGTAGTCTACAAAGGGTTTACTCCAACCAATTAAGATGCCTCTGTGACTCTGTGATTCCCATGCAACATTTTAATAATCTGTATGGTATTTTGGGCATTTTAAAAATTGGATTGCATCTTACTATATCATAGTTCTATTACTATATCCTAAAAAATCTAACAAAAATTCAGAAATTTTTGAGAGGCCTTAAAATAATTTGCTTTAGGATTCATTCAGATATAAGCCATCCAAGTTTTTTATTGCAATCCAGAATAAAATTTAATAGAATAAGGTCAAACAAAAGGGATTAATTAATATTTGATAATGTCTCTGCTATACAAAAATGTCTCCTAAAATTTAAGTATATCTTAGGTGTTCTTAAAATGGTGAAATACTATAGGCAGTTTACCCCAAATTTGATGATTTAGCAGATCCCTTTGTCACCTTTTGAAAAAGGAAAATCCTGAAAATGGAGACCCAAAGAAGTTATGAAACAATATCAAGAACTTCCCTGGTCAACACTTACTCTAATTCATCATCATTTAAGCATCTTATACTGCTGGTTACTAAAAAAACTAAAGAACCCATAGGAACTATAATGGCCCAACATGACAATAATTATATCAATCGCCTAAGGGATAATATAGTAGGGCATTGTCTAAGGTCAATCATAATAATAGTGTTAAAGAATGGGGGTGTATAGCTATGCTGTTAGTCTCAAAGCACTTCCACCACTATATATGGAACACACCTAACCATCATCACTGATCAAGATCTTATATGATGGTAACAAAAATGAAGGACCCTGATGATAGATAATCAAGGTGTGTACTAAGGCTACAGCACAATGATATACCACTGTGCATCATGAAGAAACACTTCTTAAGAACGCAGATTTTACATGCATTTTTGTTATAGCTATGTTGATTACTAAAGAGGACTCTTTAGACTATTCATTGGTCCCAGAACCATGAGAACCAGAGACTATGGAAACGCAAGCTGAGCAATGAAATATGACTTTTGGATATCAAAGTATCTGACATGATGGGAAGAATATTAACTTTCAAATCCCATTAGAGTTTCAACACCTAGACCTTAAAAGGTTAAATATTATCTTTAATTAACTATACATAAAATCAATAACTGCTAAAGCTAAACTCAAGAATGAGTAATCTCTATTGGACCAATTTGAGCCCAAATTCATTCCAAAATTATTCCTTATTAACCAAGGTGAAGGATTATCACAATGTCAGGGTTTGCTTCATAAGTTGACATTTAAAACATTAACTAAGGTGTACCCACAAAAGGTAAGAATCAAGAATTGCCAATGATTGACCTTAAGCTAATAAGTCTCATTCAAATTGTAAATTTTAAAATGGTTTTTTAAATAAATACGCTACATATATTATTTTTTAAATCTTTTATTCATTGCCTGATAAAGAGAATCCCTCTTGACCTTTACTTCTTTTAGATTCATTGGACGTATTTTTATTAAGATTAATATTGTTGTATGTAACGTATTAAAACCCCTATAGAATAGAATAAAATCATGACAGTTTACTTTTATCTTTTTTGTTAATTACTATCCTTAAGTTTTTTGCTAATTTTATTCTAGGACAGATACTCTAAATGATGGGACCTAAGAGTAACATGGAACTAAAAAATAGATAAAATACTTGTTGTGAGTCTTTGAATGCTTTTAGTATCGACTGTTGAGCTTTATAGGGCACAGCACCATAGAGTCACAAAACAGAAGCCCTACAGGCTGGTGCTCACAACAGGGGCTCAGTTAATGTTTAACAATACCTGCTCTTAATTGGTTGCACCATGAAAGATAATCCTATCAAAAGTGTAGCCTTTGGATTAATAATGGAAATGGTGAAGAAAAAGCCAATTGTGAAGTCCTCTTAGGTCACATTTAAAAAAAAGTATGAGTAAGCTTAATGGAGATTCTAGAATCTCGATGTCTAACCTGAATTTCCAACAAAGGGGTTGAGACCTACTTCAAGGAGCAATAAACACGGTAAAAAGAGCCAGCCACAAAAGGGCATCTCAAATACACAGCATTTTATAAATTTAAACAAATCTAGTGCTCTACCAGAGACATATGGATCAAGTGCAAAGCTATCCCAGTAAATCATGTGATTTTTACACCCAGACTTTATCATATCGTGCATTTATTAGGAGTTCATAAAGAGGAAGTCCATCATCTTATCAATACTCAAGGGTTTTTACAGTTGTCCTATGAAGAGGTATAGAATTTGGCTTCACAAATTATAAGGGACATATGCTATCTGAATAAAGGAAACTACTACTATATCGTTCAACTTCATAAGTAAATGAAACCTTCGATTCTGGAGTGATTAAATATGTAAAGAAAGCTGTGGAATTCCTTGGAAAAAGATATCGCAGTGTCCCATAAAAGAATTGAAAACTACTTGAAGATTTTGACAAAGAGCTTCACCAACAAGATGTCAAAGCCTGAGGTAAAATAGTGAACCACGATTTTATTAGCCTACATAAAGAGAAAGACCAAACTAAGCTCCTATAGTACCAACTGGAACACGCTTTAAAACATATTGATGAGCTCATAGCCCACAAAACCTCAGAGGCTCTATTGTTATCTCAGAACCTTATTGTTTGAGTAGCCCATTTTTTGAAGGACCTGGTATCCCTTATGACTCAAGTTCACCTCTCAATTGAAAGAGACTCAAAAATTTAAGAAAAACCTTGGATCAAATACCCTAGTTAGGAAGAAATTGACCAAGTCTACTATCACCTCAATGAAGCTGAGAAACGCTTGAATAATTTTCATAAAAGAGCTAAAAACCAAGACTGACAAGCCTCCTCAGAGCATTGAATTCCAACAGATAAGGGAGGATCTGAATTAGCAAATTTGAGTGTTAGAAGATGAAAACTCTGTAAACTTACCACTATCTGCTCATCAACTAATCTGTGATTAGGATAATTGCATTAAAAACCTAGAGAATGTACAGTTATTTTTCAAACCCGCATCAACTTGCTGGATACTGCACAAGACTCACTGTTGGGATTCTCCCTGAATTAGGTGAAAGCCTTGTCCAGGGTGAAGGTCAACACATTCATATGAGGGGCACAACTCATGATATTCCTAACTAGTCTAATAAGTTTGAGAATGGGGTTTAAATCTATGTTATCAGCTGGTATACCAAATTTGGGGCTTTACCTGAACTAATTAAAATTTGGGATATATTTATAACTCCTAGTTATTATCTAAACACCTTTAGATTATCCACCTATTTCACTATTGGGACTTTCCTACAGGTCCCATGACTTTACGCTTTAGATCCCTCTTTATTCCTTTAATTTTCATGCATTATAAATAGTGCTTAATTTTTATAGAAAAGTACTTTTTTACGCCTACTTCTGATATAAATTTAAAAGTATAGGTTCACATTAAAATTGAATAAGTCATAAGGTTACCCATGAAAGTGAACTTTGAAGCACCCTTTTTAGACAAATGCACCTCCAGTAATTCACCCTGGTGGCCCAACAAAATGGTGCTCCCTGCTATGTGCTTCCAAGTCACCCCAAAAACATATATGTTCAGAAAAAGGTTAACAACTTAAAAGCAGCATGTTGCTTTAATAAGCTCTCAAACCTAAGGTCTGATGAGATGGAAGGAATTTACATTCGCAGGTCTGACTTTGTCAATAGCTATCAGGGCTTACTCAACACAGTTCATTACCTGCTTATTGAGCTTTGATATAACCTTAAAAGAAAACAAGGGAAAGAAAATCTCATAAAGCTTTATGGGCTTCAACAGAGTTCAACTTAATTTGATTGATCTCATGCCAAGAGAGTAGCTACTCAAATTTGAACAGAGATTTCTCTAAATCTCTTAACCTCTATAAAGTTAAGCCTGATTATGAGTTAGCTATAAATGTAATTATAGAAATGCTCCAAAAATACCATACCAAGTTGGACCAATACCAGATCAAAGAACCAAAAAGGTCCCTTCAAATAAATTTAAAGAAAACTAACAACCTTGAAGTCAAAGGAGGAACCTCACAGAAAACTAGAAAATCCTAGTCATAAAGAAGTTCAAAGCCTTCCAAACCCTGAACCTGAATCTAATGGAGCAAAAAGGGATTTGATCAAAGAGGGAAATAAATCAATACTTTATTCTGAGGATCCAGATGTAGAGTATTAAGCTCAAAATAATTATCAGAGAAGTTTTAACTTATATTGTGATAATTTTTATAAAGATGACCTATGCTATAAGCTAGATCCACCTTACTGTCTTTAGCAATTAAATGGAATTTATTCTTCAAGTCATTCCAAAGGAGAATTAACCGCATCAAATTCTGTCTTCTCTCAAAATTCCCAAATAATAATACTTATTCCTTATATTCTTTTTATAAGTTCCCCACAAAAAGAATCAACTGATGAGGCTAATGAAACTCTAGATATCTCTACCAAGACACATGACTCAAAAAAAAATAAAAATGAATCTTATTGGCTTCTTAGAGTTAAAAGTGCCAAACATAAATTGGATGAGCATCATCTGAGCAATCGGTCCAATCAAGTTGGGCAACAAGTCAATAACTATCTTCTAAGTTCGATTAAGGCAACAAACCGCAAGAATTTTATGGAAGCACCAAGAACTTTAGGTGTGACAATGCGCCAAAAGCGCTGAAAAATACCTGGGACTTATCTTTGTGAAAGTGATGACAAGCTCAATGACTCCCCTCCGGAAAGTTTAATGCTTGTCAACTTCAATGGCTCCCCTCTGGAGATCAGGCCAGATATTGCTAAAATAAAGTATCAAGATTACCTGGTTCAGCTCTCAGCTTAGAGTAGAGCTGATCCTGACAAAACAAGGGTTCTGACAAAGTGAAGCTCAAGGAGCCAGCTGAAGTTACCTCTGGTACTAATGCCAACCATGTCAAGGAAGAGTCAACGTATGCCGGTAACATATGTTACACCTGAGAATGTCTTTAAGACCAGAAATTGTGCTTCCCAAACAAGCGGCCCATCTGAGCAAGCCTACACAATGATTGAGAGCAATGGGCAGATTCAGACCTTCATCAAGGCAGGTGGCATCATCCTTAGTAAACCATATTGGCCCTGCATTGGATAGTGGGACCGCCAGGATTTCAATAAGGTGAAAAAGAATTCCATAACATTGTACAACTGCAAATTCTCTGGGCACAACGGCAATCTCCGCTTCAACCCCCACAAAAACACCTACATCACTCCCCCAGAGGTTTCTGCCACCATCCAGCTAGCTTCAGCCCCACCAGCAATCATCTGCAACTCTGGGCACCATTCTTAAAGTGGTATGGCAAGAACCCCATGAACCTGCCCATTTTCATCAAGGTCAAAGGCAGATGCGCCTATAAACAACAAAGTGGCTCACTGCCCCAGCCTCACTTTTGATAACTCAACTGATCTCAAGTCCTATTGCACTAAGGAGCAGATCAAAGGCCCTGCGGATCACTTCCAAGACTGACCATGACACTACCGCCCATGAAGCCAAGTGGAGCTTCCCATCTGCGCTCCTTGCCATCAAGTACTGCACTCGCCAGATGGAGAAGGCACATGCTCAAATCATGGCCTGGATTGAAGTTGAATACAAGTACCTCAACGAGGATATGAAAAAGTTTAAGGCTCACAGAGAACTTGCAGGGGAGCTTGAAACCACCTTTACCAAAGAACAATCCAATTACTTTGCCAAAAAGGCCTGATACTTTCACAACTCCAGCACTGGAATCACCAACTTGGTCTGCATTAAGCACAAGGCTCTGTACACCCCCAAACTTGAGTCCTCCGTTACCTTAATCCTCAGGCCACAACTTACTCCCCTAGGGCAAGGCTTGTGGAGGTCTCTGTCAGGATTCTCCCTGTATTAGGTGAAATCCTTGTCCAGGGAGAAGGTCAACACATTCATATGAGGGGCACAACTCATGATATTCCTAACTAGTCTAATAAGTTTGAGAATGGGGTTTAAATCTATGATATCAGCTGGTATACTGAATTTGGGGCTTTACATGAATTATTTCAAATTTGGGATACATTTATAGCTCCTAGTTATTATCTAAACACCTTCAGATTATCCGCCTATTCTAGTATTGGGACTTTCCTACAGGTAACATGACTCTACCCTTAAGATCCCTCTTTATTTCCTTTAATTTTCATGCATTATAAATAGTGCTTGATTAATTTAAAAAAGTAATTTTTGCGCCTATTTCTAATATAAAATCAAAATTATAGGTTTTTATTAAAAGTAAACAAGTCATAAGGTTACCCATGAAAGTGAACTTTGAAGCACTTCCTTCAGAAAAACACGCCACCAGTGATTCCCCATGGTGGCCCAACACTTACCCTTGAAGTAATGGAATAACATCTTAACCCTATGAAAGATCAAATTCGCTGACTCATCTGACAATTCAATGCAGAACAACATACGTACCAAATTCACTAAATAAGAAGCTCTTGTAATACATGTTGTCACAATATTGAAAGATATAATCTTTGAACCTAACTTTAAGGGCATTTTACATCTGGATAAGTGAGTATCACATCTTTACTCTACTTCTATGAAACATGATGGAAGATTCAACTAATCTTTAGAAGGTTGAGCATATCTTGTATTTTTTAAGCAATATGGCTCAGGATGTTTTTGTATCCAACATGGACGACCTGAATACTTGGAGTAAAGTGAAGGAAGCGTTTACTACAGAATTATGTTAAAGAAAACCTTAGGTATAAAGAAACAGTATTTTATTAAAAATGAGATAAAAAGATAAACCCTTGTCAAATTTACAGATCTATATTAAATTGAGGTACAAACGCTGATTACCTCAATGATGATTAAACTGGATGATTCTGTAGTTGCTGTTGTTGCTAGTTTACATAGTAGTCCTGACCTAACCATGCAAGTCACATCGTTCAAATTATAGCTTAACTCTACCTTGATATTATTAAATTTTACCTAATGTAGTTATAATACACAAGCCAGAAACCTCCCAAAAGGCTTCCACGAAATTAAGTGTATAGCATGGAGGAAGCTTTCCTAAAAGGTTAAGTAGCTCAAGCTAACTACTTTATGAAGAATAACCACACTGAAGACATCTGTTTAAAAAAGGACCCTGCCCTTGCTAAATAGGGAAAAGGGTGGTTGTCCTCAGGCCAGGTACCTCTTAAGCTGACCAGCCTAGTTTATCTGAAAGCAAAACATTAACACTAGCTTATCTAGAGTTAATAAAAAACAATTTTAGCAGCAGCTCTGAGGGGGTTATTAGGATACAGTTTATTAATCTTTAGGTACAGCCACTGAGATTGCGATTCTGTATTCTTTGAGCTTTGAAAATATTGAAAGCGCTCAGGTTCCAGAGGATACTACCTTATTTAAGTTAATTGGTGTCCCAGAATAAATGATATGGCTTGTAATAATGGTAAATACCTTTTCCTGTTGATTTTACCCAGCAAGAGTGTGCTCAGTATGATGTAGATATAGAAAATGGTACCCTAATTTTTCCAAGAATCTCAATGAGCATTCCGCCTTAAAGTGGTTTTAGTCCTTTCACTAAAGTTTAGAGGAAACATTATCTAATTGAAAGTGGCGATTTAGAAGGTCAGAGTAATGGCTAACTTGGATATAGGATCACTTAGGAATGTTGCCTCAATTATTCTCATCAAAAAGATCAATCTAGCCATGAATTTAAAGTACACCCATGAGTATAATACTGCATGTATAAATAACACCAAAGAAAAAAGTGAATATCTATTCGTATTAAATAGATTAAAAATATAAGCTTCTGATGTTGCTTCAAACAATAGACATTATGATACACTTATATTAAAGCAGTTTATAATCAAATATGAAGGAGTTATCAATATAAAAGAAGGCTATTTATCACTCCTCTATTATAAAGTTCCCCTTATACTGAAAAATAAAAACCCGTCAAGAAGGAATACCCTTTTCGGGTCCAGTACCCTGTTTTCTGATTTTCCTTTACAATATGCTACCTTTGGAGATACAAAGATGCTCCTCAACTCAGTAGATACAACAGATGCCAAACTATTTTATGCTACCATGGGGGTAAAAAAATAAGCAAGGAGAACAAAGAATGGAAGCTACTGACATAATCCTAAGGGTACCCCCAAACTTTTGCTACATTCCACTAGAGTTAATAGAGGCAGTAGATTTTAACCAAGAGCTTTACCATGAGCGCTTGATCCAGCCTATGACGGCCTATTAAGCTAATACATAGAAACCTATCTAGTCAAGTTGTCTTGGTCAAGAAACATCAATATATTGGGAAATATTAATTACTTACAAAATTTATAAAATTTACAAGGTATACTTAAATTGTTACTCACCTTGATTTTAGCCTAAACTCTGATAATCTAGTTTGCGCCATACAATATGTCTAAATATCTTCTAAGTTGAATCAAGTTGAACTTGAGAAAGTCCATAATATACTTGAAGATTTTCAAGATTTCCTTTCTATGTCAGATGTCGACTGTGGTCACATGAAAAACTGGTCACATAGGGTTGACATAAAAGACAACCCCAATACAATTAAAGACATATATGAAGTCAAAGGTAGAGGGGAAATAAATTATTATTGAGCTCAAGCAAATATTGGATGTCAGCTTAATTGTGCCCTCCAAGAGTCCATAGTCCCCATTGTTGCTTATAAGGAAGAAAAAAATGGTGGTCACAGAATAGTGATGGATTACAAGAAGTTAAATTGCCTCACTAAGAAAAACAGCTATCAAATTATGCAAATTTGATAGTTCTCTGGCTTAATTCTCTGATTTAAAATTAATCTCTGCAATAGACTTCACCAGCGGCTATTAGCTGATGGACTAGTCGCTAGAGGACCAAGAAAGATGCGCATTAATATGCACTAAAGTATTATATCAAACTACTTGGCCCCCTAACTGATATGCAATTTTCTTGCCTTGTTCCAACAAGCAATGGATCAAATCATATAGGACTCAAACTGATCTGCTAATTTGTTTACCTAAATGAACAACAGTATTCTCAATCCATTTAATAATCATCTAAATCACCTCAAATTAAGCTCATAATGATTATAAGAGAATAACACCAAACTAAAGCTTACAAAGTGTAACTTCTTCCATCATGAGTTGTAATTTTAGACATTCCATATTATGGGAAGGAATCCAACCTTTGTACAATAAGGTTGTAGCGATCTTTTAGCAGCCAGATTAGGCGCAACTGCCTCTGACGTCCTGTCACCCAACCAGTTTGGGTTTATACCAGGGCGCTCAATCTGAAACAACATACACCTTGTTGCAAACATATGTCAGTTCAAAGCAACTGGGGCCCTAGTCTTCTTAGACCAGGAAAAGGCATATGACCGCGTTAGCTGGTCATACCTAAAGGAATGCCTACACGCTTTCAAACTCCCACCCAGATTCATAAACTGGGCGATGCTCCTCAAAGAATCTGCAACCATGGCTGTATGCGGCCCAGGCTTCCTAACTAACAAGATCACACCACACAGAGGGCTCAAACAAGGGGACCCCCTCAGCCCACTGCTGTATTGTTTCAGTTTTGACCCACTCCTCCATGTAACTGACTCACGCCTCATTGGCATAACTGCACAAGAACAGTCAACAGTCAAGATACTGGCCTTTGTGGATGACTGCGTGGCAGGTATAGCTAACAATGATGACGCCCAACAGCTGGAACGCACCCTAGAGTAATACTCCATGGTAAGCAATGCATCGCTCAACAAAAGGAAAACAGAAATCATTCTCTTAGTCAATTACACTAACAACTGGGCTACAACACCAGAACCTCATACCCCCATACAAAGGAAAAACCCACTCATCTTACCCTTTGCATCACCTCCCACCACCACTCCTGTCCGCCACCTTGGGATATGGCTGGAAACAGGGGGATATGCCGATGAGACAATGGAAAGAAACTTGCTACAACGGATATCCACCCGCGTCGCCTCCCTCAAGGAAAGATCCCAGGACTAACGGGGCGAGTAACAGTTGCTAACTCACTCATCCTCCCAATACTATGGTACCCTGCCCACGCGATCGCCTTCTCACCTACCTTCATAACTTCAATCAGCGCGCTCATCCAGGGCTGGTTATGGCCCGGCTCCCACCCTCCCATATGGATGGAAACACTCTTTGGCCCATGCTCAAGTGGAGTCATGGGACTAATAGATTTTGAGAGCCACGCCAACTGCATCCTGGGAACCTGGATAAAGGAAGTCATTGCCCCAGACCTCCCACAACAACACTGGTCCAGGGCAGCGAGGACTAACTTAGCACAAGCACTCAAATTAACCAACCCACATAGCCCACCCAAACTATTATCATACCTAACTAAACACCCTACTGCAACAGGTCCGCATGGAACCTCCCCTCACTTCAGATGCATCCTCTGAACCATCTTCCGCATGGGATGGACCGTTGAGAACACAGGCACTGTGCATGGAAGGGGACGACCCAGCCCCACTTCAAATTAAGAAATCTAGAAAACCAACTCCAGAGAGACATGCTTGCTACAACCCCAACCATTGCTAGAATCGAATACCTAAATGTGTTGGACATCCCCTACAACTTAACCACACAGAAGGAAGTGTAGAAAATGACGCACCACCCACTCCTACAGCTGAGAATAAGAGCCAACGCCTGGCGCTGTCTGAGAAGGACCTATAGGACGGCGGACCACTCCAATTCCCTCCACACAACCTGCGCAGTATGTGGAGGGGAGAGCTCCCTACATCACCGCCTAGAAACAAGCCCCCATCCAAAGCCATATGTAAGGAAGTCGCGCGCCTGCTTAAGATCCAAAACGAGCAGGAATTTTCTATATCAAAGAGCCTCCTCGCGCTCCAGATCGAGTCACCAATCCCATCTACCCTCCGCTCTCTAATAATACCCATTGTAATGTGGACAATCCACACCATTGCCTTAGATGCGTTCAGGGGCACAATCCCAACCATTAATGGGTTTATCAACAAGTTCCACGTCCACTTATTGGAGCACTTCCAAGCCTGGCTCTATGGATATATGAGGCAAGGCAACAGGAGCTCATAGAATCGTGGTTCCCACTCTGGTTCCTACACACAGACCCCTTCCTTCACACCTGCTCCATAGCGGGGAAACCCCCTTTGAGTAGTGCACCAACCCCCATACCTGGCAGTCTCGCTGGCAACAGGGGTAACTTGAGTACCCCAGGGTGCCCAATTTTATCTTACTTCATTTTACACACATATTTGGTAATGCCCATCCCCTGGTCGGCTTGCCTCAGTTAAATAAAATGTTGTAGCGATCTCCAAGATACCTGAACTGAAGAGTCTCAAAGACATAATGTTGTTTTTAGGAATGATGGGATATTATCATCAACTTATATTTCATTTCACTCAATGTACCAACCCTCTTGTAAGTTTGTTTATCAAAACACCTTTCATATGGTGAGTAAAGCAAAGAACTAAATTCAGAACAATAAGTCCTTATAAAAAAGCCCCATTTGTGACACACAGACTATATAAACCTTTTTTTCTTTTACAGACGCCTCTGACTTAGCCGTAGGTCTATTCTTGTGTCTGGATGAAGAAGTCATCAAACATCCGGTGTCCTGTTTCAGCATGAAGCTCATTATTGATGAGCGAAAAATACAGTTTTACAGATAAAGAATGTAAAGATTTTCTACTTTCATTGAAAAACTTCAGAACCTTCTTGTTTGGCACAAAAAATATAGTTTTTACACACCAAACTTTTCAAAGTGGTTGCAAAAGATGATTAATTTGACAGGAAAACTGGTTAGATGGGCTCTCAAACTGCAACATTATGACATGAACAGCATTTACTGATCTTGACAAGGCACATGAATGTAGATGGGCTAACAATATTGCCCCTATTACACTTAGATAACAACGAAGACAAATGGTTGCACACTTACGCATTAAGCTAGCCTCCTGGGAAGGACAAAAATGAATCAGACAATAGAATTTTGAAATTACACTCGCTAGGCATTAAAGTTTCTGATGGCTTATTATAAAGAAAAAAATGGAACTAAATGATTACCTTACTTAAAACCTTTAATAATAGATAAAAGTTATAATAGAAGCCCACAATATCTTAGGACTTGAAGAAACCTGAAATCTTATGAATGGACTAAGAATCAATATTATTGACAATGAATTCTGGTCTCTGTGGTGGAAGTCTTATAAGCCTAAAACTTGTCTAAAACAAACACCGGATAAGGCTAAGTAGAAATATCAGCTCATGATCCCTCAGAGGCCATTTCATACCATCAGGTTAGATGTCATAGGTCTACTGCTAAATTTACCTTAGTATATTAATATGTCCTTGTGAGGATTGATCAGCTCACAATGTGATTTGATGGAATTGAAGATTCTCTCTCATACCTCTAAGGCTACCACTAATTTCTTATACTCTAATGCATTTACTAAGCATGGTACCCGCAGGTACTGCTATGCAATAACAGGAAAATATTTACTCCAGAAGTTATGAGAATCTTAGCTATGAGCATGGGAATTTAAAAACTATTTCTAACGCCCTACAACACATCAACTAACCAGAATGTAGAAATAGCAAATAGATGTTAGTCTCAATACTTCATAAGTTGGCTACCACCAATCCATTGCACTGTGACCAATATTTTCCAGGTGCTTTAATGGCTTATAGGATATGTTATCATTTCATTATTAAAATATACCCCATGAAGCCTTATAAAGAAGAGAACAAAGAATACCATATCTATTAGCCCAGGAAAAAACAGGATAATGTTAAAGTTCATGAAAATTGTTAATAAGATTAGCCAAGAAGATTAAATAGCTTAAATTGGATACATTGACAAACCTAGTCAAACTGGGTTCAAGAGAAAGCCAAGCTAAAATGCATCCCACCAATCTTTACCCACTTATAAGTTTTCAGATATAATTTATACTACCACTATTGTATAGCGCCCTGAAGAGAAATCTGAATTCCATCTTGGATGTTTATATGATATAACCTACAAACATATAGATGAATACTTAATCTTTTCTTTAAAAGTCGAAAAAATATCAACATCACAGCTATACTATTACTACGGCATTATACCCTGCCAATATTCTTGAAGGGGTGATATCAGATATCAGAGTAATAGACATGATGGTAATAATATCACCTATCTGAATCCTATGAGTAAATTGGCCCCTAGAACTGTTAAGTAGTTAAAGAGATCCCAAACACTAACTATATGGAAAGATCATTAGTTAGTAAAAATCAATTCAAAAAATAAATTTTTATTAAACTGACTTGAGCTCAGAATACTAAAATGAAATCCTAATTAGCCAAAGCAAAGGATTATCAAAGTGTCAGGTGTTAACTTCATCAGGTGACGTTTGAGGAAGTAAATTAGGATGTACCTACAAAAGGTAAGAAACAGGAATCTGCTTTATGATCAATCTAAATGATATCAAGTCTCATACAATTTGGTTCATTAAAAATACATTTACTACCTACAAGAAATATGCTACAAAGGCATTTTTAAATCCAAAATTCATCGCCTGATTAGGAGCCTCTTATCCAGATCTCCCTCTAAAATAGCTTTATTAAACTTATTATTATTGGGATTTATATTGTTGTATGTAACTTATGAAACCATATACTATACTAAAAATCAAACCAAAAAACATAAATCTTTTTGCTACTTATCTTCCATAAATCCTTTTACCAATCTTTTTATCGTATGGATACTCTAAATGACCAGACCTAAGCATGACTTGGCACCCTCAAAAAGATATATACTTTATGTAAATCTTAGATTGCTCCAAGGTGTTACTGACAGGCTTCTAGACCACAGTACCACTGATCCCTGGAAATAAAAGCCCTACAGGCTGTTGCTCCCTACAAAGGATCAGCCAACGCTTGGTGATATGTGCACTGTTTTTGATTGAACCATAGAAGATAATCCTATTGAAAGGGTAACCTGATGGGTGCACAATGGGAATGGTAAATAAGATGAGTATTTGGGAAGTCTGTCCTTGGTAACGCTTGAAAAATTACAAGAAAATATATAGGAGATCACATAATCTCGACGTCTAGCCTGGATTTCCAATGAGGGTTTTGAGACCTATATTAAGGGGTCATAAACCTAGTAGAAAGAGCCCATCGCAAAAGGGTTTCTGCCATGGATAAGGCTCTTATGAATTTATACAAATCTAGTTCTCTCCCAGAGACATACGAATCATGTGCAATATCCCGTTATATCATGCTTTTTGTACTTCCAGCGCTTTGCCATTCTGTGCATTTATTAAAGGTTAATAACGAGGGACTCTATCAGCACATATATACCCAAGAGGCCGTTATGGATGGCATATGGAAAGTTTAGTAATTTATCATCTCAAAGTATAGTGATGTACGGCATTTGATTAAGGCAAATTGTTTCTATATTATTTAACATTATAGCCAAAATGGGAACCATCAATCTTGGAGCGACCAAGTATATAGATAAATCTATGAGCTCCTTAGAAAGGATATTATGGAGTCTAATAAAAGGACTTAAAAACTATTTGAAGATTTTGCTTAAGAGCTTCGCCAACAAGACGCCAAATCCCAATTTAAATAGCAGCCCACAATTTTACTAGCCATCATATCTGGGGAAAACCGATTAAGCTCCTTGAGTCCTATATGGAGCACGCCTTGAAACGTATTGATGAGCTCAAAGCTCACAAACCCTCAGAGCTCCGTTGGTATCACAAAATTTTATTGCCCAAGTAACTATGTTGAGCAAGATCTGGTATCCCGTGCAACTCAGGTGTCAACTCATTCATATGCTGAGAAACTCACCAAATTGGAGAGAAAATTAGAGACATATACCTAGTATAGAGATACTAATCTAATTTACAATTGCCTTAATGAATCTAAGAAAAGCTAAAAAACTCTCACAGAATAACTAAATCTAAGACTGGCAAGCTTTCTCAGAGAACAGAATACTAACAGACAAAGTAATATTTAAATAGGCGCATTGGAGTATTAGAAGATGAGACAAACTTTATTAAAACTTTTCGCATCTCTGCACATCAACAGATTCATAATTTGGATATCCACGTTAAGGACCTAGAGAGTGGTAAAGTTATCCTTGAAAATGCATCAACTTTCTGGATATAGCACCAAGACCTACTTTTAAAAAGATGAAACGACATCTTAGCCATATACAAGATCAAATTTGCTTAGTCACTTGACAATTTGAGCAGAGCGACACTCATACTTAAATCACTGAATCAGAAACTCCTAGAGTACATGCCATCACAGGATTGGAAGCTAGCACATTTAACCCATCTTCATAGACAAGTTTACACCTGGAGAAGAAAGTAGCATATCTTTCCTCTATGCCTATGAATCTGAGATGGAAGGTTTGACTGATCATCAAAAGGTTAAACATATATTGTCTTATTTAAGCTGTATGGCTCACGAGGTTATAATAACTCACATGGACAACTCCATACATGGAGTGAAGTAAAGGAAGTAATTTTTATTATAATCTATTTTCAATCAAATCTTGATTATGAAGAAACAGGTTATAAAAGGATTGCACTACGCAAAACTGAAACCCTAGCCAAATTAGTGATTTACTTCTATATAGAGGCTCAAAGTCTAATGAAAAAAAGATGCTTCCACTGAATGCCGTATCTTCCATTGTTACTGGTCTACATAGTAGACCCAACTTAGCCAGGAAATCACATTAATCAAACAAAGATTTAGCTCTATTTTATGCATTTAAAAACACTACTTAATGTTGTATATATACACAAGCCAGAATTTTCTTGAAAGGCTTCCACAAACCCAGAGTGTATATTGTGAAGAAATCTAAACCTTAGAAGGTTGATAAGCTCAAGTGTGACTACAACAATAAGATTAACACACTGAAGAAATGTGTATCAAAAAACCCTTCTCTTGTTATGAGGTAAAAGGGCGGTCAACTTAGGGTCAGGAACCTCAAACGCTTACTAATCTGAAGGTACCTTAAAGAAAAACATTACCTATTGCTCATCTTAAATACATTAAAACAATTTCTAGCAACGACTTTAAAGGGGTTACAAGAACATAGGGTATTGCATTTTAAGTACAGCATTGAGATTACCATTCCAGATTGTTTTAACGGAATAAATATTGATGATGCTCAGATCCCAAAAGACAATTAACTCAGCTAAGTTATTGAATGACCAGAATTTATTGATACAGTTAGTGATGTTGATCAATACCTTGCACTGTTTATCTTACCCATCTTAAGTGTGCTCAGTTGAATAGAGATTTTAGAGAAATAGCTCAAAACTGCCTGAAAGCTCAATTCTACATTCCACCAAAAAGAGCTTTTAACCTCACAATAAATTTTAAAAAAACATCAGAAAACTAGAAGCTGTAATTTAAAAGGTTATAGTAATAATTATCTTGGATACGGAATTGCCAATCAACGTTATCTATCCCATCACATCAAGAAGAATAAATATGCCCTGGACCTCAAGTACACCCAGGAGTATAGCACTGCAGGTCCAAACAACTCCAAAGCAATAAGTACACACTCATCTTTGTTTATTTAAATTGTCAAGTTAATTTTGCAACACCTGAAGTTTCCCTGGATAATAGCTAGTATGATATACACATTGGGGCGCAGTTTATAATTGACTTTAATGGAGTCATAGTTTTTTACAAGTTTATTTATCGCACCTCAATTATAAAGTTCCCCTTTTAACGGATAATAAAAGCTCCATCAAGAAGTGATACCTTTATCTGCTCAAGTACTCTATTTCCGCTTTGTCTTTACAATATCATACCTATTGAAGAAATATAAAAAAGCTCATCATCTCAGTAGATGCAGCAGATGGTATGCATCTTATGCTACTGAGGAGGTAAAAACCAAACCAGGAGGAGATAGAGTGATTTCTTATAGCATGACCCTAAAGATACTCATAAACTGCTTGCTATCTACACTAGTGTTGATGAATTAGGTTTTAATAATTTTGTTTAACAGGAGTCCTCACCCCTATAAGCGTTCTATTGAGCTACCACTTGAAAACTAACTAATTAAGGTATCTATTTCAAGAAACATCAAAATAGATTAGGAAATTTAATTAATTTAATTGATGATATTGACAAGGTACATTTTATTGGTACTCCCCTAATTTTCGCCTACCCAACAATAATTTAGTTTGACATACAACAGTTCAAATACTAATAAGTTTTCAGGAGGAACTTAAAAGTGCTTTGACTACTTGAATATTATCAAAACGTATTCCCCACGTCAGATTTTGACTATGGTCACATGAAAAAACTGAACACAAAGTATAAACATAGAGTGATCAACCTCACTTCAATAAAGCCATATAGAAAGCTGAAGGTAGAGGAGCAATACATAAAGACAAAGCTCATTTATTTATTGAATGTCAGCTTACTTGTTCCCTTCAGAGTCCATGGTCATCCCTACTGTTACCCAAACTTTAAAACAGTTACAAACCACGCTTCTTTATGGTGCCTTTAGAATATGAAAGATTTAGAAGGAAGGCTAGCTAGGTAGGCTTCCAAACTCGAACACTATGGCGTGGCCATTGTCCTTTTAGTAGGATCGAAGCACATGAGCGTAGATGTACTAACCAGATAGCCCCCAATTACACCTTAATAATATTGAAGCTGAATGGTTAAATGACCACCTTAAATCTCTTTCTGCTAAGCATCACTTTTCGAAAATCAATTCAGCCTGAAATTTAGCTCCACTAAAGAGATTTACGAAAACTATTAGCAAATATGGCGGGAAACCCCGCAAAAGAACCAGCAGGCTATGCCAAACGAGCCAGCACCACCCCCAAACGAAGCAACCCTCGGTTACCCACCTCAGGGTCAACCAGAATCACCCGCTCTCAAGCAGCAGCCATGAAAACAGGCACCACCCCCCAACCTGGAGCTACTCCAACTAGCGCCAGTTCACCTGATCGCACTTCTGCAACCTGCACGCCTAACAGCTCTGTGTGTGCTGCCTCCCACCAACCCGCTGGGCCCCCTCCAACCAAGGAGGCCATCACCCACACTGTTTTAATGGCGTCTGCTCAGCTGAATGCAACTCAGCCCATCCAGACATTCACCTCCCCCATTGTGTCAGCTAATTCAGCCCCATCTATTATTGCTGACGCCGTGTTTCTGGCTCCCTCCATGAGGGGCGATACCCAGCTACCTGGCCCCCAAATCCTCAGATGTAAGGTTGGATTAGCCGCACATTCTGGTTCACTAAGCACCAAATTGGGACAATCTACTCTTCCCAATGAGGATTCAAATGGTTCAGATTTTGGAACTTCACACCAGTTCCAATCTCACCCGTCCCATTTAAAACCCGTAATTGGCACTTCTCAAGTCGGCACTTTATTGCAATATGCTGAAAATGACCAATTCACCAATCAGCCAGTGAGTTTTGCCCACGAAATCACAGCAAACACTCGGGCTGAATTTACCCAAATAGATTGGGATGGTGATGAAACATCTCCCTCCTCCCAATTGGCTGGAGTTAATTCCAATCTGGATGGGACTCCCCAATTTAGCGAGGCCCAACAATCACCTGGCCCCCAAACCCTCGGATGTAAGGTTGGATTAGCCGCACATTCTGGTTCACTAAGCACCAAATTGGGACAATCTACTCTTCCCAATAGGGATTTAAATGGTTTAGATTTTGGAACTTCACACCAGTTCCAATCTCGCCCGTCCCATTTAAACCCCATAATCGGCACTTCTCAAGTTGGCACTTTATCTCAATATGCTGAAAACGACCAATTCACCAATCAGCCAGTGAGTTTTGCCCACGAAATCACAGCAAATACTCGGGCTGAATTTACCCAAATAGATTGGGATGGTGATGAAACATCTCCCTTCTCCCAACTGGCTGGAGTTAATTCCAATCTGGATGGGCCTCCCCAATTTAGCGAGGCCCAACAAACCGCCCCTCAATTTAATATGACGCCAGCAACTGCTGTAACATTCCAGAAACAAGGGAACTCCGCAAACTTGTCCAAACCACCAGCTCACACTCAACCTGCAATTGCAGCCCAAAGCAACCACAAACGTACCAAAGGAGCCACTGGGGCGTGGCAAAAACCTCTGGCACCAACGCTACCCAAAGCTGATCCCCGTGAAGTGGCGTTTATTGCCGATGTTAAGAAGAAATGGGCTGAAACTAGAGCGCAAAAAGCTCTACCTCGCTCAACCCTCTCCCACGCAATTCGCCTTTATTATGGGCATAACCCTGTTGAATTCTATACAGAGGATTACTTCTCATACTTTGCAGCGATTGCGGAGACATTCCCTATTAACACCACCATCCATGAATCAGTGGAGGGCCACTACATCGATGTGGGCTTCACTGAAGCTGCCCTTGCTGACCATGCTGCCACCCTCCAGGTCATTATTCCACGCGGATCTCTTCGCATCTCCCGCACACGCTCTCACCTGGAGAAAATTTCATGGGTTACTTTTTCCAACCTACCAACGACTGTTGATCCTGAGTCTCTTAAACTGGCACTCCATCGTGGTTTAATGGAGTTTGGGTCTGTTCTTTCAGTGGACTTTAGCGTCCCCTCTTACTATGCTCCCACTCAAAGAGCTCGCACTGCTAGGGCGTCATTCATCCCCTCCCCCACTGTATCCCGTAACATTGAGGTTATTCCTCATGTGGCGGTAGTTGGGGCATGCCCTGAGATCTTTTTTATCGACCCTGATCAGGCGCGCCCCCGGTGTTCATGGTGTAACGCCCTTGGACACTTGTATAGTGGCTGCACAGCTCGAAAACAAGCCCTCTTAGCCACCACCCAGGGGCCTAAACCAGGCCAAAAACGATCCCACATGGCTGCAGCAGCAATTCCACAACCCACACAATGGGTTCCCGTTCAAGACCTGTCCCCTGAGGCCTTACGCCTAGCAGTTGAAACAGCTAACCCCACTATTGGTGTGGGATACCTTCGCGCTCATGCCCCCCTTCCAATGGGCACCCCCTCCAATCTCCCAGAGTCAACTCCCTCTCTCACCAAGCGCAAGGCATCTCCCACAGGGTGCCCCTCGTCAGCCACCCCCACTCAGGGCTCCGCGGCACCCCCACCAACCCCCACCAGCGATTTATTGCATCAGCCCTCAGCTCCCTATGGAGCTATGCCCACCAGCATGGACTGGCAACTCGCGGCCTGCAGTAGAAGTGCCACCTCAAAGAGTCCTACCCCAACCCCACAGTCCATTTCGCGCGGATCCTTTGCAGTGTTGGAGGAAGTGAATATGGACTCAGACTCATCAAATGGGGACACCGCGGAGGTCACCATTGAGCACCCTCAGGTCCTTCCCCTGCAACGGAGCGGGGCAGCATCCTAGGCTGGCTTACTGGGTCCTCCGCCCCCCACCCTCTCCTTCCCCTCAGAACCCTCGACGCTCCTCACGGATTGCAGCTAATAGTCAAGCTAAAGGACTCAAAACTAGCCGCCTCACAGCAGCAGGTTTAAGCGCTGGCAACCCCCCAGGACATGGAGGGGAACAGCTATGAGTCCCCATGGCAGCACCCTGGCCCTGCAATCCATCAACGCAAATGGGTTGCGGGACTTTAAGTGGAGAGCCCGCCTCCTCCGAAACTTCAGGTCAGCACAAATTGACATCGCTGCTGTCCAGGAGCCCCATATCCTCCCCCACGAACAATCTGCATGGAATGAACAGTTTGGAGGCAACTCCTTCTGGACAAACCATGCCGCCCTTATTGTTTTGAATCCCCGGGTTAAAACCCATTCTTTTTCACAATATCTAGGTGGCCGCCTCATACTGGCCAAACTCACCACTCCTGACTTCTCCTTCTTCGCTGCAAGCATCTACCTGCCTAATGCAGGTCAGGAGCAAAATCTGCTCTTGGAAGAGCTCCTCCAACTCAATCTCCCACGGAATACAGTTCTCTTAGGAGATTTCAACACAACCATAAGTCGCGTCCGTAACTCTTACCCCCTGCAGCAAAGGAACGCCCTGGATCAAGTCGCCTCCAGGATTTCCTTCGCCTGAGTGGCTTTATAGATGCGCTTCCACCCTCCGCGTCTGGCCTAGGTTGCATGACTAGGATCCAGTATGATGGAGGAGCTTTCCAGTCAGCGTCACGCATAGATATGGCACTGATTGGCCCCCTGCTAATTGGCCGCGTCTCCTCTCCCATCTCTCGTGACAACCATCTGAGTGATCACAGGTCACTCACCGTTGTCCTCACCACCACACTTAGACCGTCGCGTAGGTTCTGGCCTAGGGTTGCCCCAGCTCTTCTCAACAACCCCTTCACTAAGGAGAAGCTGTCTATGACCATCCGGGAGACTCTCACCTCCCCCCACCCCACCTGCTTGACCACAAGGCTAGATGGGCGGTGACCAAGGGGGGCATCACCCGCGTTGCTTACAACTGTGCCAAAGCCCAGATGACTGCAGCTCGCGCCAGAGTCAAAAGGGCGGAAGCCAGAATCAGACATCTAGAGCGAAACTGCCAGCCTTCGCCCTCTCCCAGATGGTTGGAAGACTGGGAAGCGGCGCAGGAAGCACTCCGCTTGGAGCTCACACTGCAGGAAGAACGGGCAGCAAACTTTACAACATCTCGTTACTATGCTCAATGGGAACGCCCCACCCGCTTCTTCTTTCAGAAACAGAAAGCCCGGTCAACAGCGCAGGATATTACTGCACTGAAGATTGGCACTACAACCACTTCAGATAATGAGGAAATCACGCAGGAACTACACCGCTTCTACTCCAGCCTCTTCCATGCCACCCAGGTGGACCCATCGGACATCCAAGACTTCCTGTGGCGGGCTCCAGAGCCGCCCATTGACCCACGGGCTGATGAGGCTCTACTGGCGCCTATTTCCATCCAGGAGGTGATGGAAACCCTTCTGAAATCCCCACGGCTTAAAGCCCCAGGCCCAGATGGAATACCCTTTGAGGTGTACCTTCTGGAACCTGCAGTGATAGCCAGAACCCTCCGCGACCTCTTCGCTGCACTCTTGGTGAATGGCGAGGTCCTCCCCGACTCCAGAGGCTCAATCACGACCCTCATTCACAAGAAGTCAGACCGTGAGAACCTGGCGAACTGGCGCCCCATAGCGTTGATCAACACAGACCACAAGCTCTTCACGAAGCTTCTGGCCAACCGCATCACCAAATGGGTGTCACCTCGCCTCTCCCCATCCCAGTACGGTTTTATTCCGGGGAGGTCGTTATGGGACAACTATAATGAACTTCACGTGACTTTGACTGCTAACTCTCGTAAGGTGAATGGCTTTGTGGCTCTTCTGGATATGGAGAAAGCATATGATCGGGTAGCCTGGAAGTATATTGATGCTTCCCTGGCCCGCTTCCATCTCCCACCCGCAGCTAGGCGCTGGATATCATCGCTCTATGACCAGCTCCACACCAGAGTCCTGGCGCCAATGGGTTTTACAGTGGCAGTACCAGTTGGACAAGGTCTCCGGCAAGGGGACCCCCTGAGCCCTATCCTTTTTAACATCACCCTTGACCCCCTCTTGGCCTCCTTACAGGACAAGCTAACAGGGATTCTGGTCCCAGGTAAAGCCCCCACACGCACCATGGCATTTGCAGATGACACTGCCATTGCATTTGGCTGCCCTGGGGATGTTGCCCTCGCTGCTGTGACCATTGAGAGGTACACCAAGGCGTCCAACGCCATGGTCAACACCTCCAAGACAACAGTTGTACAGGTCGGCTCCCCCACCTTCCCCCCACCATTTGGTATTGAACCTGAGCGCGGTACCTTCCGTCACCTGGGCGTTCTCACCAACCAACAAGGAGTTGCGCTAAAAGACAATGAGGACTTGCTCCTTGCAGCAGTTAACTCCAGGATTGCCAGCTGGAACCGGCGGCACATCACCCCCCAGGGTCGAGCTCTGATGGCCAATGTGTTCCTCCTCTCCAAAGTCTGGTTCCTAGCGCACGTCTGCCCATTTACAGATGCCTTTTATACGCGGCTCAATGTACTCCTCCGCTGTTGGATCTGGGGCTCAAACCATCCACCAATAGCCCTCTCAACCATTGCCCAACCCTGCAATGAAGGGGGCCTAGGGCTTCTGGACACGCGATCCCACGCCACCACAATCTTCCTGAAGTTCCTATGGCCGATTGTCTGCTGGGACGCGACCCCCATGCCCCAATGGGCGCCCGCCCTCCGCCAGTCAGTGTCAGCAGCTCTGGGTCTTCCTAGAGCATCTCTGACCTCATTAGGGGAGTGGCTCACAAACCACCCAGGCCATCGCCTAAAACCATCCTCATCCCCCTACTGGAACCAGGCTCTCCTTGCCCTGAAACGAGTAGGCGCGCGGATCCACCATGCCTTCCCATACAGAAGGGAAGGCCCTGGCCTCAGCCCACGTCGCCATGCAATTGTGCACAATGGACAAGTTGTCACAACTCGCCTCAACCCCCAAGATCGTCCTCCCATCCGCCCAAGACTCCTTGAGCTCCTCCCTCCCTCCGTGAGATTTGACCTTAAGGAATTGTGGAAGGACGTCTATCACCCCATCCTGTCAGCAAAGGTGTCCAACACCTTATGGAGAGTGCTACACTGTTCATACAGGACAGGGGACCGGACTGGCCCTACCTTCCAGCACCAAAGCTGCCCCCGCTGTGTGGAGCCTATTGACTCCCACCTCCATCGTTTTTTCATCTGTCCAGGTGTCGCCGCATTTTGGCCAAAGGCCCGCGCGCTCCTCCATGCTCAGCCCTGGTCTGGACACCCTGTGCAAGACCTCATGTTTGAGCAGACATTGCCTGGTTGCCACCGACCCCTCCGTGTCCTCGCCTATGCCACAGCCATCTGGACCATCCATAACTCCTTCCTTCGTGCTGCCTTTGACCAGCAGGTGTGGACCCTTCCACACATGATCACCCACTTTCAGGTACACTTTGAGATGGCCCTGAAGGTCTGCACTATGTCGCCAACCCTCCCCGCTCAGTTGTCACTGCAGCACGGCTCTGGCGCACAAATCCCCCTCCCTTTCTCGATGCCTCCTCCCTCCCTTCCCTCGCCTCAGGCTCTTAGGAGCCCAGGCGTAATTCAATAAACATCGATGAATCCCCCCTTGGGTTGGGACCATCTAGTACTAAAAAAAAAATGGTTAAATGACCTATCCATGAAGCTGGACTCCTAGGAAGATGAAGAAGAACCAGTTCAAAAAATTCAAAATGAAACTCACGAAATACTAAAGCTCTTGACAGATTACTATACAAAAAGGTGAAATCAAATGGTTACCTTACATGTGACCTTTGAAATAGGTACCAGTTATTTGGAAGCCCACAATACCTTAGGACATGGAGTACCAGAAAAATTTGTGAAGGGATTAAGTATCAATTTTATTGGGAAGGAATACTGTACTCAGTAGTGGAAAACCTTGACGCCTGCATTACTTGTCAAAACAAATGTTGCATAAGATTAAATATAATTATCAGCCCATGACCCCTCAGCAGCCATTCCATACCATCAATTTAAATGATATAGGTCCAAAGCCCAAATCTGCTAGAGAAAATCAATGTACCTTGTGAATATTATAATTTCTTGTAGTTAGTTGATTAGATTGTTATTTCTGTGCAGACTGACAAGGCTACCGCCAATCTCTTATATTCAAAATATCTACTAGGCATCCTTGACCGCAGGTACTGCTATGCTTTAACAAAAAGCTTACTAAAAAAGTTGTATGAATCTTATCTCATGAGCATGTGACCCAAAAACTATTTTCAGATCCCAACCCCATCAACTAATAGACTGTAGAAGAGCAAATGGAACGTTGATTATGATATTATGGAAGACGGCTATGGCTGATCCATTACACTGGGACCAATATCTCCCTAGTGTCTTTATGGTCTAAATAATAAGTTTCCATATCATCATTAAAAATGTCACCCTTCAGAGACTTATATGGAAGAGAACCTAGTATCTAGCACTTTTAGCCCGCAAAGTCATCAGTGATAACATCAAAGAGTTGAAAAAGTGCTAAGGAGATTAGACCAGAAATTATACAACTTTAATAAGAGGCAATGACAAATCTGGTCAAATGGTTACAAGAGAAGGCCTAGCAGAAAATGCATCCTGCCAACCTTTACCCACTTTTGAGATTTCATATTTGATTTTGTACTAAGGTTGTATACCGCCCAATAAGGAAATTTGGATTTTATCTGGGATGGGCTATACTATATAACTAACAAATTTGGAGATGAATACTCAATCAAATCTTTACTAAAAGGGATAACTATTAACCGCGTACATAGCCAATTCCTATGATGGCATTTCCCTACCAATATTCTTGTAAGGGGGTGATGTCAGATTTAGAGTATTGGACATGATGGAAAGAATATTTGCTATTATAACCCATGAGAAAATTGACATCTTGACTTGAAAAGAGGTATAAAAAACCCCTTTGATCAACTATATTTAATTGATGATAGGTGTTAAAGATCAACTTGACAATAAAATTTCATCAAACCAACTTAAATCTATAATACCTAAAATTTCTTTGATTAGCCAAGGTGAAGGATTATTACAATTTCAAGTGTTTTCCTTATTATGTGAAGTTCAAAGCAGTAAACTAAGATGTACCCACAAAAAGTAAGGATTAAGAATCTTCCTTATTATTGACTTAAGTGATACCAAGTCTCATCTGATTAAAGTATTTGTATTTAAATTTTAATTTTATATGGGAAGGCCTAATTAATTTATTTGTAAATACCTTTACTACCTATCATAAATATGCTACAAAAGCATTTCTAAATCTGGTATGCATCACTTGACCAAAAGCCACCAATCAAGATCTCCCCCCTTATTAGTTTTAAAAAAATTTATTGAGCTTTATGTTGTTGTATCTAACATATAAAAACTCCTATTATATACTCAAAAAATTTTATGCATAAATAATATATCTTTTTGGTACCTATCTTCCATAACTCCTTTTGTCAATATTACCATAGGAAGGATACTCTAGATGAAGGGGGCATAAGAGTGACTTAGCACCCTCAAAAATAATTAATATACTTGCTGTGAGTCTGAAACTTCTCCAAGTATTGACTTTCATGCTTTAAAGGCCCAGTACCATAGAGCCACAAAAATTGGAGGACTGTCATGTTTAATGACTCAATTGAGGGTTCCAACAGCCAAGACAAGCCTGGGCGTCAGGAGGCCCAAAAGGTCAGGCTACAAGACCTTCTTGACCTAAAGCACACCTTGGACTAACGCTGAGTGCAGGACAGATATGCCCAGGTTGGTCCAGTTGAAGTGCATAACGCCCAGCCCATGTTATGGCATTAGCATTAAAATGGACGAGTTACCTTACTAGCTACTATAGTTTGGTTAGATTGATAGAAAATGGGGTTTCAAAACATTCAATTTTCGAAATTTTTAACTCAGTTGCCCTTTCCTTCAGTCAATAACACGTGTTTAGTTAATAAAAGCTATAGTACCCTACCCAATGGAAGCGTGCGCTTATTGGTGCACCTGGTCTTAGTACCATTTCCATTAATCAATTTATCCTCCAAAATTATTTTTAGATATAATTCTTCAATACCAACCTTCCTCGTTAGTTGTCTTCCCTTCAGATAAAACACCTCATAAGTTTATGTTTTTTCTTATGTTAACTTGGGCAATCTGTGCGCGGATCTCTTTGCAAAGATCTTTGGAAACGTTAGCCAACTTATTTGCACTAAAATTACAACTATATCAGGGGCACCGCTGGACGCCCTTGTTCCCTCCAGACTGAGGCACCTGAGCACTCTAGCCCTGATCAAAGCTTGGATATGGACACCCCTTTGGGGCCCACCCCAGTCTTGTCATTTGTTTAAAACATATTAATTAATACCACGTTGCACACCCTTGTCCTTTGTTACTTTAGCTCCAACACCTTTAGTGGTGCTCCTCTCACCTTAATACTGACGATTGGTTCCCTGGAGATGAGGTTGTGCACTGTGCACTACTTTGCTGGGAGCTGAAGAGTTAAAGACACTCTCTTGACAATAGACAACCAACCCCTCTATTTTATGTGCATGAATATTATCTGTGGGACTTTTTGAAAAATGCGAATTGGGTACATCAGCTGTTGGTCATGGCCGCGACGGGGCTCACCACCACACTCTCATTTTGCTGATGGTTGGAGCATCTCAGCGTTATTCTTGCTGCCTCCAACTGGAAATTATCCACCCTTCTTGCTTATACATGGTGGATACAAACACTTTGCAATCCAAGAGTCATGATTCCCTGAGATTCCACCAAAATTCATAAAATTAATACAAAGAAAATGTTTTTCCTCAGCATCACGTTCAGATGGTGCAGGCAGGATCATCAACGAAGGGTCTGGTGGTGATGGCCTTTGTATGATGTACAACCCCTTGCCAAAATGGTATGGTCTCGCTCATGGCCCAAAACGCGTTTTATAATGATGTTTCCTTATATAAAACTGGTCCCTGTATATTCTCTTATGGCTCAAATATGGAACCCATTTCAGTGTACCAAATCACCTCAGAGAACTCACGCTTTATCACTACCATAATCTGCAGAACACAGGAGGTGGAAAAGGATTTACTTCTTCAATATTAAAATGGTTATGCAATTGTGAAGATATGGTGGGATATGTGACCTCATTATTAAGAGTGGCCAACTATACCTCTCCATTCTATGAGGCATAAACGTATCCTGGAGGCATGCTTATGTCTGAAGAAGATTTTTATGGTGAAGTGTTAGCGTTATCTGCTACAAATAAAGACCTTATGGATATTTTCGTTATTCGCTACCCTTTCATCCCCTTTAATGAAAATCAGCACGACTATTTTGGTGGTTACAGGAGCCTCTGAGAATTTTGTTGACTAAGGCCTAGCCGACTACCTTGAGCTGAATTACTTGCCAGGTGGTATGATTAGGGGAGGGGCTTCCTGAGGTGCTCCCACGCTGAAAATAATGGGGTTAGTGGATTATCAAGTTGGCAATTATTTTTTGGCTGATTGCTTCTAAGCAATCAAAGAACTCTTGTACCCCATAATTTTGGGTGTAGAGTGGTGGCGAAAGTTTGATGTCAGAATCAACTTGAAAGACAATACCTTGTCCTTATTTAATAGTCTGGTCATGAACTAGTTGTCCCTTTGGCTGATGCAAACTCTCAGGGCGATATGCCCCACTGACATAATATCCACACTCAGTCTTGCTCAGTTGCTAAAGCCCTCTTTGGAGGTTCTCATATCTTCCTGTTTAAAGGGGTGGAATCTTCGTTTGATGCGGCTTCAGCCAATGTACTACCAGCTCATTTAGAGTCTAATTGCGAGTTCAAGCTCATCATTGATCTGGTGTGTATATTTTCCCCAATTTACCCTTTGACTGTTAGGAGGAAACAGCCTTAGATTTGTGGGTTAAGGAGAAGTTAGCCAAAGGCGCAATTTTTCAGCAAACCTCCCCCATATGTTCCCCACTTCTCTTTGTAGAGAAGGCTGATGGTACCTTACGACCATGCGTAGATTATGGGAATCTCAACAACATCACAGTACCAGACTTGCATCCCATCCCACTGGACTCAGAGATTGCACGCTATGTGGAGAAGGCGAGAGTTTTCTCCAATCTGGATTGTTTAAACGCGCTCAATCAATTCTGGATCAAGAAGGGCCTGGAGTGGCCAACCGCATTCTGTACCAGAAAATGAATTTTTTAATTTTGGGTTATGCCCTTTGGCTTAAAAAAGCCCTGATATCTTTCACCGCAGTATTGAAGCAGCTTTGGGGGATCTACTAGGGGTATGAGCGGTAGCTTACATGTATGATACTCTGGTGTTGTCCCAAGATAATGAGTCCAATGCAGTACACCTTTTGCAGGTAGTGGAGCGTTTGAGGGCAGTTGATCTTACGTTAAAAAGAAGTAAATGTGAATTCTTCAAGTCCCAGGTCACCTTCCTGGACAACCTCATGTTTGACCAAGGGCACATGATAACTCCAGACAAGGAGAAGGTAATTTTTGAGTGCCCCACCTCAACTTTGGTCAAGGAATTAGGGAGTTTTAAAGACGTGTACGTTCCTTAAGAAATTCACATAGAATCTTTCTGAAGTGGCGGTGCCCTTATATAAGATGAGTGGGGCAAAAGTTCTACAGTAGTCCCCAACATTGTAGGATTCCTTCCAGGCGGTAAAGTTCACCCTGCTGTCCACATCCATCCTTTTCCATATCAATCCCAATAATGATGTTATTGTGGCTTCTGATGCCTCCAACTTTGACAAAGGGGCAGCCCTGTTACAAGTAGGTAAAGATGGAATAGTGCATCTGATGTAATATTTTTCCAGGAAGATGTCTTTGCCTGAGTTAAACTATACCGTATATGATAAAGAGTTATTAGCAGTAGTTGAGGCGCTGACTTATTGGCGTCATCACTTGCATGGCTCATCCCTACCTTTACACGTACTTACAAACCACATTGCATTGCTGTACTACCGCGCACCTCATGTCTTGGCCCCACGGCAAACCTGCTGGTATGAGACCCTAGCCCAATTTGTGTTTTCCTATTAGTTTACTAAGGGCAAGGAGAATGGTCTGGCGGATGCTTTGAGCTGCAACCCTGCACTAGCCCCCAATTCTAAGGAAGTAGAGGGTCATAATACACATTTGATGATTCTACCAGGGAATATTGTGTCACAACTTATATCTTTATCAGCATACAGGCCAGCGCTTGCTTCTCTGGAAAATGTGGAGGCGTATGTATGTTCATAAAGGTAGTCCTTTCCCAGCCTTTGTCAGCCAAATATACTATGGTCCTTGCTAAGAACGCGTCAAATCAGGAGGATGTTACCAGTGGTTATCACGTGAAGGATGAGTTGGTGTGGTTTTAGGGGCGCTTATGGGTTCCCGCTGGACCACTTCACCTGGAAATCATTTGGTACCATCATGATGGAATCACCATTGGTCATCCTTGGAAGGCAAAGACTCTAGATAAAATTGCCGCATTTACAACCTGAAGGGGTTAGCAAAACAGGTAGGAAGGTATTATAAATAGTGGATGGTCTGCAACCAAATGAAACCAAATCTCCAGTCACTAGTGGGGTTGTTGGTACCAGTTCAAAAGGCTGAAGGGCCTTGGACTACTTTATCAGTGTATTTTATTGTGGAATTGCCTGTATCTGATGGCTATGATGCCATCATGGTAGTGGGGAACTGTTTTACGAAGTTCGCCCACTTTATTCCTTGAAGAACCACAGTAAGCGCATCTGAGATGGCTAGGCTCTTCGTCAATCATGTGTTTGCTCTTCATGGGGTCCCAAGGAATAATTAGCGATTGTGACCCCAGTTTGCCTCCATCTTTTGGGAAGAGTTATGTGATACTCTTCAGATTTTCCTCTGCCATTCAACTACCTACCACTACCAATCAGATGGGCAGACTGACCGAGTGAACCAGTGCCTAGAACAGTTCTTGTGGTGTTACACCACCGCATATCATTCAGATTAGGTTTCCATCTCTCCATGACCCAATTTAGATATAACAACGCCCAACTTGCATCAATAGGGTGTCCCCCTTCTTCGCCAACTATGACTTCAATCCTGCCTTCAACATGTAGCCCAGTTGAGGATCCAAGATGAAAGAGGTAAGTGGACTTTTCCAAAATGTTCAAGAAAGTAAACCAGGGAGTGAGCACGAATTTAGATGCAGTCATGTAGGATTACAAGTTAAATGCTGATGGTAAGAGATAGGTTGGACCTGCGTACAAGGGAGGGGATCTCGTGATGCTGGATGCTAAAAACATCCCAATTAAGCAAACATGCAAAAAACTGGGACCAAAGAGAATTGTGACATACCGTGTTGTCAGAAAGGTGGACCACACCTCATACCCGTTTGTCCCCCCTCGTTTTGAATCTTTTCAGTCTTTCAAGAAAGCTGGCTCAAGTTGTATGAGGGTCCACACCAGAGACTCCTGAGGCTTATCTCATGGATGGGGCGTTGGAGTGGGAAGTAAAGGAGATAGTAGCCTCCCATTGAGGAAGAAGGCTTGAGTATCTTGTAACCTGGAAGGGCTTTGATGCAGCGGAGAACAGTTGGGTTCTAGCGCGGGACTGTGCCCATGCCCAAGACTTAATTGAAGCATTCCATGAGCGTTTCCCTAAGACTGCAGGGTCCAAGTTGAAGCAAGCCGTTGCTGCCATGAATTTGGTCCCTGCTCACAAAAACTTTTCCTTAGCGGATGCTACTTGGAGGGGGTGGAGCCCATAAAAGAGGAGAGGGCAATGTCATGTTCACATGACTTTATTGAAGGGGTCATTGGCCAAGACAACTCTGAGCGCCAAAAGTTAAGAAAGGTCAAGATTCAGGACTTTCTTGACTTAAGGCACACCTTGGACAAACGCTGGGTGCAGGCTAGATATGCCCAGGTAGATTCAGAGGAAGTGTGACCTGCCCATCCAAGTGTAACGGTCGTAGATTAAAATGGATGTGTTACCACTTTATTTTATGATGGTTTGATTCAGTTACTCGGTGAATGGGGGTTCAAAACCCATTTAATTTATGAAAATTTTAACTTGATTGGACGTGACTTCAATCTATCACTCAAGTTTAATTTGATATTAAAGTATATTACCCATCAGATGGAAGCATGCGCTTATTGGTACACCAGGTCTTAGTACCACTTTTTCTAATTGATGATTCCCCTGAATTGACTTATTTATGTTTGCTTGAGACCAAACTTTCTTGTTGGTCATCTTCCTCCCTTAAAAAATTCCCATTCATTTACAGTTTTTAAATTTATGGTTACCAATGAGAACCTGTGTGTGAACCTCCTCAAGGAGGTCTTCAACAAAGTTGGACGTTCTAATTTTTAAAGATGTACCCAATCAAGTGCACCGTTGGGCCCCTTGGTTCCCTCCAAACTGAGACACCCAAACCTTCCAGCACTGATCTCAACTTGGGTATGGGTTCCCCCGTGAAGCCCACCCAAGTGTTGCTATTTATTTGTTTCCAACTCCTCTACACCGCGTTATACACCCTCGCACAGGGTTACTTAGGCTTTGGCGCCCTTTGCGGTGCCCCTTTTTCCATAATCCTGATAATGAGCTTCCTTGCGCTGTGGTGGTGCACCACGCACCACCACACTGGGAACTGGAGAGTTATAGGCACTCTCTTTACATGATAGCTGTATCATTAGCAAATTCTATGGCGCACATTTCTAAGTCCAGATGCACATCACCTCCGTCTGGATTGTGAACAGTACATCTTAAAGTTTAAGAGAGACACCAGGCCTCCAATAGCTGCATTATCTTAGCTATGCGGCTTGGTTCATGTGGTAGATAAGCGATAAATTAATTTCTTGTCCTAAATATCCTCCATCTCTTCACCCCTTTTTCTTCTTCTATCTGAATGAAAATGATAGAAGGTGTTTTCATGGAGGTGGTCCAGTCCAGGGGCCTCCGATGGTGCCTAAAAGCTTATCCACCCTTATCAAAGTTACACTAATATCCTAGAATAGCAAAAATCCGTCTTGACCATCAACTAAAACTATATAGATCTAATGATCCAGATTATGTCTCAACCTAGTAAAATGAATCATGTATTAACACCATGAGTCACCCAATCAGCTCTAAAGTTATTCTAATCAATCAACAGGTTAGAACAGATTCATGCAAAACTGGATGTATCAATTCACCAAATAAAATTAAATAAAGTTAATCTGGTTTATCAATCTGAATTGCGCACAAATATGGGGATTAACGTATAAAAAATATAAATATTGTTAATCAACGATGTTGAAGATTTTTCTGATCTATATCAATCTTCTTGGCCTAGACAATTGGAATATGTCTCTTAGGCCCACATGCCTAGACATGTGTGCGCGCCCCCATCTCCAGTTCTTTCCCTCCCCTATTATAAAGGCAACAACTTCACCTTAGGGTCTATTGCCAGTCTATTTTTTCATTTTAGGATCCTTTCAAATAGACCTTATCTACTATTTCTACTTTCTGTGGAATCCACGTCCCACCCATACTGATAATATTTTAAGTCAATATGAAAACCACGCCGCCATCTACAAAATAGTACCTACAATATGGAGTGGGTACTCTAATACATTGATTCAGTGTCCCTCCCCGCCATGACTGGACATTTAGAACTTATGACTCCAATTTTTATTTTAATCCATTATGCATGCCATACATGCCTGAATCATGATTTTCCTTTTCTGATCCATTGCCAATTTAACAAAACCATCCAGTGTGTGTCCTCCCTCTTTCTAATCCAATTATATTGAACTAGCTGCGTAGCTTGAAGGAGTTTCCACTCCCCTGCCTCTTAACCCCTTGGTGCTGCCCTTTCAACGCCTGTGGTGTCTTATTTTAGTCTTTAGCTGGTTTTTGAGGACTTTGTTTCTTAAATATCTTTCTAACAAAAGACCTAGAACGTCCCACTTTAGAGTCACTAGGATAACTGTGATCCTGGTATTCTGGGCCTTCACTTGGGTACTAAGACACCCAGATTGGTATCTTAGCCATAACTCAATAAGCCAATATATTGACATAATAAATGGTCACAAAATCTGGTGCTCTCCGCCTCCTTTCCAGAATTATCGAGGAGATACCTCCTTGGTTACTATAAACCACATCCATTATTAAGACCTGGTCCTCCTCCTCTGATGGGGATAATCTTATTTTACTCCATAATTCTACTTTTTCATCTGATTATGTAGAATAGCATATGTTCACTGGAAGGTCAAGAAGCACAAGCCACCACTTACTAAGAAAATCATTTCTTATATCGTCTTCTTCTACCAACCTCATTGCTCTATTGCTCTCAGCACCTTTTAATAAAAAGCAGCCTTTACTTTATTTCCCATTACTTTCTTCACTGGTAAATATGAGGTTACTGTGCAGGCTCTCCTGGACATAGGGGCAGCCAACAATTTCATGGACCTTAGAATTGCACAGCTCTTTTATCAAGACACAGAGGTGGCTCTTTAATACTGAGCTCATCCTCTAAACCCATAAAATGTCACTCTGTACAGAGTCCAGTGCAATTCTTTGTTTGTAACTTCTTCTGTGACCGCTTTTATGCAGTTCTTGATTTAATACCCCATAATTTTGGTGTGTTCTGTTAGAGTCACCAGCGTGTGAATTTTAAATTATAACTCAATAATTCTATATACTAATAGCAGCAAATTTGAAAATCCCCTTAGCTGATACCCTTCCTCCAGATGCCTCTCTGAGTTCATTCTCACTCTATGCATCTCCCTCCGTGGACATACCACCCAAATTCTCTTCCTTCCTCACCACTTACAAGGATGCCTTTGACAAGAACTTGGCTACCATACTTCCACCAGAATCAGAGTATGACTTGGCATCTTAATTGATGGTGCAACTAGTCAAGATATACTACTCCTATATTCATACACCAAGGTTAAAATTAAAGCCTTGGAGATATGGCTTAATGATATGTTGGACAGCAGTTGTCTTTAAAATGTCCTCCCCGTTGCCTCTCCCATCATTTTTGCCTAAAGGGCAGATAATTTCTTGAGGCCCTAAGTGACTATGGTAATGTGAACAATGAAAAAGTCCCAGAGACCTATCCCCTTTCCTCAAAATAGTCCATTGCTCAACTTTAACAAATTCTTGAATGTTTTCCAAGCTTAACCTGGTTAACAATTTTAACCAAGTGAGGGTCAAAGAAGGGCAGGCGAAGTTCACAGCCATCTGCACCAAGCGAGGAATTTCCAAATTCAAGGGTGATGCTTTGAGTTAAAAAATGCATTTGTGACCTTTCAGCATATCATCAATGATGTACTCAGAAATCTAGTGCTCATGCATTGTTGCATATATTGAAGACATACTTATTCATTCTCCTAACCATGAGCATCATTAAAAGGACCTGACAGCAGTGATGGCGGCCCTCCACAAAGCTGATTCTTTGCAAAGCCCTTCAAATGTGATTTCTTATGTGAAGAGGTGATTTTCTTGTAGAACCTAGTTCTAAAAGATAAAAATGGAGTTCATTCCTCTAAGCTGGAGGCTATCTAATCATGGCCTACTTTAACTACCAAGAAACTTTTTATAGGCTGAATTAGAATGGTGATTTTCCTCAATAAGTTCTCCGAATCACTTGATCAATTGGCAGCACCCCTCAATTAAATGACTGGCAACACTGCCCACTTCAAGTAAAAAGCAAATTCCAAAATAATTTTATCATATCAAATAAGATTTATTTTCAGCTTCAGTTTACATCATGTGGGCAAGTCAAAGCCCTTTATTGTGTTTTGTGACGCATCTTCAGTTGTTGTAAGGCAGTGCTTTTCCAGGAGCTTTATGAATTATACACCTGTCATTTACTTCTCCTATAAGTTTTGTCTTCTGAGAAAGCCTGAGAGATCTATGAAAATGATCTGGTAGCTATGTCTTGGGCATTAATCACGGATATACCTCCTTTAAGGAACACACCATGAGATTATATTGTGGAATGACCATCAGTCCATGATGTACTATAGAAAGCCTCAAGGACTTGCTCATTATCAAGCCTTCACTTATTGCGACCTATGCAACTTCAACTTTAGATATGAGTTAGTCAAATGGTCCTTAAATTTCTTGCTAGACATGCTAAGCTGGAACCCTTCCATGAATTATAGCATAGATGACATACTTAAACTCACAACTATTGTTCCCTCCTTGATGATCCTGACGCTTGTTCTCTCTTGAATTCTTACAAGCCTGCTTTCAGACGCGCCCCTACTTAACAAAGTCCTTGCCGCCTACTAACCTCTCAGTAGGGAATTAGTTTATGAGAACCTGGAAAGTATGTCCCAGAAGCGCACCCATAATGTTTTACTAAAATAGGGGAGATCTCTTCTAAGAAATATTTTGGGGCCCACCCTCCCTTCATAACTGGTGATTCAAGAGCCTTATAATCCTCCAACAGTGGGTGATATGGGTCTAAAAAGTGCGAAAATTGGCTAATTGAATCTATAACTGGTCAAGATCTTCTAAGTTTATTACCTCGTGAATCATCCGCAGTTTAGTGTGAGCCACTCTAATTCAGACTGATCAGGGGAGAAAGGCCTTTTGCATCCATTTTATAGGCTAAAGTGCCATGGACCTTAGTGTCTATCATCTTCATCATAGAGCTCCCTCCATTCAAGGGTCATAATGTGATAATTAGGGTCACTGATTACTTCACCAAGTTCTCCTACTTTATTCTATGTACATAACGGTCACTTATAAGCACATTGCAGCCCTGTTTGTGACACATGTATTCTCTATGTTTGGCCTCCAAGGAGATAGTAAGCATATGCAGACCAAATTAACTTCCAGATTCTGGAGTGCCCTTTTAGACCTTCATCAGATCAAACAAATTTATTCAACCGTTAATACCCCCAATTTGATGGTCAAATCTAGAGGTTGAACCAAACCCTGGAGCAATGCCTCTACTGTTATGTTTCAAAAAGCCATGACACGTGAGCATTATGCCTCCCCCTAGCTCAGTCTGCTTACAACAACGCCTCCATGCCTCCACTAGTTTCTCCCCCTATAAAGCAAAATAAGATACAACCCTTGATCAAAATTAACACTCGCCACACTTCTCTTTCCAGACGGAGGAACGTCTTGAACACCTATGCACAACCCAAAATCTTGTATGGGATCTCCTATCAAAATCTAAAGATGACAATAAAGAATTTGCGCATAAAAAGCTCCATCCTGGCCATGAACTCAAATAAGGATCCCTTGTCATGTTGAACACCCATCAATTGTACATGAAAGTCCATACATTAAGTAAATGTGAAAACACTCTGATTATTATAAAGTGCTATAGGACTTAAGAAATGACCCCTCCAGGATCTAGCTCCCCTCTCACTAGAAAAAACACAAAGTACTTCATCTGTCCCAGTTAGTTTCTCTCAAAAGCCTCATGCTTATTTCATCTGAACCTATCATATAGATAATTAACAAGAGCTGGGGGTAAAAGAGATTCTGGCCTCAAGGAAATCTTTCCAAACAGTCAAGTATTTGGTCCATGGAAAGTCTACTTTTACTAAGAAAGCAGCCTGGTAAGCGCTAAAAAATTGCAATAATTGCAAGGAACTGTTAAATTTTTTCACTTTTCTTACTTTAAGGCTCCCTGTCCTCTCAGAAGATTGCAGCCCCTCTTGCCATCAAACTCCTCAGTTGGCACATAAAATATGCACTTATCTATCTCCCTGGAGGTGGGATATTTCTTGTTCTAAAAATAAAAGTATGATGTAAGTCCAGATGCCCAGCACTTCCTCATGATCGTGGCCAAGGCTTTTTTTTAGTGTTAGAGGGACCCCAGGCATCCAGTGGCTCTATAATATTAGTCAAATGACTCATCTTATTTGTCAGATGAGCGAGGGATTACTGTTGCCATCCAAGAATCCCCCTTCTCTGCCCCTCTTTTCTTCTACCTTAATTAAAATAATATAAGGGGTAGAAAGGAGATGTCAAGTCCATGGGTGTTGGAATTCTGGCTTGTTGGGGAGCTCACATGGTGCCAGCCCCAAAATTCCAAACATATGGTAGGCGCAGTAGACTTATTACATTTCCCTGCCTAAGAGAGAGGGGCCAAAGTTTACTTAAGTATGCAACCTTGATCCTTGTTGGAGAAGGGATTAAACTATCAATTTATACTAAATTGGTTGTATAAGTTAAATTGATAGTTTATTAATATCAAGCCCCGCGCTATTTAGAATATCAAGGCTAAAAATGGGAGGAGTTTTGAGAATTCGCCCTTTACTGGGTGAAGCCTCTTCTAGGGGTTGCAACTCACTAATAATCAATTATTAGTGAATGTCAAATTATCTCCTCATTAGCTTAAGGTGAGCCAAATTTGAAATTTCAGGGATCAACCCCAATAACAATTATCATATTATTAATTATATTAATTAATAAGTCCAAATCAACACCAGAGACTTATGCTGAGGATGTCAAAATTATTATACTATTTTTATTAATTCTGGATTATGGCAGTGTACCGTATAACACTGAAACCATTCATATAACCATTTAAAATAGATGGCGACTTATGCTGAGGATATTCATCTTGCTGGCGGAATGCCAAGGTTTCCAATAATCAAGCAAACAATGTAGTTTTCACTGCTTGTAATAAGCTAGACTTAAATTATTGGATATTGTTCCTGATGATAATTTGAGTATTTTGATAATCAGTGATTAGATGTGGAGGATAGTAATCCCTTTTACCTTAGTACTTATTAATTTATTATTAGTCTATCAGTGACTGATGCTGAGATCTTCCCTAAGACAAGCCTCTATTGCCTAGTATCCTAAAACCTGATTCTTATTAATTCTCTCCCCCTAACTTTTAGCCTTTGAGTTATTGTAAATACTTGAGACTTTATTCCAATAGATACTTTTACTCACTACACCCAATATTAAATTAAATTCACTATTCCTTCTCCAAAAAGGGTTAAGGTTATTGAACTCAGTGGATACTTTGTCCCCCTTTCTCTTTGGCAGCGCGATGTACTAAGCCTACCACACCTGTCCTACTGTTGGGATGCTGAGCTAGCACCATTCGAGAAACCTAAGCAGCCAGAAATCCATACAAAGAGAGAGAATACAAGAAAAGCAGGACGTAAGATCTTAAGCAATAGAAAGCAAGTACATGCCTACCCTAGTAACTCTCAGCATTAGTTTCTGATAGCATAATAAACCTTACTACTAATAATACATTAATAATCAATTATCTTAGGCTTTATTTGCTGGTAATTATAAGACTCAAATTACTTTTGGAATTGATACCCAATAACTTTATATTAGTAAATTCATATTATAAACATCATTGAATATCCTTGGCCTTTAGTTGCCATTAAATCATAGCCATAGCCAGTGGAATGCTCATTGCTCACTCTACTATCAGAAATCTCAGCGTTCTACTGGTAATATGATTGAATCATCCTTGGAATTTAATTGCCAGTAATCCTGTTTTAAATATATATGATTAAGTCATAACATTAAACTGGCATTCTGATGTGAGCCACATTATTACAATTGTTTTGATATTCTTGGCTTCAGTTGCCAGTGTTAAATTGATATCTATTAATTTGTTTCATTAATTAATCATCCTCAGTGTAAATTGCTGGTGATCAAATATTATTAAATTCTATTGGGGATAATCCTGACGCTTCAGTTTATCTCAACGCAAGTTAATGAGGATCATACTTTGGCATCCATCAATAATTTGATATGATAAGATGCGACTTCTAGTAAGAGTTTTCACCCAGAAAAGGGCGAATCTTGACAAAACCCCCTTCAAGCCTCTTGCAAGGGGTCAAGAGCCAAGACGTCTTTGTCCAATTAGGAAGAATGAGGGTCATCAGCACTAATCGCCAGCAGAAACTTAAGAATCAGAAAGCAATTGAATGATTGCCTAATAAAAGATATTGACATTTGTTGTTGACAAAGCGTTTTGGTTAATCTTGGCTTCAATTCTCTGGAACCCTTGAATTATCTTATCTCAATTGGATGAAGAACATGATTTGGAAATTATTGATACAAACTTTGTTGATATATCCTCAGCATTAGTCGCCAATTGACCAGTATACAAAAAATATTGAGGATTTGCCCCAGTAATTGAATTAAGATCAGATCAGCTGGGAAAAACTCTGACTTATCCTATTGTGGGATTTTTGTGGTGAGCTTGAATTCTTATGGTGTTTTACGCTTTAAGCGCCTGGTCTGAGGTCTTATCCCCTTGGTTTGTCCTAGTCTTGACCGCTTGAAAGCTGGTGCAGAGGCTCAGGATAGTTATACTAGGCTTGACCACTTGACAGCTGGTGCAGATGCTTATCTGAAACCATCAATCATAATTGCCAGCAGTGCGTTTTATGTTATCCTTGTCAACGAGTATCCAGTAACCATAAAACCTTGACTTCAGATTATTGATCCGCCAAAAATATAAATAAAGTCAATGTTGACATTCTTGGTCTTAGTCTATGGTGTCAATTCTCTAATAGATTCATTAATATATAAGTTGAGTATCCTTGGCATAAATTGATAATGATGAAGATAACATTAAGTCTATGGGGATTATTCCTGATACTTCAAATCAGCTCAACCAAAGTTAGTGAGGATCAATGATAAGAAATATATACGTTTCAACTATCCTTGTAATTAGTTGCTAGCTTGAAACTACGCGTCTTTGTCCGCTTGTTAGTCTGTGGTTGTTGAATAACCATCAGTTAAGTTAATTTGTAGTTCATACATAACCCAGCTGTTGGCCTTAGTAACTAATGGCCTGTTGCATTGAGGAAAGCTCAGGAGGGTGCGGTTGGAGCTTTGATGCTTTATCAGGAAGTTCTTTTTACCCCCTTAATAATTGTCAGAGAGGTAAGGGTGGTGTGCTTAAAGGGGCTCAGAAATTAAGCTGATGTCTATGCAGGAATCCTTGGTTGACAACAGAAAGTTGAAACTTAACCTCTGTTATAGATTCCTCTTCTCCATATCGAGCTTGACCTAATAATAGGAGGTTCAACAGTTCCAAGAGAGTGTTTCCCTAGTCCTGACATTTTTTAAAGCTCTTTGGGAGCTCAGCGCAGGTTGGAGAGTTCCCTTCTCCAAGTAAATGTTGGACTTTGGGGCGTTCAGGCGCCCCCTGTAATGGGCACCACTTTTCAGAATTTCTGGATTGTTGGGGTGCTCACTTGGTGCCATCCAAGAATTCTAACAATATGGCAGGTGCGGTAGGCATAATACATTGCACTGCATAAGATAAATGGGGCCAAAGTTTTCCCTAAATTTTACAACCTTGACCCTTGTTGGAGAAGGGATTAAAGATCAATTTGATATTAGATTGGTTGTAGCAGTTTAATTAATAGTTTATTAGGATCAAGCCCCGCACTATTTTATGTATTAAGGCTAAAAGTGGTAGGAGAGAAGAAAACGAGGAAAATCAGGAGGTAAGATACCAAGAAATTGAAAGCAAGTAAATGCTTAGCCTAGTAACTCTTGAATAATTGCTGATAACACAAAAATAATTAATAAATACTAATTATACATTAATTATTGATTATTATAGGCTTTAGTTGCCATTAATCATAAGATTAAAATTATTATTGGGATTGATCCCTAATAGCTTTATATAGTTAATTCATATATAAACATCATTTAATATCCTTGGCCTTTAGTCGCCAGTAAATTATAACCCTAAGCAGTGAAATGATCATTGCTTACTCTACTATCAGAAACCTTGGCACTCCACTAGCAATATGATTAAATCATCCTTGGCATTTAGTTGCCAGTAATCCTGTTTGAATATATATGATTGATCCTTGAAATCAAACTGACAGACCGCTTTGAACCCAAATTTATATTACAATTGTTTTGATATCCTTGGCTTCAGTTGCCAGTGTTAAATTGATAGCTATTAGTTAATTTCATTAATTGATCATCCTCAGTGTAAATTGCTGGTGATCAAAATATCATTAAATCTAATGTATATAATCCTGACGTTTCAACTTAGCTCAGCTCAAGTTAATGAGGAGCATGATTTGGCATTCATCAATATTTAAATATTAATGAGAAAAGCCCCTAGTAAGAGTATCTACCCAAAAAGGGCTAATCCTAACAATGGGCTTCCACGGTGCCCTAGGTCTTATCCCACCCAAAGCCAAGTTACTCATTGTACTATATAAATAGCCATCTTAGCTCAAACATCAACTAGTACTAAATGGGTCTAATGAGCCAAAAAGGTCTCAATTAATAAAACACTTCACAGATAATTACCTCAGATCACCCAATCAGACCCCAAAGTTATACTAAATGATTTGATAATTTTGGAACAGATTTAGCAAAATGGTGTAGCAAGTTACAATCTAAATAAATCCATGAAAAACTAGTTTTATAAATACAGTTTGTTCACGGATCTGAGGACTCCATAACAAAAATTATATTGTTTCTATTATTGAAAAAGATTTCCCCCAGTCCAAAAAAAGACTTTTTTTGGCCTAAACAAATGAAAAATGCCTTTTAGAGCCTCAAACCAAAGACAGTACGCAGGCTTCCCTCTTTCTTACTTCCCTGCCACTCCTATAAAGACAACGGCATCACTTTGGGGTCTGTTGCTGGTTTTTTTATTATGATTACATTCTATTTTTAATCTCTGTGAAACCCGCCTTCTGCCTTATATTAATAATCTACCAAGTCAATCTGTCCATTGATGCCATCATCTAAACATGGTACCCACAATTATAGTTTTGGTTCTATGATCCATCAATCCAGTGTCCCCCGCGCCATGACAGAGACTTAAGAACCTAAGACCTAAATTGCTATTACTAATTCATTGTACATGCTATGAATGCCCGCAAACTACAATTTTCCTGCCATTCTGCCACCAATATAGTGCAATTCGTACATTTTGTGTCCTCTCACTATTCTAATTCCAATATCATAAAAAAGCCAGCAGACACATAACCTGGAGAAGCCATCGCCATCCCTGCCTCTCCCACCCTGAGGATTTCCCTGCAAGATCCATGGGTGCCCCCATTGCATCTTTTTGGCTTGTTATTAGGCCTTTATAATTGTAATATACATTACTACTCAAAAAACTAATATAACGTCCATTTTCAAAGTCACTAGGTTATATTTTCCCCTGAATTTCTGAGCTCTTCACTAGGTATTGACACACCCAGATTAGAAGCACACTCTTTCTTTAATCAGACTTTAACCCTGACGCAGGGGGGTAACTACCTGGGAGTTGAATCCCAAACAGCCAGATTTGTAGTACAGCCAGTAGGAATCTAGAATTATGTTTAATAGGAATGGACTCAAGGGTATCCTTAGTAGAAACCTTGCCTTATTAGTACTCTGCTGTTCATCCTGTTGAAGCCAGCACTCTGGTATGAAGTTGAGAATAAAGCGTAATTATCCAGCGCTTATCTGTTGGTGTTTATAAAGCGGTCCAGGGAGGTGGCGTTTTACTCCAGGCCACACAATCATAGCCTCTTTAATGTATAGAAGAGCTGCAAAGACATTTGTCCTAGGTGAGTTAGTGACCAATATCATGTAAGGTATTTATATATATTTACAGCGACCTCCCAAAAATGAAACTATGCTAAGGGGTTTAGTTGGGTGATACCCATTAAATGATTTAGTTAGTCAGGATTTTCGTTAAATAGCTTATGGTCCATACAGATTAATGTGATGTCACCAGTCACCCATATTCTTGAAGTTCAATTTTTTATGCATGAGCGTCATAATTTATCCTCTAGAGTCAGTTAGCACCTTTTCTTGTGCCATGAGGTGCAAGAGGAGGACTCTTGGGCTTTTACTATCGCCACCAGGTCCATAAGGTACACCTTGTAGGATATGCTGTCAGGGCTGGGGCTTTGATTAAAGAAACTTTAAAAAAAATTATGCCTTCTTAGTTAAATTACGATTCCAGAAGAACTTCTTCATCCTTTAGCCAGTGGGTGGCGCCGGTTATTGCAGAGGAAGTCATGTAAATTGTACAGTTCATTTTGTTAGTTTATAATAGACAAAAGTAGAAGCGGTGCATCTCATGGGTGTTGATCTCATTGTCCATGGAGGGTGTGTTGCCACTCTTGAGGGCCATAATTTTATGCATGTTTGACCATAATTTTTGTTTAAAAAAGGGATGGGGCGATCCCACTATTCATATATAGTTAGCTGACTTGAAGCTTTATCCCATTCTTCTTGAACTGTGGGTTTAAGTGAAGATCCTCTTTTGTGATGTTGAATAAGTGACTGTATTAAAATAATCGTTGGAAGTACTATGTCTTGTAGATTGGGTAAAATATAGGTTCCTCGCCTGATATATTGAGTCAGGGATATATAATTTAGGTGATTGCTCTATATGAAAAATTATTATAAGAAAAGCTGAGGTGTTGCAGTTTTAAATTTTTCTGAATTTTGATGCAATGGCTCAGTATCTGGGCCTCTTAGACTGATATAAAATTATAATTGTGTCAATTAGAATACAATTATACTAATTTTTAATTAGTGGTAAAATTACATGAGTGTCACACTTCAGTAATTCAGATAATTTTTGTCATAACCCTTCCAACATGTATCTATTAAATGTGCTGTCAGAATTTGTTCTAAAAAAAGGTCCAAAAATCTTATATAAAACTAGAAAACCGTCTGACCGTCCTCCCCAGAATCAAGCCCTCAGGAATCAGATGTATTGATGCCTGATAGGCCTCTCTCCTAAATGGGCAAGATCAACTGGAGGGGGGTTCATGAATTTTTACCTGATGAAACTTTGTCCTGGTATCAAAATTTCACCTTGAAGCTCTCAAAAATGGAAATACATAAATCCAGAAGTCATTACAAAGAGCTGACTTTAGCTTGACCTCCTTACTGGATGAGAAGTGAAGATCTTAAATGAGAAGGACCCAGACGCTATATCCATTACAGGTCACTGGCCAATCTACAAATATTAAAAACTTTTACCTTAACAATATGCTTATACATTTTCCCCTATCAGTCTAATAGTTATTTTATGTCTCTTCACATAGTTACACTAACAATTATTGTAACCCATGATAGTTGCCAACAATTGGACCCTGCAGAAGCAAAAGTGCCTCACCATCGCCTCTCTCCATCCATTACTCTCTTCAGTGCCATCCCAAGGAATTCTAAGGCTTCTGTTCCATACTACTCCAGGCACCCAAACGTTCTAAGATCTGGCTTCCTCTAATGAGAAATTGGTAACATGGTGCTCAATACAGAGGGCTTAAGTTGTAACTAATGTAAACGTCAATCAGAACCATTAAAATAACTCTAGTAATGATCCTCACCCTTAAGTGTGGAAAGGAGCATCACTTAACATTTTATATTTCTCAAATTGAGGACAAGTTTTACAATAAGAGATCCTAAAATTCTGAGCTACCTTTATTTAATCTACCCATGCCAGATTGTAGTCAGTCTTATCTCCATGCTGACAGCGTAGTTGAAACCATTCAACAACTCCTAAATCAAATCTATATCACTGAGAATCAATATAGTCATTTGTGAGCTTACCGTTGTCCCCTCTTATATGTAGAAACGCTATGGTTCAGCTACCTTAGCAAAAAAAGAGTTTCTCAGTGGATAGACCCCTACCTTCACAAGTTCATACATCCCATCATTCATTATCTCCTCCGACTAGTGAGTTTACACCACCACAAGATGTTACACCAGCTGGTAATGATGCAGGGCCTCGATACCAATTTAGTTAAATTCTAAGATGACACTTACACTTATCTTTGGGTAGAGTTAAAGAATTTACAATATCCGTCACCTTACCAATGATGCTCAAAATCAAATCATCTTGCTGGACTTTAGGAAGATCAGGCTACATAAAACTCACTCCACACAATGACTACAAAGGTGTGGCCTATGAGGTAAATGTGTATATAATTCAAAAATCATTGTAAGCTACCGCCCATAATCAGGCTCCGAAATCAGCACTAGTGTAATGGTTAAATCAAGTAGAAGCATTGTTTAACCAATTGCAGTGCAGAACTGCCTCCGTTAATGAAGGAACTGAAGGTCTGTGAGGGCCACAGGTTCCTTCCAGAGCTAGTAATTTAAAGGGCCCCATGGCCCCAAAGGTCCAAGAGGTCCTGAAAGGGGCCAAAGGATTGCTAAGTTTAGAAGGCCACCTGTCTTCTGGGTAAATCCCCCAACTAAAGATTTTGAGGATACCATGTGAGTCTAAATTCTTCAAAGATATGGAAAACCTTTATTTCAGATTGAGGAAAAATGCACATGGATGTAGAGTTCGCCATGATAGTAGTTAATCTATTATGATGTTACGTTTAGAGCTTTGGACTACAAAATGGAGAATGTGCACGCGTTTATAAAATTTACTGCTAAACAATTTGGTGATATGGAGTTGAAATAAAACCAATCTATAAGCTTTGGTTATTCATTGTAAGTTTGATGTTAAAAACAGAACCCCAAATAAACCAGAAAGCTGATGCCAACGTTTTTAATTAAGCTGAAATAAACTACAGGAAGATTAAGAAAAGATTGAAGACAAATGGACAAACATGTATCATGAGGATACGCTGAGTCAGTGTCTAACAAACCTAGCCATATCACTGAGACTGGCATTGATACTCTCTCTGCGCCAACAGGCCCCCTTTCCAAACCCATTTTAAGGGACGATTTGTTCCTGAACAGTAAATCATTGCATTGTTGTTTAAATGCATATAAGATGATATGAAGAAAGTCACCATTTGCCAAAAAGGTGAACCATATTCACTCCTGCTTCTGCAGAGAAGCCTGAGAGATTATACCCCATATACATGAATGCCAGACCTGGTCTCAGGTTAAGACCGCTCTAGTACAAGAATTTTTAAGTGACTAGACCCTCTCAAGTCAAAAGCAAGCCTTTATGGCGAATTTGCCTCAACAAAAAAGAAAGCCCCTTTAATTTCTTGCATCTTTTTATGCTAGCTCACAGCCATTAGTTACTACTAGTTGAATTCTTTTGACGACGCCATCAATGCTATCCTCTCTTCATTATATCTTGTCCTGAGGTTCAGCTCCAATTGATAGGTCTCAAACGAACCTTTAAATGTATTCATTTAACCAAGGAGATTATAAAAAAGATCTCAGTGGCCACCTTAAGCAAGTACCAAACCTTGGTTTGGGCCCCTCCTAGATCTAGAGTACATGCCCTAGAGGATAAGGATAATAACGTGCCTATTTATTCCTAATTCAAGGGCTGTTGGTAAACCAAAGAGGAATGCTACAACTGATTTGCAAAAGAAATGAAACATGAGTTTTAGGAAAAGGGAGAAAAGCATAAAAAAGGTTCTTTATGTTGAAGCTCCCCTACTATGCCTCTGCTTAGATCAAATATTTCCAACTTGTTGTCACAAGCAACCCTGGAACGCTGAACTAATCAATTCTAACAATAAACTCTTAGATACCGCTTATTCTTATGTGTCGTCCATGTTCCTCACCTTACTACCTCAATTTGATAGTCTGGTCAATCAGGTTGTGGTCAAGGTCCATAAGATGCCTGTACTCTCCATAATTGACAATGGGTCTCCAGTGAAAGTCATCTTTTATTAACTAATAAAAAAATTAAATATTGTTTCTGATTCAACCCACTCCATTAAAAATGGCATTACAGGGCCTCAATGCACCAGATCCATAGGGCCTACTTCGCACTCCCCCTCAAGTTCAGAAAGTTTTTTATTTAACCCAGCTATAACCATGGATAAACCCAATTATGAGCTACTGTTAAGTACCCAATTCCTTCAGGAGTACAACGTTATATTCATCATTTAATAGGATTAATATCCCTTTTTAGTAGGAATTCCCTTGGTGTTTGAAATGGCCAAGGATAGTAAAGAATGTATAAAAGCTAACCTGTTTATTATAGATGGAGAAGCAGAATATACAACTTGTCTACCATGTCTGAGGTTTATGCATAAGTCTATCACCTTGTGTAGTGGATAGAGCTGAGTGGTACCTATATATTCATCAGATCTTAAAGTGCTACCTCAGAGTCAAAGATTATAGTAGATACTTAAATCCATGTAGATATTCCTTTTGGAAGCCTTTTGGAAATCAGAGGGTCCAAAAATTCTTTACAAAGGTTTTCTAACTTTCCAAGGTATTCTCTTTCCCACATTCTCCAGCACAGTCTCTATATTTCTGGCCAACTTAATTTCAGAATCTTGCACCATTGACCCCAATACTCCAATAGTCTGCTTATGCTTAGTCCCATCGATGATATCATCTGTGTCCATGGGTTTGGAAGCCTTTGTGACTTTAAATTAGAAGAGCCTTACATTGTGGCGCTAGTCACCATTTATATAGGATAAAGCCTCACCACTGAACAAAGAAAGAAGGTTGATGAGCTACTGGAGGAGTATTCTGATCTATTTTCCATGTCCACATGAATTCCTCAAAATGAAAGGGGTTTTACTCCATTTGGAGACATGAGACGCTTCCCCTATATATTATCACAATCTTATTGGAAAAACAAGGTAGAAGAGGCCCAATTTACTACTTAGATTGTAGTTTTGCTAACTTCAGAATTGCCGGTACCCTCTCAAAGTCCATGAAAGTCTACATTTTTTTGCCTTTTTGGTAAAAATATTGTATCTATTGATCCATTATGGATTACCATAAACTCAATGCAGTGACCCAGAAGGATAGTTATCACATACATTAATTGATGACTGGCTAGAACTTATGGCTGGGGCCCTATACATATCAGCTATAGATCTTTCCAACGGGTACTAGAAGGTTAAATTAGCTCCTTAAGATCAATCCAAGTGTACCCTAATTGGTAAAAAATGACTATTTGAACCAACCCATAAGCCACAGGGGCTATATAATGCCCCTGCCAAATTCCAGCTTAATATGGACGAACTCATGTGTGACTTAAAGTTGTCCTATGTCTTGGTATACTTTGAAAATATTACCACTTCTTAAAACTTTCAACGCCAACTAGAGCACTTTTGTCAGGTTTTCAATCGAGTCTGGGAGCATTACTGAAACTCAAGTCCTCTAAGTGCTCATTCCTTCAGCAAGAATTAAAATTTTAAGGCACAAGGTTACTAAGCGAGGAATCCAACCTTTACCCAAAAAGTTGCTGCATTAGAGAAGATGACACCGCCTTGAAGACTTAGGAACATATAGGTGTTCTTGGTTATGGTGATGTTCAATAGACAATTTTTATTGTGATGCACTGACTTGAACTCTGGTTTATCTAATGCATAAGAAAGTCCCTTTGAATTGGAGATTAGAGCATTAACAGGCCTTTAGTTTTCTTTAATAGCCCTAATCACTCAGCCTGTTTTGGTATATCCAAATTTTAATCAAACTCTCATATTATTTATTGATGCCAGTGATGTGTCCGTGAGGGCTATCCAGGCCCATCTTAATGAGCATCAAGTGGATCAACCCATGGCTTTAAATTAGCAAAACTTTATCGAAAGACAAAACTGAACTACAGTGTCACTATGTGGGAGTGTATGGTTGTACTACTAGCGGTTAAGAACTTCAGGCCCTACTTATATGGGAACCATTTACCAACGATACCAACCATACATTAAAAAATAGGCTTCAACAAATGAAAGATCCTGACGTCCAATTAACCAGTTGAAATCTCTGTATACAAAGTTATAACTTTACCATTATACACTGTGCTTGCACGGCCCATTAAAGCACGGATGGATTATCAAGGATGCCAACCTTGGCATTATTAATGTTCAAAGAATACTGCTTGTAGAATAAAATTGGCTGACCGGATCATTTGGAATTGGAAACCCTAGAAAACCATTAAGACACTACAATCAATATCCAGAAACACACAAATACAGGACAGCATGCTGTACAAACTAATTGAGGTTAAGTGGCTACTCTATATGTGATTTTCTTCTTAAACCAAGATCATTAATGAAGGGAACGCATATGTAGGGCATAGAGCAGTAAAATCTATGAGTGGTTGAGGAAACAGTGCTATTTAGACCATAGTATTGAGACTATAAAGGAAGGATTTGAATCCTGTCAATGTGTAGGGCCCAAGATTAGTTGAGTACTTGCTAACAACATGAGATTATAGCTGCTTCTTTACAGTTTAGTGTTGTTAGTGTGGATGTTGTAGGGCCCCTGCCAAGGGCCTTCACGGCCATTGCTATATTTTACTTGCTATTTACCACCTCACAAAATTAGTCAAGGCTATATCCATTTCTGCTGCTATCACTAAGGCCTTCGCCTTATTTCTGTTTCAATCCATTCCACCCAACATGGATGCCCAAGTGTTTTGCTATCATAAAATGTGTTGAACTTTACGTCCCAAGTTATTCAAGAACTAACCTACTTATTTAATACTAGCAAGCATTTTACTGCGCCCTATAACCCTTTTACTAATGGGGCATTAGAACTTGCAAATGGTACTTTAGTTTCTATTCTCCATAAGATAGACGCCCCAGATCCATGCAATGGAACCATTACTTGCCATCCACCTTATTAAAGTATTAAATAAGATACTACTGGATAATTAAAAAGTCCCCCTTCCAGGATTTATATGAAAGAGAGCCTCAACTGCCCAATAGTGTCCAGAACCTATTGTACTCCGCCGCTACTGAGATTTCTAAGCTAACTATGAGGGTGCATGCCAATGAAATAATTCATCTACAAGCGCTTACCACTCAGAGCTTGTCTTGATAACCATGAAGGAGACTATGCGATCTAATGCTAGAAAAATCATTTTTTTCTTACATTTGCTATCAGTAATTTCCGTTTTACCATCATTGCCCTGATGGCCACCTGGAAAATTAGACACCTCCTGATTGGGGGCCTATTGCATCTTATATAGGGATAGCTCTAAATATTTCATCTCCAATGTTGTCCAAGGCATGGTAGTTAATCATGTACATGCTATGTTCTTGATCTCCTATTTCCTATATAACAGGATCTGGGGGCAATGACATTTATGTACTAGAAACAGTCCAAAATTTTAGAGATCAGAATGACAAATTGTCCGACTGTCCTCCTCCAGAATTGAGCCCTCAGGAATAATATGTATTGTCGCTTAATAAGCCTATGTCTTTAAGTGGCAAGTATTTTTGAAGGGGAGTTGAGAATCGCACCTGATAGAACTTTGTCCTGGTGTCAACAATTGCAACCTGGAAGCTCTCAAATAATGGGACTACAGCAATCCAAATTGCCATTCTAAAGAGATAACTGTGGCTTGAATTCCTTACCAGATGAGTAAAAAACCTTAATGAGGAGGGCCCAGACGCCATATCTGTCACAGGGCACCATGGCATCCAATAAATTTAAAACCTTTAACTATTAGAGATTATTGTATACTTTCCCCTATCAAATTTGTACTTAAATTCCATCTCTTTGCATATTCAAGATAATAATTATTGTGACTTTGGATATTTGCCAAAGATTGACCCTGCAGAAGTAAAGTGCTTCGTCATCTCCTCTCTACAGACATTCCACTCTCGCAGTGCAATTCCACAGAACCGTAAGGCTTCTTTCCTTACTGCTCTGTCACTTTTTTTAGTACTAGATGGTACTGCTCTGTCACTTTGAAAATCTGAAGATTTAACCTTCTCCTTTAAAAAGTCAAAAGTTTCTTTTTATAGCTATTCCTTTATACTAGAAAGGTAAAACCACAGAGTTGAAGATGAAAAATCAACTGAAAGACTTTTATGTGGAAAGATGCCTCAGAAACCCCGCCCATAAGCCGTGGGTTATGTTATAATACATTGAGAGAAATCAAGAGCGAAGATGAAGCTGATATCAGAAGTAACCTTGAAGAAAATATAGAATGTAGAATTAAAGGGACAGTTTTAGTTGGCGAACAGTAGTAGTATTTAAGCACTCTTCTAACATTTAACACATTTTAGTGTATTGCATCTAAAAAAAATACTATATTATTCAGGTAGGTTTTAGTGATGTTAGCAATAGTAGCTTTTAGTGACATAAAAAATACAGCTTGAGTCTAGATAACTCTGAGGTTATATCAAAAAGCACCATCTGTTGGTCTTTTATCTTCATTTAAAAGACAACTACAGCTCCACTTTTGATCTTAATAACCAATAACCAGCCACTGGAAGAAATAAATATCCAGCAATGGCGCTCATGGCTGATATGAGAAATGATAATTACACCAAGAAGGGGAGCAACCCTAATCTTTATCAATTTTTTGGGGCTGAAGCTATGATATGTCAAGACTCAGTAGAAGTATTTGTATTGCTATATTGATGAGAGTAATACTATGTTAAACCCATAAATTAGTTAAATAATTCTCTGTATGTAATAATTAAGGAAATAAGAACATTTATTAGGGACTTTAGTGTCAGATATTCAGAGAAAGTGAGAAAATTGCAAATTGAAACTTAATAACTTAGGAAGCATGGCTGTGAACATAGTGTTGATCATATAATTAAGGAACTAAGCGATGGTTTGCTAATGTGACCAGTATAAATCTATTATTAATGTATTTAATAATATGAGGTTAAAGTTTTTAAGGTCAATTTAGAAGTTAATTTAGGGCCATGTTAGCATATATCTATTAATATGATTGCCTTGGCTCATCTAGCTACTTCTACCAAAGGCGAAGCTTTCAGCGCTCTAAAACACCTGGAATGAGTCATATAAGAAATAGTTCTTAACAACCTGAAAGAAAAAGACAGCTATAGGCCTTTAAATCTGCCTACAATTGACAATAATAAAATTTTGGCTATTATATCATGAAAATCAATATATTAATGTACAAGGGTAGTGGCTATATAAGGCTACTACAATTACTAAATGTTTAGTTGAGTAGAGCATTAAGTTGATCATGTCACATTTGGATACAACCCTGATTACCCAAGGCCAAAGAGGTTATTCTTTGTGATATTGGATGTACTGAACATAAAGAGACTCAAAAAGCTATTTTTTGAATATTATTAAAGAATATGAAGCAAAGCTATATTTACTAAACAATTTTAATTGAGAAGCTCATTTTCTATAGGCGCCAAGGCAATACTTTCTTTTAATGCTAAGGTTGCATTACAACATGTAGTGTATCCTTATTACCACTTAAAAAATGCATATTGCCAGCACGTCTTAAGAATCTCATACCATCTGTTTTGTCATTTACTTACTCCAATGCTCTCAAATTTTGAACCACCTAGCACAGGTGTCAATCATATAGCTATAAGCTTTTGTGGAAAATAAAAAAACAACAACTAAAATTAATTTAAGCTTTGATTATATGAAAAATGAGCAATTATAAAGCGCAAAGGTGATGCATCCAAATGTTTGGAATTGCTTGCTACAATTTTAATTGGAAAGGACATCATGATCTTAAGGTGTCAACGGATTGTTAATGTAGTACCTCTTACTAATTCTTATAAGGAGGAAAAGAGAACGCACAAAAGAAATGGATACTTTATTGTGTCAGAAACAACAATTCTACCTGATTGAGATGAAAATACTGGAAATGTGGCCTCATTAATCATATGGATATCATCAGAATTGACCACCATCAAGTAAATCATGTAGTCTTCAATGATATTCAAGCAGTGACCCGCTCCCAGAAAAAGCACATGATCCTGGAGGGAAAAAAATAAATGCAAAACAATTCATATCAAAATTTGAGCACACGCCAGCTGAGCAAAAAAGTCAAAATATTGATACCCCAAGTCTGGAGGGTGTTAACATACTAATGCCCATTGACATATTCGTTACTGAATGTCTAAGCATTGGAAATACTCTGAAGCAAACTCTTTATTCGTTGGTTTAACTTTTATTTTCTGGTTAAAAATTTTAACTTAAAAACATAAAAGAAAAATTAAAATATAACATTAATTTTACTAAGAAAAAAATACAATATGCTACAGTTTAGTTTTTTCTAAGTAAACCAAAAAAATGACTCTATTATATTACTCTATGATGATTGAGACTCAAGAGATTAAATTGTATAAGCTCAATATCTCTTTTTGGGAGGGGGAGGCGAGTTTATTGTCACTAAGCTAATGAATAATTTTTTATTAAGTGCTAAAGAAGGAATAACTAAAATCTCATAAAGCCCTGACTTTTAGACCTTGTTGGAGATGGGTTTGATCAAGTTTAACTTAATACCAGGAGCGTTTTCTTAATCAACTAAGGATTTTCATTGATCATTAGAAGTGGCCATTGGAAGGGGCTATAGAATAGTCATGAGAAGTTGTATTTATAAAAGAAAGCAGTAAAAAGGTATATAGTCAATCCTTTGCTTTTAATTTAGTCAAGGCGGGGAAGTGTTGAATAATTGGCTGATTCATCATGAGATTATTATTAAATTTGATTGGACTAATACTAAGGCTTTGAGCCTAAGTAACTAAGTTCCAAAATATGAATTAGTTAATCAATTAATTAACAAATTTATTGTAACTACATGCAAAGCTGGGAAGTTGAGAATTGTATCTCCGTTTATTAGTATTTGATTTAATTTAATTATTTGAGGCCTCTTACGTTGAGTCTACATAAAATTAGTTATTGAATATATTATAGTCAAACTAGTTTCTAATTATGGTTTAGTTTGCATAAGTGACGCGCTTCTGTAGTCCAGAGGATCAGCGGTGTAGCTTTTCTAAGGCACATCAGGAGAGGACCTATCTTATAACTATCTCCATATTCTAGATGATATCAACCAACAAGGTGGCTAGGTATACAGCAAAAAACCTCAAATGTGAAGAAGAATCTTACAACCTTGCCTGTGAGCCACTTGCTAAGTTTCAAGGAGAGGAGCTAAAGGGAAGATTCAGTTAGCATCAAAAGTAACTTCTATTTTGTAGAATATATTTGGAAGAAAAAGAACAGCTTTCAAATATACAGGCTGTAATTTATTGTTCAGTTCTGTTTTAGTAATTAATATAAAACTCTTCATGATTAATATTTTTGGTAAATCACGTTTAATAACTTACTATATCTGTCATTGATATCATAGGGCGGCTAGCCATAGTAATATTAATGACAAGATGAGTACAGAGTCCAGTTTTAAATTCCAGAGTTTATATGAAAATTATCATATGCTGGTCTTTTGACTCCATACGATAGAAAACTGCAACTCCGCTTTTAAACCTGAATAACAAAGAGCCAGCTACTGGAAGAAGTGAAAAATATAACATCCCCTTCAAAGGATTAGGTGTAATCATCTCTTAGTTTAAAGCTATTTAACATATGACTAAAGTAACTTGAAAGTATAGAGAGTTTTAGTTTATATTAAGATTAGTATAATAAAATAACACATCACCCTACTATAAGCTGACTGGGATAATATATCAGACAGGGAGGGTGAATGACAATAAAATTTTTTCCAAATCAACTCAATTAAAGTACAATTCCTATTACGCTAAGACCAACCCAATTTTACCTTTAGCCCTGATGTGAACATTAGAGGTCAGAATAGAAACAACAATTGCATCGCTTGGTGCCTCTTTTTGGCCTCTTATATATGTTTTAGGCTGACAATTCTTTACCCCTGAAGCACCTACAAGTGACCTGGAGGACATATATTTCAGTTTGAGTTGACTTTATAAGGTTAGACTGTTTTTAGAGATCCCTGGCGGGCTATTTATGGTAAAATTGTTTCCACCAGGATGCCTTGTTCAATTCTAAGCCATAGAAAGTTCATGAGCCTCTTTAATAATTTTTTAATTCTTTCAAAACAAAAATAAGCGGGCTTAGAAATTACAAGAGTTTAAGGTTAGATGGATTTGGCGCCAGCGTAGAGTATAATTTGGGCGGAACAACGAACACCAATCACTCATAAAAGGTATAACCAAAATCTGCAATCTTAATTAAGGCTAAGGCTTGCAGGTTGACACCCCTCTTTGATTGAAGGACTGCATGATTTTGTCCAAACCAATGGCCATAGTCAGGGACCCTTACATCACCCTTTACTAAAAATATAGGGTTCAATCCCCCTTGGAACTTATACTAGGGTGTAGATTTTGTGCAGCGCGTGGAATTTGATGGCTTCAATGGCAGTCATCTTAGGCATGAAAAGGAGGGTGCCAAAGGTCTTTGGCGTAGATTTCCATGATCAAATCTTTGACAAATGGTGCAGCTAAGGAAGGGACCCAGCTGTTCCTGTACGCCTGATACCCTTTCCATGATACTAGATATTGAACTGCATGCTTGACTTTTCACAAGTTCAGAATCTTCTCAACCAGAAACTCCATTTTTCCACCAGTACTGGCTCAGCCTCTATTGATCTCTTGCCTTTGAAGGGAAAAGGAAAATATGTGAAAAGAGGTTATATTTTATAGTTCTATGGCAGTTCTGAATTAAAGGATCCGTTGATAAAGACTTTACTGATTTCAATTGTCCCATTTGTTTGCGCAGCAATCTTCAACATGGCATTTGAGGTGTAGATTTTTTGTATTCATCATTTATAAACCGTATACATTATAGTCAGGAGCTGCCCAGCGTTTATTGTCAGAAAACCATTTAGCATTATTGGAAAAATTAGTCAGCTGATTTTTGGACTTTCATAGGAACCTTCTGAAGCTGTGTAATGAAGTTACTCACCACTGAAATGCTGCTGTAGATTCAGGCCAAATGAGTAAGCTGGTTTGTAACCTAAGCTTTTATACATTGGTGGCGTTCCTGTTGATGGGTGTATGGAGTTATATGAGAAATGAGAAACTAATAGGTTGAATGCTCATTTAATTTTGAGAAACAGTGTCATAACATTGAAATTACTGTTCTAACAATTTATTAGTTTGTTTTGTCATTCCTTTGATTTTGAGGTTTATACGCTGATATTCTACCTAGGTTATTCTTATCATAATTAACAAGGTTTCCCATAATCTCAAGTAAATTGAGGCCAGCTGTTGCTGATCACTTCTTGGGGCACTATAATCAATGAGAATATCTGTGATATGAACAGATATGTCATGTCTTCTGATGACGTCATTTCCAAACAGAGGAGGAATATGACATACTTTGTGAAGAGATCTATTAGCATCATGACCTTGTCAAATCCCTGGGAAGGTAGAAACTCCACAATGAAGTCCACTGAGAGTGATGCTATGGCCTCGCTGCCTGTTGTAGAGGTTGCAGTAGACTATTGCACTTCGTTCAGTCTATGTCAAGCATGTGCAGGCAAGGCAATGTTCCACCCAAGTGGGACCATTCTTAATTAACCCATTCCAGTGATAGCCTCACTTTATCAGGTTTGTTTAATTCTTGGTACCAGGATGGCCCATTAGCGGCGAATCATTATGTCCTTTTAAGACGCAAAAACGTAAAGACATAGGTAACCATTCTTAAAAGTAGAAGTAAATTACCGTCCTTCTGAATTTGACATCCAGATGGGGCTTTACTTGCGTCTTTTTGGCCAATATATCTAAACCTTTGGGTCAGTGGTGTAGGACAGTACTAAGTCCAGGAGGGAAGCATTGGTGTCTGTGGAGCTGGTTGAGGTGTTATGCAGGGCGTGTTGTTCAGGAGCTTTTGAGATAAAATTAGGGGACTCAGGTGACTTGGTTGAGGAGCTAGAGTAGGAGTGTTGAGGTAAAGCGTCAATTGTGGCAACAGCGGATGGTGGCTGGGTCAAGATTTGATTGGTAGGGATCATCACCAACTCATTATCCTCAGTCAATTTAGGACAGGAGGGAGGACTTTTCTCAGTATGTCTGGTAGTATGTGCATTGGCCCCTGCATGAACCATACTTGAAGTTGAAGTTTAGGAGATCCCAGCGTGTCATTGTTTGACTATGTGCCAATTTCTGTGGTTTTCATTAATACATTATTGACCTGTGGTCAAAATGGACAACCACATCTTGTGTGGCACCCTAAAGGAGGTAGCTTTAGTGCATTATCAATCAGGAAACAGCAGCCATTCCCTTTTATATATTGCCCTTGAGCTTTCCATCCCATTAACCCTAATGAAAAGTAGTCAATGGGTGTTCTTGGCCATCATTTAATGCAATAATACCGCACCCACAGCTAATCCATAGGCATCTCATGCAACGATGAAGGGCTTGTCACATAGAATAAAATGAGCTCTATGTAAAAATTCTTTGATAGCGTCAAACACTTGCTTATACTAAGCCATCTAATTGAATGATGCGTTTTTGCCCATTAATAAGTGCAAAAACGAGGCAAGTTTTATAATGGCTGGGGAGAATTTCTTCAAAAAGTGACCAAGCCCAGGATGCTACTGAGCTGTTTCTGGGTAGTTGGAGTTGACCATTCCCTAATAACTTATATTTTTAATGGGGCAATAACATGTCATTTCTTCAACTTAAAATCTCCAAAAAACTGAATTTCATCTTTAAAATATCATATATAGATGGCTTTGCTTACAAATACTCCTTATGAAGTGCTTTATCCACTGCCAAAAAAATTTCTTGTTCTGTTTAGGGTGGTGTGTGTAAAAGGATACTGTAAATATATTCCATGCACAAGTGAATTGCAAGTTACCTAGTGCATGGTCAATCACTTCTGGTATATGGTGGGCATTCTTGAGTCCAAAGGGCATCACTTTGAATTAATAGATGATGTGTTGCATTTAGATGTCGGTCAACCATTATTGATATTTTTCAATTTTATCTGGTAAAGGCATTGATGAGGCCAAATTTGGAAGATACTTTTGACTTGGTGATTGCTTGTGATATCGCAGTTACTATTGGATGGGGTAGGGTTCAGGAACTGTAATGTTGTTGAGGTGCCCATAATTCACACTTAGACGTAAGGTGCCATCAGGTTTCTGTTCAAAAGCAACAGATGTCAAATTAAGAGAATCCGTCTTGATCAATAATCCCTTGGATATCATATCATTAATATGTTCATTTTAGCCTGGTTTTTTAATGGCCATATGGGATATATGGGGAAATTGATATTAAAAAGGTCTACTTTTAAACTGGAATATAATTAAACTCAGAGTGTTGTGGGAGCTAGTTGATACTTTCCTTTAAAAACCCTTGAACGGTTCCAGTTCTAGCAGCATGGAGGGAAGTCTTGTATGTCTTTATTTGAGTTCACTTATGTTGCCGCCATAGTTTAACCCTTTACCAATATGAGAAGCAGTATAATCTCACTTTAGTGGTAAAATGAGGTGAAGGCAAGCTTATTTTGTTTAATATCAATGGGTACTGATTAATGGTGCCATCAACACAAACCTAAGATCATGTGATATAGTAAGTAGGTGATAGCTGAAAATTATCATAGAACTTGTTATGGGCAGAGAAATTCAAAATTTTCTCAAGAGTAGGGTGACAGTTGGAACTCGTGAGGCACCCATGACGTGTGCCCCATTGTAATGACTACATCCAAGGCTTAACCACCTTGAGATTGAAGAATCTCCTGAGGTTTCCAGTGTCCACAAGAGCTTTTACTGATACTTGGCTATTTCCAACTGTAATATCCACATCAAACAAGAAGTAAGCATAATTGGATTTATATAAGATATTGATGGTGCATACACTGAAATTGATTTAGAATAGTGGAGAATGATTTTAAAGTAGGTTTTGATTTTACTGAGAAAATGATTGGGCATTGTTGCGTTTTGGGCTTAAGACAATGGTGCTGATGTGGGGTCCGAAGGGTCTGTCAATGGGCGCGTTAGGAAAGGTTATATGAACTAGATTTTAGTAAGCTTTTCCTCAACCTGATCTATCATTTTAAGCTAATAATTGGACATCTCTGGCACTTTTGAGATTAATAGGATAAGTAGGGTGCCCATGGGTTTGTTAGCTAAGTTTCAACAGACTTTTTTAAGTTCAGAATCCTGAGAGTTTGATTGAGCCACTATTAAACTTATATACAGGTGCTGATGGTCGCAATGTACACCTGAAGATAAAATGAGATGTTTCTCTTGTTTATAGTCTTGAAACACTATGTCAGGACAATGCCATAAAGCCTACTATCTCATATACTCCAGTGTATGGAGATTGATGTGGAGTGCTTGGGGTGATGGCGATTACCGCAGAACACATACTGCTGGCGTATTAACGGCCTCCTTTTGTGGTATTGGGCTTAGAGTCGTTTCCAATTTTTTGGTCTTGTTCTGTTTCTTCGCCTCTGGTGGTAACCTCCTTGCTATGAAGCAACGTAATCACACCTCCATCAGCAGTGTGATCAGGCTTTTTTAAAGCGGCTGTAGGTTTCTATTGGGTGAACTTCTTGGCTTCTCTAAACCCAGGCTGGGCCTTTATCTTGTTGCGCCAACTTGTAGGCTGCATCCAGGGTTTGAGACCTATTGTACTATGAAGTGTGTGAGATTGCTCCCTGGTTGAGGGAGGAATACATGCAGCAATTTCTAAGCTGTCCATTAATCTTTGAAAGTTGATTATCTGTTGAAACTCCCTGATATGATTGCCCCAGATATAAGATAAAGCCCTTCAGTGGAATAATGAAAACAAAAGATGGGGTCTTGAAGCTGGCGTAGCATCCATTGAGGACAAAATAGTGAAGAGTGAAGGGAAGTGTCTTTCAGATGATATTTTCAGTAAATCAGAGTGCAATCCCACGTCTTCGCCTCTCCTTTCAAAGCGTTGATTAAGGACAAAGACTGTCAATCTTGGCAGTATTGGAATTACTAGACTAACTGGCGCTTAACTTGAGCTTGTCCAAAACTCCCAACACCTGTTTAGTAACTTCATCAGAGGACAGGATGTGGTCCCAACAACAGTTACATTGCAAGCTTGTGAGCTTGGAAAGGTGGTGAATGGTTGCTTTATGCGCACAGTAGAACTGTTTAATAGCTTAAATTGACATAATAAATGCCTATCATATCAGGAGTGCATGTAATAAGCCATATTACTCTTTCAGCTGATGACTTTTTCAAGCTCAAAACAACTTGAATTATTGTCATAACAGTTGTATTTGATACTAAATTGTTATGTCAGATATCCAGCGTGTCAAAAAGACTTAGGTTTCTTTGGGTTATCTAGTACCACAATAGCATCCATAATCCACATGGCATCATTTTAGAATATGGCTTTGCTGACGATCATTTCCAGAAGTTAAATGCACAGGCTTGGTTATGTGTATAATTCTGGTTGCTTAATAGTAATAGATATATGGGTGTTAATAATATGAAGACTATTATCCAAAGTTTAATAAATAAACCAGATGTAGTCCAACGCTAAACTTTGATTGTTCCATGAAATATTGATTATGTTGATAATTAGGGACTTCTTCCCTATTCTGGATGAACTTAATCCACTATAAGATTCAGAGGTTCTTAGCCTTAGTTCTCGTCACACTGAGTCAGCGGAGATCTACTTCAAAGGTCCGCTTCTCTTATAAGGATATATGATCCTTAATCTTTATCACACAAAAGTGTCAACAATTATCTCACTACAACAATTATATACTGAATATAATTAAACTTACTAATGATATTGAGATATGCTCTATTAATAAAATTACTTGGTAATTTATAGGGGAATTAGCGCCCAATTTTTCAGGTGACGCCTCAGCTATGAAATGGCAGCCGTTGCCATTAAATTTCGCTTTGAAGTCACTTCCAGCGATGGTCTTCTCCATTGGGCTAAGGATTCCTCCGTCAGACATCCCAGAGACCTGAAACAGAAAGAGCCAGAAAACGTGTCCCTAATGTTCCCGCTTAATCACAGCAAACCAACCACAATTGGCCAGCAACCTGCTTAGGTAATGGAACTCTTTACCCATTATAGAAGATAGTCTACTAACTGATTAATTTGCTAGTTGCAGGTGGCATCACTCACCTCACAACTGTAATTAAATTTCCAATCAGTTGGTGATGAAACCTGACTGGACCCAATAAGTGCACCTAACAGTCAATTAATGATCAACTATCAGATGCCTTGATTTTTGGCAACTCTTCCCAACAAGATCTTAAGCATTTACATGGATCAATCACAATGGATCTGAACCTGGCAAATTACCCAAAAACCTGCAGACATTATTAAGCCAAAATCAAAATCAACTGATATTTAATTCAACTTTTAGCAGGAATTATCTATACTGAACCAGCAGATAACCTAGGAAGCTGGAAATGTGGGGAAAAATCCCAACACATCCCCCTCTTGCTTAGATTTCCAGTGAAAATAATATCAGGACAGGAGAGTGCCACCTTGGGCCAGGTCTTTACTTCTTAGTTTCCAGTGGAGCACAGCCCTTTCCTAACTCAACGCTGCTCATGACAACCTTTGGCCTGCGGTTCTCTTCCTTTCTTCATCTCTGCCGCCTCCTCAGAGCGTAGTCCTCATGACCCACTGCCATGCTGGACTAGTTGGTTTGTTTGTACCATTGCTAGTCCTAGAAATCTGGTTTTCTCCCCAGTCAGGGCATATGACCCTTTGTCATTTTCAGGATCTTGGTTCAACGTCCTCAATTCCTTGTTCTCCCTCCTCATCCTTAGCTTGAGGTTACTACCATTGAAGTTTTTTTATGGCAAAAATGAGAATGATTAAATTATATTTGCTATTGTTAGTTTTTCTATTAATAAATTTTTGCTCAAAACATTTTGCGCTTCTTTCTTTTTTTGAAGAGCATAAATCATAAACTAAAAAGTAATTGCGCCAAAATTAGAGTAAATTTGAGCTATCTACACCAAAGTGGATAATGTTGAGAATTATAAAAAGGTCAACATCCCCCAGCTCATCCAGATCATATGTTAAATTCATCTAACTTCTGGTACTAGAAATATCTAGACAATTCTTTCTGCTGAAGATGCCCACCTCTTCTAATTAATAAATCATACTTCTTGAAGAAATCTCTTTTATGGTCCCCCTAGGACCCATAATCCAAGTCAAGCACATGTAGGTAGTCCTTCTGCTGAACTACCAGAAACGGTATCCAATCCCAATGAAACTAGAGTAGAAACCATTTTAGACAAAATTCAGTCAATTCTCCCTCTTCCATCAGTTCCCAAATTTAGCTTCGCCACTTTGCTAGATTTAGCTCGTTTTGTGGGTAATCCCATTATAATTATTGATCCTATTGAGGTAATATCGTCCAATATAAGTTATTCATTTCGTGTCATATCCAGTTTGCTTCCATATTTTCATTTTTTTTGTCTCAGTCAATATTATAAACCAGCAGTACTTTCATCCAAATTATCTATCAGGAATTGAGAACACTTCAAGTTCCTATATGGAGATTTAAGGGACAGGATAACCAAGGCCCTTTCTGAGTCTCTGAACACCTCCAATCTCTTAAGCATCTTAGATCAAGATGTTGCAGCCTATGCTCTTTATTTCACAGTCCAAGTCCTTTGCAGTTGAACCACAAAGCTTCTGGCCTCCCCTGACTTCCATCACTCGTTCTGTTTCTGATTTCAACAAGCTCACAGTCATTGCCTTTAGGATGCTGTTCACTTGTTACATGACTACCTTGTTTCTGGCACTTTGCATCACTATCTCCCACTCTTGGCTTTGATTGGAGGCATGATTTGGCAACCTCCTTCCAGTATCCCTTGCTCAATGCTGGCCCACATGTCCAACGTTCTTGATGAAGCCCTCTGGCAAGCATTTAAGACTAGTCTTCTGGCTCTGGTGCCTATTGTGACTACTTGGAGTTATTTGCTGACTGCTTATTCCTTTTCTGCTGTTTTCTTTCTGATCCAGAGTATTGCATTTAGCTAGTACTGAAATTTTGATTTCTCTTCCCCTCATCTTGTTCTCTAAAGTCTCAGCTTCTGCTCAAAGAACCTGGCTTTGGGTGGGTCTAGCCCTATCTTAGTGTTCAATCTCAAATAGTTTTTTGATGGCATGTTTAATCCTACTGTCATACATCCTCCCTCCCCCAAGAGGTAACATAGGCAGAATCATTTCCAAGTCGAGGATAATGAATAAAAAATTATAAAATGTTAGCTTTTTATAAATTTTCCTATTTTAACAATTTTTATTGTATTTCTCTTATTCTTTAATATGGGACATAACCTTCACTTGGTTCAGCAATCCATATTTTCTTTTATTATTCCCACAAAATGGTTCCTAGGTATACTCTGATCTACCAGTTTTCAGGGTTCAGAGGTCTTTTTTTAAGACTTAACCATTTATTTTGGTTCAGCGGTCCTTTTTTAAGGCTTAACAAAAATTGTCAGAACATAACCATCTTTATTGATTCGGCAATCCTTTGGGAACACTCTCATTATCTTTTTTTAGATCCACTTCTTTAGGTATTTTTCATGAGCCTGTTCAATATTCTTCCATATTCAAGGTTTTTGATGGAATATGCGTCTATTGCCATCTTGGTGATAATTTCAAATAGACTCATCTACAGAGAATTCATAAATTTCTTCTCCCAAAGCCATGTGTATCACAATAGGCTACCCTATCTCCTATTTGGTATCTGGATGATGCCAGTCAGTTCTTATAATCTGTCATTTTTGCTTTGAGTTTTTTATTCAAGGTCATATCAAATGTTTGTGAATGCATCTCAATCAGGATATTCAAATGTCAGAGCAAGTACTGTTCAGCACTCATCCCCAATGTTGTTTTGACCACCAAATATAAAATTGGTGGCAATGCAGACTTTCTTAGTAAAACAACTCAAATGGCGTTTTTCTCATTGCTGCATGGTGACTGATGTTATATGATAACATCACCAAACTGAGGTATGTTCCTCAAGCGGAAGTTTTTCCAGCAATCAGCTTCCTCAGCGTTGTGGCTAGCATTCCGTTTACTCATTATACCAGTCCATTCATTTCCAGCTGGTAGGGGACTGTAAACATTTATAGGCTTTCTGATTATTCTTGATTAATAACCCCTATAAATATATTAAATGTACAGGTTTTAATTTTTGTGCAAATCTCCGTGTTATATGATAATAGTTGATATAATCGTTGATAATAGTATGGCGACTATTATCCATAGTTGAATTATAGTATTAGATTTCAGTCCAATGCTCAGCCAGTATTTCCTCTCAAATTACTTATGATGTCCTGAATAGGTATTTGTTTCCTTGTACCGCCTAACTTGATCTACGCTTTGATCCCTGTTTACAGTTTTCTCTTGTTTGACATACTGTCAGAAACAATCCTCAATTTGATTCAGCTTCTTCTCTGGATCCCCACTCAGATCTTTGCTCTTTATATTAAAGTGTCTTCTAATTATTTCACTTATAAATAATATCCTTGAGAAAGAATAGACTTCAAAATGGATTATGATAAAGTTTACTTAGTTAATACTTTAGTAAAAGTGATCTGTTTTTTTTGCAATTAGTGATTTTTTACTAGTGAATTCTTTAGGGGATTTATAGTAGGGAATTCGGTTTTCAACCCTTTGTTGGCACCTCCTCAATGAAATGGCAGCCGTTGCCATTTATTGCCCATCCTCATATCAGCAGCAATGGTCTTCCCCATCCTGGCTAGGATTTCATCATTGGACATCCTTGAGACCTAAAACTGATAGAGTCAGAAAACGTGTAACCAACGTTTTCCTCTTATTCCAAACTGATCCAACCATATTTGGCAAGCGATCTGCTTAGGTAATGGGACTTGTTAACCATCAATGCAGGTCACAAACCAACTGACCGATTTACTTGTTGCAGGTGGCATCACTCGCCTTAACTTAATCCTTAAATTCCCAATCAGTTGGTGATGAAACCTGACTGATCTTAATTGATACACCTGATAGTTAATTAACTATCAGATGCCCCTATTTCATCGGCAACTCTGCCTGACAATATCTTAAGCATTCATCCAGATCAATCCCCAACAGATCCAAACAGGCAAATAACCTAAAATTCTCAAACATAAGTTACCCCAAAATCATGGTCAACTGATATCCAACTCACTTCACACTAAGGAATTATCCCCTAGCAATACCTGGTAATCTAGGCAGCTGTGAATATGGGCAAAAATCCCAACACATCCCCCCTTTTGTCTAGATTTCCAGCGAGAAAAGGGTTGGGGAATGAGAACAGCACTTCAGACACTCAGTCAAATACTACATTTGTTCAAGCGGAGTATAATCATAAGTACTCAACGCTGCTTTGGACAACCTTCAGCATGCAGTTTTCCTCCTCTTCCTCATTGCTACTGCCTACTCAGAGTGCAGTCCCCATGATCTTCTGTCATTATGGGCTAATCAATTTACTTGTGACGATATTAATCCTTGGATCTGGTTTTCCCCCCATCAGGGCATATGACCCACTATCATATTCAGGACTTTTGGTCCAGCATCCTTGATTTCCTGATTTTCTCTTAATCCTTGACAGGAGACTCTTGCCATCGATGTTTGTTTTGCAGCCCAATTAAGAATGCTCATTTATGTTCACCCTTGTTATTTCCTCTTCATAACCTATTGGCTCATATCATTCATAATTATTCTCTGGAGAGCTTATACCATTAGTCTTGAGATTAATTTCCCTGAAATTGGAGCTTAATGGATTATAGAGCGCATAATGTCAACTTCCATATAAGTCTGGCATCCCCCTCTCGTCCAGCTCATATGTCAAATTCTGAATCTTGCTACCAGCAGCTCCGCAACAGTCTGTCTGATCCAGACCTCCGTCTCTTCCAGCAGATGAGTCAGGATGCTTAACGGAACCTCTTCTATGGTCCTTCTAGGACTCATACGCCTAGTCTGGCATAAGCAGCTAGTCCTTCCATTAAATTACTGGAAATGGTAACTAATCCCTCTGAAACCAGGCTGCCATCATTTCAAACAACTCTCGGCCAACTCTTCCTTTACAATCAATTCCAGAGTTAAACTTAAAATTCCCCTGGATTTGGCTCCTTTTGCTGATGCTCCAGACATCATCATTGATGCTCCGGAGATCATGCCAGTCACTCTGGATCACTCTTTTCTTGCCAGGTTGGACCTGCTTCTGGAGTTCCTCTTCCAACTCAACCATATTACAAACCCGCTGTTCTAGATACCAAGCTCTCAATCAGTAACAATATTCACTTTGAGCTCCCCTACGCTGAACTCTGGGCCCAAGTCACCAAGGCTTTGACTTTAGCACTAAATCCCTCTGATCTTGATAACCTTCTGTATTGGTATACTGCTGCATATGCTCTTTATTTCACAGTCTAAGTCCTTTGCAGATGGACCACAAAGCTTCTGGCCTCCCCTGACTTCCATCACTCTTTCTGCTTCAGCTTCCAAGAAGCTTGTAGTTGATGCTTGCAGAATTCCATTTGCTCCTTTCATGACTATCTCATTTCTGGAGCATTCCATCAGTATCTTCCACTGATGGCTTTGATAGGGGCATGATTCAACAACCTCCGTCCAGTATCCCTTGTTTGTTGCCAGCCCATATGTCTGGTGTTCTTGACAAAGCCTGTCAGCAAGTGCTCAAGGCCAATCTTCCTGCTCCAGTTCCATATTGGGATTACTCAGGGTTATTTATTAACTGCCTCTTCTTGTACTGTTGCTTCCCTCCCCACTCCAGGGTATCAAATTTGGATTCTTCTGACAATTAAATTTCCCTTCCCCTAAAAGCTTTCTCACAGGGATCTGCATCCGCTCAACAAACTTGGTTTTGTGTAGGTCTAGCTCTTGCTAGTGTCCTATCTCACTTAGATATTATGGTTTATTCACTCCTACTGTGATTCATCCTCCCTCTCCCAAGAGGTAACATAGGCGGAGTCATCCCTGAATTGAGGATAAACAAAAAATAAAATAAAATATATAAAAATATATCAGTTTTTCTATGCGTTTTTAATATTTTTTCCAATATTTTTATCAATATTTTTTTCTTCTTTTTTCCGTGGGACTTGACCTTGTTTCAGTTCAGCTGTCCATTTTTTATTACCCCAAACTGAATCCTAGATATACTTAGACCTACCATTTTTTTATGGTTCAGAGGCTTTATTCCTAAGACTTAACCATATAGATTAGTTCAGCAGTCCTTTTTTGGACTTGACCAAATCATTAGGACATAACCTACTTAATGGCTCAGTGGTCCTTTGGGAACTAAATTTTTCATTATATTTTTCCTCGATCCATTGCAGAGAAATACTTTGCTTCTCTCAATCAATATAGAGCATCGTCAATTCTTGGTAAGGGATACAAATCCTTCTTCATAATCTTGTTCAGCTTCTGATAATCGATCACCACCCAACTAGAGCCATCCTTCTTCTTCACAATAAGAATTGGACTTGCCCAGGGACTTTACAATGGAACTAGAATCCCATGCTTCACTAGTTTGCTGATTTCTTCCTCCACTACTGCTTTAGCCACCTTTGACTATTGAATTGATCTCATCCTGATTGGAAAACTTTCCATGGTATTGACCTTGTAAATCAAATCTCTCATACATCCCAAATTGTGGTTTTCATGGGTGAATACTTCCCAATAATTAAAAACAATTTGAGTACCTCCTCTTGCTGTCATTCTGTCAGATCAGCGAGTTGCTTTCAATCAACTAATAGGTTGATACTCTTGGTTACCCTGGACAGTAATCCCATCTCATTGATGGTCCCAAAATTGTGGAATTTCCTCAGTTCAGCCATCAGGATTAGGTGAACAAACGTGATGATCTGATTCTTCTCAATCTTCATCAGTTTTTCACTTAAATTTTCAGGAGAACTCGAATTTCTCCATGGCCCAGCATTATTAATCTAGGAGCTACCCAAGGCTCTACTCTGGACTTCTTACAGGGGCTTCCAACCTACCCATACAGCAGCTCCAGTTTCTCTAATGTCAACCTCATGTCACTATTGTTTGTGATCCCGGTGGTATGATTTTTGCATCCTTGATCCTCAATGGAATTCCCCAATTTTCTATTATTTCCATCAGCATTTCTCATCGCTTCCAGCAACTAGTTGGTGTCATATCAGGACAATGCCGTCATTATATATCAAGCTGATGAAGTTATTTTTCCTACTCAGTGGAGCTTCCCCATCCTTCTGATAGACTAATGGTAACGTCTGACCCAATATGGTCAACGCAATATCCTCAAAGTTACATTTAAATCTGCACTCCCATATAAATTCTGTCCTGATCAGAATGTCATAGTTTTGGATGGCCAAAACTATTGCTGGCGCTGATACCACTAAGGATCTGAATTAATTGGCAGAGCGCTATACTCTCCACATGATATGGTGGTATTTGGCCCAGTTGTCCCATACTCTTTCTTGTGTTTTAAGTCATATGAGATCTTCCCCCTCTTCACCAGCTTGGTTGAGACATTATTAATGGGCGCTCTGCTGTCAACAATCGCCCTCACCCTTACTCAGTTCACTAGTAGATCTATATATGTACACTTGGAGTATTGTATGATAGTATCTACTGAGTGTATAGCAGCATTTATTATCTGAATTGAGGGTGCCAAATGATTTGTGCCAATAAATCAGGGATTAATACATTGATTGCACTGAGGGGTATTGACAGATTTGCCTCATCTAATTAAACTTTGGTCAATTCTTTGGGATTGTCTGTGACTCGAATCTTGTCTGCTAGTTGTCAGGTGTATGGCCAAGCAACTTCTTTAATTATCTCATGGTCAATACCCTTCACCCCAGATCTTGTTACCACATTCACATCCAAATTGACTACTTGATATAGCTGATCCTGTACGTCTTCATTACAAATAGATCACTTATGTCAATTTCCTCATGCATAATATTGGGAGGAACTGGTTTCTCCGCAGCTATAGACTGTTCCCCATCTAGGCTGCAGGCCCTTTTCCTGACTCCTTTTCAGTTACAGGCTCTTTTGCTTGGACCACATTGATTTGATCCTTGGGTCTCTTGCAATGTACAGCGAAATTTCACTTTCCTCCACACTGGTAACAGACTTTTTCCTTCTTATTAATCCATTTAAAGTCTTCAGGCTTATTCCCTGGTCAGTTCGATTATTCATCTCCTTAGAGCCCTCATTCCCCTTCATGGGACTTAGATTTTTATACTGGGTTTGATTTGAAACTTCTATTTGGGGAATCAAAGGTAGCTCCCAAGTTTTTTAAATTGTCTACCATCTGAGAGGTGGTAATCTCCATCACAAACATGGGAAGACATCATTTAGGGCAAATCACGGTAGGGCCAAAAGGCTGCTTGTAATGCAAATCAGGCATCAAAACCATTTAGAACTTTTTCTCCAACCAGGATTTGTGATTCCTGGTATAAACGATTGGCAAAACTTGCTAAGAATTCATTTTTATGGAACTGAATGCCCATAAACTTTTATTTGCACTTTGACATGCACGTTGGGCTTCCAAATTCCTTCTTAATAGCCACTTTGGCCTCTGCATACAACTAGCTGTCCCCCTCCAGGTGGGGCAACACTAGGTTTTGACAATCAGTATCTAGGCAATTAATCACCATCTATGCCTTTTGATGATTGCCATATCCATACATTCTCATATCAAACAGTCAGAAAAATGCTGGGGCGTTATCCTAATGGAAAGTCAGCAAAATAAGTGTCACTTTGAATTCCTCTGAGGTTTCTCTAGCCACCTCTCTTGGTTTGGCTACTCAGCTCATTTGGGGAGTGATTTCAGGAATCATCCCAAAATAGCAGTAAAAGCAGGTGACATGTTTCTTGGGGTAGTCATCTTTCCAATTATTGTACAAAGAGTTCTTTCTTCAGCATCAATTGCCACTTATGGCTCACATTTGCATTTGTGAGTCTTCAACTCCTCGAATTGTTTAATCAGCTGCTCATTATCAGCACTGAATGCTCTTAAATGAATGTGACTCACTTCACACTCCATTTTCAGATATAAGACTTCTCAAACTAAGTCCCCTTTTTTCTTCTTTAATAACGTTACTTATCCAAGTAACTCATTCCTGAAACTTGTGACATTATTGAACCCTTCCTCCATCTTAGTGTGACTCTCTTCTCCAGGGCTGAAAATTTTTTATGAACCACTGAGATCAGGGAGTTCTGATTAATGGTTGCCAACTCCATCCATAGTTTTCTTATCTCATCTTTATATGACATCTCATTATAATTTCTTCTACTCAAATACACCCCTGTAGTATGCACCACTTAGTAAAAATTTATAGGTTTTCTGATTATTCTCAGTTCATACCCCTATAAATATATTAACTGCACAAGTTCAGGTTTTGTGCAATTCTATTCATTGTAAGAAAGTAGTTGATATAATCGTTGATAATAGTATGGCGACTATTATCCTTAGTTGAATTATAGTATTATATTTAGTCCAATGCTCAGCAAGTACTTCCTCTCAAATTACTTATGATGTCCTGAATAGGGATTTGTTCCCTTGTACCACCTATCTCAATCTACACTTAGATCCCTGTTTACAGTTTTCTCTTGTTTGACACACTGTCAGCAGCAATCTCTGATTCAATTTAGCTTCTTCTTTGGATCCCCACTCAGATCCTTGCTATTTATCTTAAATAGTCTCCCTATTATTGCACTTAGCAATAATATTCTTGAGAAAGAATAGAGCTCAAAATGGATTCTGATAAAGTTTACTAGGATAATACTCTAGTAAAAGTGATCTAGTAATTGATGATGAAATTGATGATATTTTATTAGTGAATTCTTTATAAAAGTTATAGTAGAGAATTTGGCGCTCAACCCTTGGTTGGCACCTCCTCAATAAAATTTCAGCCGTTGCCATTGAATTACCCATCCTTGTCTCAGAAGCGATGGTCTTTTCATCCTGGGTAAGATTCCGTCATTGAACATCCTTAAGACCTAAAACAGATAGAGCTAGAAAAACATGTCTCTAACGTTTTCCTCAAAATCCAAGAAAACCAACCATATTTGGCAAGTGACCTGCTTAGGTGATGGGACTTGTTACTCATTAAGGCAGGTCACAAACCAACTGATTGATTCACTAGTTGCAGGTGGCATCACTCGCCTTAACTTAATCCCTAAATTCCCAATTAGTTGGTGATGAAACCTGACTGATCCCAATTGATACACCTGATAGTTAATCAACTATCAGATGCCCCTACTTCGTTAGCAACTCTGCTTAACAAGATCTTTAGCATTCATCTGGATTGATCCCCAATGGATCCAACCAAGCGAATAACCCAAAATTCCCCAGACATAGGTTATCCCAAAATCATAGTCAACTGATATCCAACTCACTTCGCATCAGGGCATTATTCCCTAGCAATCTTTGTAATCTAGGCAGCTTTGAATATGGGCAAAAATCCCAACAAGGGACTGACACAACTCCTCAGATCTCCATTACTTCAATTAATCTCAGGATCACATGGGACGTAAATTCATTCCGTTGTTGCTCAGCAAGGCTTGTGGGCATCCATGGCAAAAAACGACTTGATCCAGGATGAATTGTGTGGTACTTGTAGCATCCACCTTTGATAGTGCCTTCATCTTGACCAATCTTGTTAGATGATTGATTGCAACTATGATCTAATTGACTCACCCAGTGCTCATATTCAGTGGTCCCATCACATCAATGGACACTGTATGCCAGGCAAATCCTAGGAGGACCAGTCAATATCAAGTAGTGTTTTTGTGTGGTTTATGCAACTGGCACTCCATGCAGCAAGCCAGATAATCAGCCACATCATAGTTGATAGATTCCCAGTAATAATACTGGCTAATGTGGGCAGTTGTTTTCCTCAGGCATCCATGCCCAATAACCTTATGTGCAGCTTGAACTATTGCCACTCGTTCTGACAGCTTTGGAATAGCAGTTGTTTTCCGTCAATCATCTTGAATAATCGTTCATCCTTGATCTTGTGTTTTTCATCACTTTTTGATCCACACCTTGTATTTCTCGGTGCTTGTTCCCAACTTTTTATCAACCATCCGCTGGAATAGTTCATCAACCTTATGGTGTACCTCTTGGACCATTGGTAGCCTAGATAAATCATCTTCATTTTGATAAGCAACCCCTTTTGATGGATGATTTCAAAGTCATAAGCTTCAAATTTCAGTGCCCATTGGGACAGACGTCCTTCCAGATATGTTAGATTATGCAGCCAGCGCATGGAGGAGTGGTTCATCACCACTTAAAAGTGAATACCGTGGATATACACCTGAAACCGTTTAAAGGCATAAATCACTGTGAGCCATTCATGCTCAGTGACAGTGTAATTCCGTTCTGTTGCTGGTAGAATCTGGATCATGTAAGCTACTGGATGCTCATCCCCAAATTCATCCACTTGACTCAGGACAGCGCCAATCGCCGTCAATGAAGCATAGATTTGCACTATAAATTCTTAGTTGAAATTTGGATATTTCAAAACCAGAGAATCTATAATGTACCGGCATAACTTATCAGAAAGAACCTTGAGCCTCTTTGCTCCATATAAATCCTTTCTTTGGATCCTTCAGCAATTTAAAAGGGGGATTAGCGATTTTCACAAAATCTCATATGAATCTTTTATAGTAATCTGACCATTCCAAGGAACATTTGGATATCTTAACACTCCTTGGGATAGCCATCCGCTCTATGGCTTTGATCTTCTGTATTTGTGGCTGCAGCCTGCTTAAGTTAATGACAAACCCCATATATTCCAACTTAATTTTAAAGAAGTGTCATTTTCTCAGCTTGATCAACAGATTGGCCGCGGATAGCCTCTTAAAAACTTCTTCCAGATGGAGAAAATGGTCTGTGAAAGTCTTACTGAACACATTTATGTCCTCCAAGTACGCCAGCACGCAGGACAACTTCAAGCCATTTAATATGGCGTCCATGGCTCTTTGGAACATCGCAGGTGCATTACAAAGACCTTGGGGCATCTGAGTTGGTTGGTAAGCCCCTTTGCTGTGATGATTGCGCATTTCTCTTTGGTCATTAGTTGGCAAATCAATTTGCCAATATCTTGAGATTAGATTCATTGCTGAGAAATAATTTGCTTCTCCCATGCACTTTAATGAATTGTTATTTTGTGATAGTAAATACAAATCCCTCTTCATTATCTTATTAGTCTTTGATAATTGATCACATTTATAAGAGCTGCCCTTCTTCTTGACTATCAAGATAAGGCTCACCCAGGGGCCTTACAACAGAACTAGGAGCCCATGCTCACTAGTTTGCTGATTTCCTTTTTCACTACCACTTTGGCTGCCTTTGACTGTCATATTGGTCTTGTCCATAATGGTAAATTTCCCTGGTGTCAATTTTATGGATTACTTTCTTTGCACAGCTAAGTCATGATATACTGGGTAAAAAATTTCCAATACTTTTCAAATAGTTCAAATACCTCCTCCAGCTGTCTTTCCGTCAGACTAATAAGTTGCTCTTGGTTGACCAACAAATTGATATTCTCAGCAACCCTTTCTGACAATCTTATCTTGGTAAGGTCCCAAAATCATGGAATTTTATCAATTCCGCCATTGAGATAAGACGGAAAAATGTGACAATTTGATTTTTCTCAATCTTTATTGGTTTTGCACTCAGATTCTCCAGGAGAACTCGTATTTATCCTTGTCTCAGCATCACTAATTCAGGCGCCACCCATGGCTCTAATATGGGCTACTTCCATGGGCTACTGACCTCTCCATACAGTTGCTCAGGTATTTTTTAAAGTCAATCCTGTATTGACTATAATCTAAAATCCCGGTAGTATGTTACTTGACGTCATCATTCATAACAGAATTCCACAATTTTCTCTAGCTGCCACTTGTGGCTCGGAAACCTGACTGACTAGAGGATTAAAATTGGAGGTTATCTCCAAAATGGTAGCAAATACAGTTGGCATATTTCTAGGAGTTGCCAACTTCCCACTTGGAGTTCTTGGTGTCTTTTCTTTGGAGTCAGTCACCACATAGGGTTAACAATTGCATTTCTGATTCTTCAGTTTCCCAAATTGTTTTACTAGTCATTTATGTATGAGCTGAGTGAGTGCAATTGAACGCAATCCACATCACATTCCATTTCAGAAATAAAACTTCTCTGATCAGCTCTCATTTCTTTTTTAGTGACATTATTTTTCTGAGTAGCTCATTGCTGAAGTTTAAAACTTCTTATACTCCTTCCTCAATCTTAGTGACTCTTTCCTAAAGAGCAGCAAATTCTCTATGATTGGTTGAATTCAAGGCGTTCTTATTAAAAGTTGCCAATTTCGTCCATAGCTTTCTTAATTTGTCCATATATATGACATCATGGATTGGCTTATCTTAACCAACTACCCCCTGTGATGAGCACCAATTGTTAAAATATGGGCTTTGTTAATGATCGTTTACAGTGATGAATTGCATAGGTTTGGTTATGTGCACAATTTTCGTTACTTGATAGTAATAGATAGATGGGCAATATAGGTATGAAGACTATTATCTGTAGTTGAAGAAACAACAAGATATGGTCTAACGCTTAACTTGAAATGTTCCACAAAGCTGATTATGTTAACAATTAGGGACCTCTTCCCTATCCTGACTAAACTTAATCCACTCTCAGATTCAGAGGTTTCCAGTCTTAGTTCTCGTCATACTGAGTTGGCGGAGATCTACTTCAAAGGTCCGCTTCTCTCATAAGGATATCTGATTCTTAATCTTTATCTCACAAAAGAGTCAACAATTATTGTACTACAACAATAATGAGCTAAAGATGAATAGAACTTATTAATGCTATTGAGATCTGAGTTATTAATAAAATTACTAGATATTTATAAGGAAATTTGGCGCCCAATTCCTCAGTTGGCGCCTCAGCCATGAAACGTCAGCCTTTGTCATTGAATTTCCCTTTGAAGTCTCTTCCAGCGATGGTCTTATCCATCAGGATAAGGATTCCTCCTTAAGACATCCTAGAGACCTGAAAACAGAAAGAGCCAGAAAACGTTACACTAACATTCCCACTAAATCACAGAAAACTAACAATATTTTGGCTAATGACCTGCTTAGGTAATGGGACTCTTTATCCATTATAGAAAAGTTGTAAACCAACTGATTAATTTATTAGTCGCAGGTGACATCACTTACCTCACAACTTCTATTTATTTCCCAATCAGGTGGTGATGAAACTTAACTGATCCCAATCAGTGCACCTAATAATCAATCAACAATCAACTATCAGATGCCTTGATTTTGTCAGAAACTCTTCTTAACGAGATCTTAAGCATTTACATGGATCAAACCTGACTTATCCAAACTGCTAAATTACCCAGAAACCTGTGGACAATGTTAAGCCAAAGTCGAAATCAAATGATATTTAATTCATTTTTTAGCAGGAATTATCTATACTGAACCAGCAGATAACCTAGGAAGCTGGAAAGGTGGGAAAAAATCACAATACATCGTTAATCTGATTATGCAGGGTTAGGAACTGCTGTGCAACAAGTAGGGTAAGTACTGATCAACGAATATTGTTCATGCTCCACAAAATAAAATTAATAGGTGGAGAAACTGCACTCATGTATACTTTCTTGGGTGTGACCATCTGTTGTGAGGTTTTTAAGAAGTTGTAGCTTGTCTATGTCCATTTTGACTATATACGTTAAAAGTGAGTAGACCTTTAAATAGTGGGGTGATTATTGGCTCCTCATTGTATACACTCTCATTGGTACCTCTCTCTATCCAAACGTGAGGTCCTCTTAAAGTAGTCTTCTTTATAGCAGGGGTATTTTTAACATAGACATTGTTATCAAAAATCTGAAAGGTAGAAAATAAATTTAGGAGGGTATAAAATGACAAATTTTAATGAATCCCCTGAGTGCAACTTCCCTGGTAGCAATCAATGTAACTCCTAAGGAGATTAAAACCACCAACCCTGAGATAATAGAGTGCCGCCCCTACTTAAGTATGTTTAATCAAGGCTGGAGGTAAAAGCATTAACATATTATTGAGTAACCTTAGAATTAGAAAAAATTTGAGTTATTTCTTGATTTTATAATAAGATACCCCACCCCCTACTATTAAAAGCTAATGAGTTTATATACCAGACATGGAGGGGTATGACAATAGGGATCTTCTACATCTACTCAGTTGAGGTACAATTCCTATTGTAACAAAATCAACTCTTTTATATTTTTGGCCCTCAATGTGAGTATACAAGGCCATAAATGTAACAATGATTGCATCAATTGGAGAATAATTTTGAGCCCCTTTATACATGTTTTAGAATGAAAAAATATTTTCCTCGAAACACCCTTGGGTAACCACAGAGGATAAATTTTCAGTTGAAATTGTCTTAAAAGCATCCCATTTGTTTAGAAGTTCCTTGCTGGGCAATTCATGTTGGAGTCATTTCCACTAAATGCGTCATTAAATCTTAATCCTATATTAGACTGTGAGCCTCTTTGCGGATTTTTTATTCCTCTAAATACAAGCAATAGACCCAGAAATTATCAAGAGTTTGGGGTAATAGGATTTGACAACGGTGTAGAGCTTAATATGAGCGGAGCAGCACCCACCCATTTCTCATTAAAGGTATGGCCTAAATCCACATACTTGGTCAAGGGTAAGGCCCGCGGATTAACACCCCTCTTTGAGTTGAAGAGTTATTTGGTTCTAATTAATCCAATGGCATTGTTTGGCACTATGATAGAAAATGTCAATTTGGAGCTTAAAAGAGACATCCTAATTATATTTTAGGTTGGGCCAATATGTATAAAAATAGAATTATCATATGGTAAGAACTATGCTTTATTGCATGTGACTACTATCCAGCCAGTAACAAAATGATAATCCAATGTTCAGTCAGAGATTATAATAATTGATACAACAATTTACCAGAATATTTTTAATTAAGGATATTTAGTTAGATTTTTTATCAGATTGTTTCACTCTACCTGTAAATTCTTTTAATCATCACAAAGGTGCTTGTCATCTGGGACCATCTAGTACTAAAAAAAAGGTGCTTGTCATCAACAACAAATAGCTGTATTAGTAATATTATAGTATGAAATATGACAAAATCTGGAAAATTTAGGGTTTTTTGTGGTATAATCCCTAAGGTAAGCTAAAAGGGGTTTTAATAAAATTGTCTGCTCCTCAACATTCTTCTCATTAGTGGGAATAATAAGATATCTGGCAGTTGTCATGAACCAGGAACAGGTGGCTGATAGGAAAATCACCAAAACTAAAGTGAGGTCTACACTATAACATAATGCAATTGGAGGTTTTATGGTTATATGGGGTAATTCTACTTTTTTGTTTAAGTTTAAGGCTTATGTAGTATCTGTGATGAAATCTTCCAAAAAAATCTTCACATAAAAAACTTTTTATACATTGCCTTATAAGATTAAAGATTTTTTAATTCATAAAGGTATATATAAGTAACCAACTAGGAGGGTCAACAGTTGATTATCTAGGTTAAAAAAATGAAGTTGTTTACAATGAATTTATACTATAAACTTTTGGCTGCTAAACTCTCCTAGTAATCTCTCTCTTGATTTGCTCACTTTTGGTTGATTCATAGTTTGAAATTTAGTAAAAGCAGCTCAACTCATCGTCACCTTATTTAAGTTACTTATGTTGATGCGTTTGATTCCCGCTGCCTCCACATGGTCAGTGGTGAGCCACCTCCTAATTTTTTGGCCATTGCTGAAACGTGTTCAGGCTGGATTGGCTAGCTCTCCAAATTCTTCAGCATGCTATGTCCCACTTAAGGACTTAGCCTTACATCTTGTCTGAACCCAGGCGGTGCCACACTGCCCCCTTGTGCTCCCCTGGAGCAACATGCAATTTGGCCTCCAGGTTAGATATAAGCAAGTTGTCCCCCATTCAGATAAGGCCATTATCAAATTAGCCTAGGCTGTTATGCAACCTGCAGGTTTTATTGACTTCCACCCCTTCAAGGGGTATTTTGATCTTGGCTTCTCAAGTGAAGCTGATGCCACAGTAGCAGCTACCATCTCCCTGGTGTTACAGGGCACCCCACTCCCAACTACTCATACCTGGTTACCCACTGATACCACTCTTGTGGTTCAGTTTGCAGACCTCTCTACCCACCTACCACCCAAAATTTTAATGAATGGTATTATTGTTGGATTATCAGAATATGGTTCCAATCCTTGATACAATTCTTGTTCCCAATGGAGCTACTCGCCTTGCAGGCCCTTGCGCCTTTGTGACTATAAGTCTAGTATCAACAGAAATAGCCCTCTCATTCTCCCCTCACACCATTATCCCCTCTGCCCCAAACCATCCTTTTTGGGCTCAAGTGGATGGAGGGCGCACCATTTGCCCTACCTGTTTCAAACTGGACCATTTGAAATGGCGCTGCCCCTCCATCTCATAAGCCATAGCATCCACACCCAACTCTATTCATAATGACCCCATAGCTGATCCAATAACATTTTTTGAATGGGGATCTATCCTTCCCCCCCCCCCAAAGTGGTAGCCACAGCAACCACTGAATCATAAAACCAAAAATTACCTCAAAATTTTCTTCTCCTGAACCCACCAATCAGGAGCCAGAATGGACTAAAGTGAGTTCAAAACAATCCTCCCAGCCAAACACAACAGATAACCCATATACAAACAACCCAATCAAATTCAACCAAAATCCATGGGATTAATTGGTTGAGGTTGATACATTGGGTGAGCTTATCCCTGAATCTGAATGGGCTGGGCCCCCTCCATTCAAAAAATATCTCATTACTGATTATGCGGCCCAATTCCCAAAGCGCCATTATGCACCTCATCTGATGCCACCCCATTCAAAAGTGACCACCAACTAGATGAAGAGGCAGTTGCCTCCCCAAATGTCGCCCAACCTGTAAAGCTGTTGCAAAATCAGTTGTAGTACTGGCTACAGGCCTGCCACCTCCTATCCTACCTATTACCATGCTTCCAAAACAGAAAAAAGACCATCTCCAATACTATAAGGCGGCAAATTTAGCAATTTAAAAAGTTGCAGAAGTCACAAAGTTTGGCCCAAAGATCCACATTACCTGCAACAGACTATCAACCATCACTACCCTACTTAAAGTACGCCTTGAGGCGGAAAAGCACTTGCAGACTATATTTTCACCCTCCTCATCACAACATTGAGTTGCAAGCACCCATTTGTTATCTCAACCCCCATTTCCATTATGTGCCCACACCATTTCTATCAGCTTTGTGTCACTACATGTCCACAACAGATGAGGAAGAAAAGCCCCATAATCCCCCTTCACCCACCGCCATGGATGTATAGCAGTTTCCGCTTCCAACTTGGTTGGTGTGTTTTGTTTGAATTTTGCATTGGTTTGAGTGGATCTGTCCATCTCATTTCAACTTTATTTTATTATTTTATTTTTAAGTTTTAGCTCAATCAATCATTAATAATGTCCATCCCCTGGTCAGCTTGCCTCAGTTAAATAAAAACTTTTGGCTGCCAAGAAATGTGGGGTCTCAGGCAAAATAGGTGAATTAAGTCATTAAATTTTATATAGTATCACAAGGAATGCTAGCGCTGTGTCTTGAGTATATGATTAGTGAGTAATTGGCAAAAAAATTATTTTTTTGTTTAGGAGGTGCAATTCTTTATATAATATAGGTCTCTACAGGATCATGTAGAATATCTTATAGCAAATAGAATACAAATAAATTATCTATATTTTTCTGTCAGGCTGTAAGAAGGGTATAATTAGACAATTAGAATGATTGGTAAAAGACAATAGAAATGAGATTAGATTAGTCTCATTTTAAGTCAAGTATATCCTTGGTTTTGGTGACTATGCTTTGGAAATTGATATTTGGTCACTAGTAAGTTTTGCTAAAACTCAAAAAAATTGTTTGATTCATCACTCAGCAAAATTAGGTGCTACTATCACTATTCATTGGTTTTACTATGGCCTAATAACAAATCTCAATTTTATTTTTACTTCCAGACTAGGTAAAAAGAAAGCGTTTACTTCAACTAGGAAAGATGAATTAAGTAGAATATTTACTGTATTCCTGCTGCAAAAGTTTAAACTCTTCTAATTTTTCTGAAGCAAGTCTATCTAGTGAAAGTCTGAGTCTTACATGGAGGACTAGATCTTGGGCTGCCGTTTCTGCTTCACCTACTATGCAATGTCCTGAAAATATTTACAAAAAATCAAGTTTTACACTTTGCAATATTTTAACAATTTGACATTCTGATGATGAGATTCAATTGTGTAAATGATTCTCATTAAGTTGTGCAAGACATAATTTGTGACTAGTAGGTTTATTGATGATTAATCAAGTAAATATTGATCATTATTCCCATGGGTATCTGCTTGAATAAAGAGTAAGTTATTGGTATCTAAGGCAACTAATTTATATTAGCTTTTGTGTTTTATAAACATAATACTGTTATTATGTAAAGCCTTTTTTAGATATTATATGTAAACTCAAGTTTAGTAAATCTCTTTGATTTTTATTTGTAATTATATCACTGTTAAGCGTTAGATAATGTGAGTATAGTTGTTTGCTCAACAAACTGATCATATATAGTGGGGCCTAAGGATTCCCTTAGAGATATATGTTGTAGACAATGATGCAGTTTTCTAAAAGACAAGCTGTCAAGATTATGGAAGCATCATATGGGACTGAGTGAAATTGTAGTATCTGGTGCTATGAAGGGTATTTTTAATATTGTATGTCATCCAGTTAGGAATTAATACCTCAGTATGAGTTTTTAATATAGTACAATTCAGGAAAAGTCATTGTACTACAGAAGTTAAATAGAAGATAGCTGGAAAATGAGGGTGTTTGTGAGCTCATATGCCCATATGTTCATCCATTTGACTTATAAGAAGGGATTCTTCTTGATTGGCAATATAAGAAATAGCTTCCATATTGTATTGAGCAGCTTAGCTAAGTACTAAATTGTAGTGTGACATTAGTGGCTAACTCAGGCTTATCTTTTCCTGTAATGTCTTAATGTATTAATATCCTACAAAGAAGCTCTAGGTATAACACTGAGATAAATACAGTATATTGGTGAGGACAAAAAGACATGGTGTTGTTGCTTATATAAACAAACACTAGTTTATGTAGTTTTATGCATTTTTATAAATAATGCCAAGTACCTGTAGTGAGAACCAAGTAAGTTTTTGCTCTGATGTAAATTTATTATATACACTGAAATATAAAATAATTTATACTATGAATAAAACTCAATGAGATTTTTCAGTATTGCTTCAGTTTTAGTACTATTTTCTCTCCATAATAAAAAATTACAAATAGATGACTTATTTACTAATTGCTTTTTAATTTTGGTTAAAATAATGCAAGAAAGCTTATTATATGCAACAGATACTATAAGCTTAATTCTAGATAGTTAAAAAAATTTAGTATATGAAAGAATTTATAGCAATCAACAAGTATGATGTAACTGATAAAGATACATGTAGTACTAAATAGGTTCATGATACAAACGTAGAATTGATGTCTGAGTCCTTTTGTAAAATAATAATTAGACACCATCTATAGATAGTGTAAAAGTAGTCTTTTGAAAATATCCTGGAAATATATATAAAAGTAAAGCTGAAAACTATCATATATATTCAATCTTGTGGAGGTGGATGAAAAGTTTATAGCATGTGTGTCTGGATTGGGATCCTGAACAATTTCTCAGTGCTTTTGAACTGAGTGTCATTTTCCTAATTTTTTATTATTCAAATTCAATTAATCCAATTTTTTGATAATTTTTAATTTACTTTATTTGATTCAATTTGATATAAAATTAAAACATTTGTTTGATTCAATTTAATTCAAATTTAATTATTGTCATCATCCAATTTTAGGAATTTGCTTTAATTATAGTTACATTGAGGGCCTTCCTATGCACTTTTGGGGTCATATGGACTCTAAAACTGAGTGCATTGTGCAGTACCCTCAATTCATCAATTTATTGCATTACATCCTAAGCAATTGAGGTAATCTACCCTCAATTTTTATAATATAAATAAACCAGGCTAGCTAAGAGTAATCTTATGCTAGCATAAAAGATTTTAATACAACTTGATCTTTATTACCCTTTAAATTAGTTATGATTATTTGGTACTTAGTACTTTTATTGCAGTTCTTCCTAGCCAGTGTGCTGGTAAACATTGTGATGCCAACTGCACATTCCCACTTGCTACCTCCAAACCAGAACCCAATTATTGAACTTCTTATTGAATAACTTGCCAAAGGGAGAACCTTTCACCAAGACATCAAACATTTCATCTATCATGTACCACTATGCACCCCTTTTCTTTCTAGGGTATATAGTGGTGTACATGATTCTCAATTGTTTCAGAAATCATTTTGGACGTTACTCTCTTCTTTCTCACCTTGCACAGGTCCCCATTGTGGGAGTACTAGTGACCACAAACCTAACTGGATTGATTTTCAAGGCTTTTTTACTCCGTATCATAATGAAAGTCACCTCCAAGCTGGTGCCTTACAATATGACTACCAACCTGAAGGTGTAAGTTTGATCACTCTTTGAACATCAATAGGGGTTCCAACCAAAGGTTTCTAGAGGTTAGTATATCAGCCAGCACCAAAAGTTTTATTCATGAAAACCTGCAAAATTTAATTCCTAATACAGAGGTTTAAATAATATTCTGATGGAGGCTACCTTTTTCAGGTTTCATGTTGGTATTTCTAATTTCTTTTGGTAGTGTTTGTCCCCTAATTGACTTGCAAAAAAAATTATAGTATAGTCAAATTTAGTTGTGCATATGAGATGTGAAAGTCTAAGTTAGATTAAGCTATAAGTACATTTCACAAATTTATAGTAGATGATTAATATAATCCTATTAATACAAGGAGGATGGTCTGGTATGACAATATTAAATTATAATAACTAGTAGTTTATATACTATACTTTAAGAATAATAGTCTCAAGGGTCTATAAGTATGGCTTTGAACCTCCAATAGTATGATTTTTAGATTTTTTTAACTATTGAATATAACTAGCTGATAATCTAATTTAATTTTGAATATATAATAAAAGAAAAAAAGAAAAAGTGGTTAATTTGAGAGATTTATTTTTTATATTAGATTTTTTTACTCAATTTAAGGGATCACAATAAGTGAATATTTATAGTTGAACATATGGCAGAAAAATATCAGACATAGTTTTATATTTATAATATATATAGCTCTATATTATTAAGATATAAGTTGATATCAAAAGTCATTATATATCCTTTCCATAGTATGAATTCTAATTTCTTTTTCACTAAGCATAACTTTCCAAGCTATTAATAAGACAATAAAGTAAACTAAACACTAAACACTAACTTCTCCCCCCCTTACCAACCAGTTCTCCCAATGTCCATGAATCTCCTGCTGGCTGCTCCAGGTTGGGGCAGTGGCGAAACTTAGCATATTCCATACAGTGGGAGAACGCTTAGACTGAATCGTCCAGTCCACACAAATCCTTAAGCTGTTTTGTTCTGGCCAAGGTTCTTAACGTCCACCTTGCTCATACCCAGTGGTGCTTTAAAGCCCCCTGGTTCTCCCCCAGAGCAGCATGCACTTCAGCATTTTGGGTCAAATATGGGAAGTTATTCCCATACAATAGTAAGCAAATAATTGAATTAGCTCTGGTGATGACACCAGCCAGTGTCATGGTCAGGAAACTCCCAGTTCCTGATTGCCATCTTGCCCATAATTTGGTGTTAATCCTCAACACCTAAGAGATTATCCAGCACAAGTATGACAGCTAAATCTCTTAGTTAGGGAAACTTGGAATAAGGGAAAAGACAAAATAGATAAACGAGGTAGAAAACCCCAGAATTAACCTTATTCTATTAATTATCAAAAACGCTGCTCTTGAGAAAATCCCATTAGTTAGGCGCCACAAGCTCTCCATAAGCAAGATAAAGGTGATCTCAAAGCCACCGTAATAGCCCAGCTCAGGGCAGAAACTTTAGAAGAAGAATTACAAACAAAGTTCATAATTGTGTGGGCTTAACCTTTAAGGCCTACCCTCATGGGACCTCACCCAAACCCAACTAAAAACTCAAAAATCTTCTAAATGAATTGGCTCAGGTTCAGATTTTCAGTATCCTGAGTTAAAATGTAACAAACAATTGAAAGAGATTGTTACATCACCCCCCCACTAAAGAAGGGCCCCTCCTCAAAGAGGGGCCTTGCAGAGAGGCCACCACCATGAGGGCTTCCTGGGACGAGTTACCTTGAGCCCCAGGAAAATTAACCCTGAGAAATTCTGGGCCTTTCATGGGAAAAGATATACATCAAGGGCGAATTTGGATTGGATTGCGGAATCATCACACCCAGCATGAGGAAGCACGCCCAGCACTTAACTGTAATGCACCCCCTCCAACACTCCAGTTGGCAACAGTCTTCCCATCCTGACCAGGAAAGTGCTATCTCCAACTGAAGTGTGGGAGGAGCACATGGTCCAGTGCGGTTAGATGGATGTCCCCTTCCCAGATGGACTGTCCTTTGGTTAGGGAGCCTGCTGGGACAGGTCCCCTCAGTGCCACCAATCCCTGGTGAGTGGGAGGCCCACCAGGATTTTTGACTGCTGATCGCCTCAGATCCAGGATTGTCCATCAGTCACTGGCTCCCACAAGTGCTGGTTACTCAAAAACTGGTACCAGACGTGACCACAGAGGACAGTTGAACTGGAAATTGGTTACATGCAGATTTCACTTGCCGTTTGGAATAATGTCACAGTCAGGAAACTTCCAGTTCCAGATAGCCATCTTGCCCTCAATTTTAGTGTCACTACTCGCTGCCTAAGAGATTATCAAACACAATTATGACAAATAAATCTCTTAATTAGGGAAACATGGAATAAGGATAGTGATGAAATAGGTAATTGAGCTAGCAAACCCCAGAAGTAAAATTATTTTATTTATTATCAAATAAAACGCCGCTTTTGAGAAAACCCTGATAGTTAGGCGCCACAATCCGCCATAAGACAAGTAAGGGTGGCCTCAAAGCCACTGGAGTAGCCCATATCAGGAAAGAAACTTCAGAAGAAGAATTCCAAATGAAGTTCAGAATTTTGTAGGCTCAATATTTAAGGTCGTCATTCTGGGGCCTCGCCCAAACTGATGGATTAGGCTCTTGCAAGCCCAATCAATAGTTCAGGTAAGGCACAACTCAGCTCTCAAACCTGAACAAAGCTCAAAAATTTTCTAAAATGAATTGGCTTGGGATCAGAAATTTGAACTCAAGCCAAGATGTATCAATTGATTGAAACCAATTTTTACAGTTGCCTCATTGACTTTCACCCATAAAAGGGTTATTATAATCTTGGATTCACTAGTAAAGCTGATCCTGCCACTGCGGCAACTGTCCCCTGGTGTTCCACGGGCACCCCTCTTTCCATCAATTGCATCTGACTTCCCATAGAAACCACTATGTTGGTTCAGTTTTTGGGTTTGCCCCCCACCTCCCCCCATGGTGTTCCATCAGGAGCTGATGTTTGGTTTGGACATTTACAGCTCAGACCCCATCCTTCACTTTATGATACCACATGGGGCCACACATCTTTCAGGTCCAAGGGCGTTTGCCACAACATGCCAAATTCTTATAAAGTTTCCCAGTTGATTCCCCTAAATTATGTTCTCCCTTCTGCCCCAATCCATTCTGGACCATGTCAAGGGCATACGGATGATCTGTCTGGCCTGTTTTGAGTTGGACAGCTTGAAATGAAAATTCCCAACTCACCACTTATGTGAGCTCTGAGTCCTCCTCTGCTGGTGCCCAACCCGTTACCAATCCTGAAGAGTTTTTTGTTTGGGCAGCGTCCTGCCCCCTCAAAGCCTGCTGTTACCATGGTACCCATATCAGCCAATCAGGCTCATCTTTAACCCACACCCACACCCATTCAGTCAATCAGGAAGTGGCCTAGCCAAAATTCAATCAAAGCTTCCTCACATTCACCGTCCAAACCTAAAACTTTGCTGAAGCCCTATTCCAGTATAATCAGAATCCTTGGGCCTTATTGGCTGAGGTTTCTTAACTACGTGAACTAATTAAACTATATACTTTCTCTATTGAATGATATGAAAACAGATTATAATGACCAGTTCCCACATTATAATTTTTTTTCTCAAATGAATGCAGCATCATTACACTTTATCATCTTGCTGTCAAAGTTGCTTCGCCTGACTGACATCATCTCCTCAAAGCTAATGCCAGGTTGGTGGCTATGCTTTCTTCTAGTGTTCCAACTCCCATTGTCTCAGATCATATTTCCGTGGCAGGTAAGAAAATCCTTCTCAAATATCACAGGAATGTCCATTAATGAGTCTTTAATGTCATATCTGGAGCTAAGAACCTAAAAGTCCAAGATTATTCACATCAACATTGGCATCTTGATAAAGCTCACTAAAGCACAACTCCAGGATTGGAAAAATATGGCCATCTACATTGACGCATTTTCTGCAGCTCATGGTGACAGGCCTGGCCCTCCACTGGGAAATAATGAGCCCCACACTAATGATGCCCCTTTTTAGGAGTGGGGGAGCCCAAGTTTGCTCTGGTTTCAAACTGGCAGGTTCCAATCAGCCACCTGAGGAACCAAGCAACTGATGTACATGTGGGTCTGCAGCCTTGTATCTGACTTGGGCTCAACCGTTTCATTGGGAGCATGTTGGCCATAATGTGCTCCATGATGCATAAAATGCTCTATAAAAATGGTAAAAACTTTAAAGATTGGTAGGGTAAATGTTTTTTTTAAAAAAGAGAGAAATAGACAAAATAGGCCAGTACCCTAAGTATGGGAACTGGCCTTTACATAGGGAAACAGGGGGTTACAGTTCACAATGCTGTTCTTGGGTTCTGCGGCTCTTGGATTGGCATCTTCTTTGGCTGCAGATTCCAGGGCTTGCACTAGAAAGGAGAGGGTCAATCCATGAACCAAAACAAGAACTGAGGTATTGAGAGGCTAATTTATAAGGTGGCATGAGAACTGAAGTTGGGGGAGGTGATGAGGCACGCCATGATTGGCTACCCCCAATTTTAACTTTCTTTAAAATTTTTAAAAAGTTTTCTGAATCGAGGCGCGCTCCATCTTTGGGGATCTGGCACTTAATTTATGGAATTTTTTAAATAAAATCATAAAATTGATTTTGGAAAAATAATGGAAGGGATGGTAAAATTAGGGTTAGAATTTTCAATATTCCTCAGCAAACTTATATTGTTGTTTCTGGGATTTCATAAAACAAAAGATGTGAGAATTTTGAAAATTTCAAATTTTTTGGGAAAATGTACAGTGGTGTTGGGGTACTTACCTGAAAATCTTCTGGCGTTTTGGTAAAGATGATAGATTGCTCTACACAGGAGCTTAATTTTGTCAGCATATCAAGTGCTAAGAATGGGGATTGGAGTGGGTACAAATATAATATCTATCTGAAAAAAATGGTATTTTCTACCTGAAAAGGGTGTAGGCACCATCAGGCTTCTTGCCTTTTATGGAAAAGACTTACACCACTACTCTCTTACTTTCAACCTGGTCCCACATTTTGCTATATGTAATGAAGCCAAGGAACCCCCTGACCCCCTCTGCCTTGGTCATCTAAAAGCTCACAATTAACAGCCTAGTTTGTTTGATTTATTTTAGGTTTTTATGTCATATTTCTTGTTTGAGCGTTTTAGCACATTTTATTTTTATATTATAGCTCTTTTTGATAATGTCCATCCCCTGGTTGTCTTACTTTTAATAAACACATTTTATGGATTTTATGATCTTTAATGATATTAACACTTTACAAATTCATCATCTTATTTTATACAATTAACACTATTAATTCAAATAGGAGATTATTAAGAAATGTTTTCTTTTGGTATCTTTAGTAGGTAGTACAAGGAAGAAGTAATTGAATCACATGGGCTCCTGTAAGGCATTTATATTATATTTAGACAAAGATGTCTTATTCTTCATTTCATAGTTTAATCTGAGTCAGCTCAAAATTTTAAATTTATTGTTGTTTACCTTTAAAGATATTAACATCAACAAATACTTAGCACATTAAGCCTCATAAGCACAAATTACCTGTACCAACTGTTAGAACAACGTAACTTTCTATTGATATATTTTATAATTAGTCCTAAGTATTATATGTTCAATATAATAAAGAGGCTAAAATACAACTCTTAAATTTTCCACTATAATTAAAAATAAATTTTAATATGTTTTTCTGTAAGTATATCTTTTCATATAAGGTAAGCTTCTGTAAATTTGTGATTTTTTGGCTGCTTGCAGATGATGCATCTTGCACCTACAAGGTTACCTCTCTGATAAAAAATTAATAGCTACATAGATTCAAAGGAAGTTCTTTATTATCACTATTGCTTCCTGTTTAAGTATTGGAGGCACAATCTTATCTGGAAATGATTCAGTTAAAACTTAAACAATAAAACAAACATATACTAAAAGCTATTATAAGAAATTTAAGTTGTTGTATTAGGATATTCTCAAATTTAAAAAGTGACTCATGGCATTTTGTGGCCACCATAAAAAATCAATGCATCAAATTCCAGAGCTCAACTTTATTTTATGCATTGACCTGCAGTATTTGATATGCCATTTGGTTGGTACTTACATCACCATAATCAAAAAAATTAATTGCACCTGCAATTAGGTTAATATAATGTTAGTGGCAACTAATTCCAACAACTTTTAAAAGTATTTTTATCAAATTTATCCGTGTTAAATCTATCAATCAATCAACATAAAGGCTTATTTAAAGATCTCCACTTGGAATCCTAAAAGCATTGAAATTTTTGGAACATATTGGTTAAACATATCTCTGATTATATTTCTTCCACATCCCCCAGCTTAATCATATTATATTCTTCCAACCTGTTTGTCCATGCAAGCTCCTTTGTGGACAATGAGCCAAGATCACAGCACCCTTTTTTAAGTCCTATACAACATTGATGAGATGGCAGAGAGACATTTGTATAACATTTTTAAGAGGCATTGGAGAAAAAGAAAAGAAAAGTCAGTGGCATTCATCATCAAAGAAATTGGCACAGATCCTTTAACGTTACAAATGGCAACTATTGTTAAAGAGATCAATGATATTAAAAAATTATATTCTACCTTAGGGTGTAAATCTTAAGTGCATGAATATGTCTTATGTCTGGACTTTGTTTAAAAAATTACATTAGCATTCCTTTTATCATCTTAGTCTTATTTCATCATTGTATTTTGTCATTTAAGTATGAAGAAAGATGACAGTGATAGTTAGATTACTTAAGTGATTTGTTAGCTTGTCCTAATTAAAACTGTAAGTGGCGGATGGTAGGATAGTTGATAACAGAGATGGATTTAAAATTTATTTGAATTGATTTTAGTTTAGTCAGCGTTTAGTAATAATAGTTTAAGGAATCATCTTATAAATAAAATCATTGTATACACATTTTAGTATGTTTATTCAACTTCTCCTCATAAACAACTTAAGCAAATTAAATAAGACTTGGTACAAATAAAACAAAAGGGAAACTAATGTAGTTAGGTTATTTCAAAATCATAATAAAAAAGTCATATATAAGAGATGAACATTTTATACAATTTTAATGAGAATTAGTTGTCATTTCATTTGAAAGGTTTAACATTATTTGGTTGATTTGATCTGACCAATGGTTTTGGCTATGCAGCTTGGTAAATAATTGGTTGATTTTATTGGTTCAATGGTTTCATTTTAAATTTAAGTTGTGTCCATGAGCTCTGATTTGATGTTTTGTAATCTGCCAAAACTTGGCATTAGGGCTATTAGCAGGGTCACACAAATCTGGTTGGTCCACAGCTTTTCTTTAGTTGGGTGGTTCAATGTATTGATTACTTATTGGTATCATATTGACAGACGCCAAGTTTTGCCACAACTATGTGTTCTGATTGGATTTGAACTCTAAATTTAAAGAATAAATCTTCCTTAAAATAAATGTGGGTTTAAAGATCCAATAAAGTCATGGCAGTAGGACTACATCAGCCATTATTTTGCATCTAATCCAAATTTGAGTATCTACTTTGCCCATACCCTTGAACATATAGCAACAAATTTAGTGATTTGACTTTAATTACATTCAACACTTTCTGGTTTGCTTTGTTTTATGACTCATGACTCATTGATTAAAGCAATAGAGGGTATAACGTTAATTTTTCCATTTAGTTAATTCTTCACAATTTGATTAGTCCACCAAGCTAAGATGTAATGGCCAAATTATAAAATGTAATGATGACATCACCGCATGATGGTAAATGAAATGGTAAAGAAAGTTTTGAATGTCATCCAGCCATAAGTGAGATATAATTATACACTTAAGCTTTTACCACATGATAAAAGTTTTAAATAATGTTTACAAATTTACTCAATTTGATTGTCCATTTACTTATTTCAGACATTTGCCCTCCAGGCTTCAAGATAAGAATGTTTTGGGGAAAAATCAACTGAAAAGAGAAAATGTCAGCCATTTACAAGTCCTTGATAATAATAAGATCAATTTAAATACAAATAACAATTTTATTGGACAAAAGACCCTGGCCAATTCTTGGTGGAACCCCACAAATCAGGGTAACACACTTTAAAATACTTCACAGGCAACTAATCCAATAACAAGCAGTCATATTACTCCAATTACAAAGCAGACCATGGGGAGTCCATCAGATGATACTCCCTCAGCAATGACCAGGTCCATTCAAGCACCTATGTGGGGACCACCCCTTTTATAGGCTTGGCAGAGGTCCCCCAAGGTGTAATAATTTTATCAAATGAGGATTGGCTGAAATTTATTAAATTTTTACCCCATGGGTATGTCTTAGCCAAAAATAATTCCCCATCCATTGTTCAGTCAAAGTGAAGCAAGTTTTCTGAGCTTCAATAGGCTAAAATTCCATATTACCTAATTTGGTATTTACCAAGCTATACAAACATCAAACCTCAACAGTTTAAATACATTATTGGTTTATTAAGTATATACTCTCTTTTACTCCCATGTGATGTATAGTAAATTTCATAAAAACTAAAACCCTTTAGTATTTATTTATTTTAGTTATTTTTCATATAGCAGGTGAGATAAGCCCCTCACTTGTATTGTTGGATTTGAGGCAAAAAGCACCAGCAAGCTTTTTAAGCCACAAATCCAACAACTTAATATACTTAGCACTGCCCCTTTACAATTATTCATAGTTATTTATTATCTTTAATTTATTTGATTGACTAAATTCCATACCAAACTTATTAATAACTATTTATAATGTTTAAAAATTATCACATTACTTATCATACCATTGCCCAAATTTTGAACATATGCCCAGCCATATGACATATTCATGTCAATATATAATATTAGTTGATTGATTTTGTCAGTCAGTGCATGGTAAATTTACCAATCACCATCTAAAAACATTTTAAATCCATTTGATTTTATTAGACAATGCATGCTAAAGTACTGATCACCATCTCCAATAATTTATCTGAGATCTAGTTGATTTTATAGAATGATGTAGCCTAAATTTACTGATTGTCATCTACAATAATTCATTTTAAATCTAGTTGATTATATTGGTCCTTGTATGCAAAAATGATAGCCTTCTATAATGGTTTGATCTGTCAGCCTTCATTGAATAAAATTTAATATTATAACGGTTTGAGCTCTATACACTATGTTTTCATACTTGCTAAAATCTTGAATATACTCCTAGCCATAAGACATATTCATGTCAAAAAGTAAACGAGGTGAGCTAACTTTAGGACAAATTTACCGCGCTGAGTTTTTATAGCCATAGCTGGGTTTGTCCCTATTTTGAACAAAAAAATGACTTAGAAAGATAGCAGGAACCACCCCGCTAGACTATCTACCCTTCAAAAAAAATTTGTTCTGGAGAATCGGGGCATCGATCCCCGTGCCTCTCGCATGCTAAGCGAGCGCTCTACCATTTGAGCTAATTCCCCTTAAAAAATAAATACTATAAGCTAATTACACTCTTGATGACATTAAGCCAAATCTAAAATATCTTACATCTTGAAACTTGTTAAATAACACAATAGTATTTAACTGTATTATTATTAATTTCTTTTTTTTATTTTTCTTTTTTTTGTTCTCATTTATTTTCATCTTTTAAATAATTGATAATTATTTTCAAGCTTAAAAGTTTAGCATATAACCTTTACTTTTATGTTTCTAGGTAATCTGATCTCATATAGCTTTATTAAGTCATGGTAAGATGCAAAACTTATCCCTTGGAATCAATAAGTGTAGTATATAACTTGTTTTTTCTATTTGGATTAATTAATAATAATTGGTAAGCAAAACCTGAATTTGCCATGTCCTAAGGTTTAATCCAGGTGTGATGCATACTTTGTTCTATTTTTCATCCAGGGTGCATGTGCTTTGCTGTAAAGTTGTTTGTGTATTTCAAACATATGTCCAGTTTCAATTTTCACTACTCTTTGATTTGACAACTATCAGCTGTTGTAACCTCAAAGAAATTCCATGGCACTCCTCAAATTGATCAGGAAGGTTTTAGAGTGCTGCCCAATATGGCAATAATTTATTGGGGTCATCTTATCTGCATAAACTAAACTAATATAAATATTCCTCCAGCTTTGGGGTTGGTCACCATTTTGGATATAAAACAGTGGAAAAGTTTGTCATAGAATTACAAGAGCATTCTTTTTAAAATCACACTGAACCTCATACTTTTGCATAAAGTTGTTGCCAATTAGAATGTCATAATTCTAGTTTTGGTAAATTTAATTACAAGTGTTATAATAAAAAGAGATCCAAAAAACAAAGGCAGAGTACTGTATGATCCCCTGAAAGTGGTTGTTTATAGGCTTCTGTCTAGGAATCTGATATGGTCTAGATCTGGTGCAAGCTTTATTTTTACTAATATCATAAAGACAATATCATTTAGATCCCCATTGTCAATAATTGCTCTAAGCTTGATCTAACTTAACATAGTAGCCACATATGTACAATACAAGTCCTATTAATACTGTTTACCTGTAAATCAGCAGAATCATTTTAAAAAAGCTAAATGATTACATAAGTTTTTAAGTTGTAACAAAATCAGTCACCATAAATTTTGAATGAGTAACTACATGTACTTAATTACTAAATACTTGATATATTGAGAGTTTAAGATTCTCATCCATAAAGAATTGCTCTACATTTAAGATGTTTTGTTGTTATGATAATTAGTTAGAACTTAAGCATGTGCAGGTATAGACTGTTCCTTGTCTATATTGCCTAAGCTTTTTGCACATAGGACACTTGATTGTTAGTAAGTATAGCCACATTGATATTGTCCTTTTTAGCTCTTCAAAACTTTAAAATATGTCCTTCTTTGACACACTTAAATCAGGTATGAAAAATTACTAACATCAGTCAGTTTTACTTCTACAAATGAATTAGTAGTGGATTGGGGGTTGGCTACTTCTCTGTTATTGATATTGAAGTTCCCCACGTAGTTGGCATTTCCTGTAATGCCATTTTGGTAGATTTTGTTAGGAGTATCACAAATTTTGTCTCCGCAAATTTTTAATAACTCTACCATATGTACAATTTTTGTATGTAAGTTAAAGGCTGAAGTTATAGCCCAATGCATATCTCTATAGGGCCAACGTGCTGATTTCATTACAGTATTTGCATCAATAATGTCTAATGCTCCTGCCCCAGTGAGTATATAAGCTTCTTAAAAACCTATTGGCAAAGAAACTGATGGTTTCATCCTTTTTAAACTAGATGCCTATTAGGATTTGCCCTCATAGGTGTGAATTATTGACCTTAAATTTTGATGAAACTATTTATTTAAGTAATCTCAACCTATATTCATAAGTGTTTATTTATCAATTGATACTCTAATGGGCTTATGGTCTGAGATTATATTTATATAATAAAATAAATAGCATCAAATGATTTATACAGCAAAATCCACAACTAAAAGAAGCTTGAAAATTGCTCTTTCAGTGTTCCACCAACTGAGGGATTAAATCAGCTTAACAAACTATACATAAAATTTATAACGCCAAATGCCTCATTAAATAAATCCATATGACTCACTACTTAATGCTCCACTGGATATATACCCAAGCGACCTTTATTTTTATTCTATTAATTAACCAAGAATAAATGGCAAAATTTTGATCAAAATTCACCTTTTAGAATTTCCAATGCATTTGCATAGAACTATACCTGTAAGTCCAGGGAACACCCTCTGCGCCTCAACTGTGAGGGGTTCCCTTTTTGTGCAAAAAAGGGACTGAAGAAGACAGCCATCCCCCACATCACCTAAAGCAATCTCACCCTTGTGGTGTACAAACGGTGGGTGATGACCTACCCTTAGAAAGTTCCTCATTTCCTCCCTACTTAACCATTATAAAGATTAAACAGTGGATTGAGGGGGTATGAATGGAGGAGGTGGTGGTGAGAGGACACCAGCCAAAAGGCAACGGTAAGCATGTAGCCTCTGTGCCAATGTCAGGGTTTTTCAAAGCGGAAAAGAATAGCAATCAACTGGGGGTTCCAATTTCTGCAATAATTTTATGTTTCACTGATAAGGTGGGAAATTTAGATAAATCAACAGGTCTGACTCCAGTGAAATCAAGTGTGATAAATCTATTCAGTATCCAATGGGAACAGGGCCTGGTGGCCTGTCCATGGGTGCTATCAGTCACTCACTAAATAAAGAGTTACCAAGCCAAGCAAAATTGTGGTAATAGGAACAAATTTAGTGACAAAATTTGGGTGAAAGTCAAATTGTAACGGACAAGTTTGTCTCATTTGTTACATTCTGACTCAGATTTAGAAAATACAAATCTGAGTCAGATCGCTTTTAAAATGTCTTTGATTTGTTTTAAAAAATACTTCTGGTTTGGTCATTTGGGCGCTGGGTTGTGCCTCGCCCAAGTTGTATATTAGACTTGTGTGAGCCTAATCAATAACTTGGGTGAGGCCCCTGAAGCACTGCCTTTATAAGGCGCACCTGCCATTTTAAAGTTTACTTCAGAATTCTTACCCTAGCATTTCCCTTCCCTGGGGAGCATTGTCAGTTGCTCCCCAGATGAGCTCTGGTCAGCGGGTCATTTTTATTTTCCTGAATAAAATAAAGGTTGTTTTGGGGTTTGCATACCTTGCTTACCTGTTGGTCTTTCCCCTGTTGAGGAGTTTTTCAAGTAGGTTGGTTTTGGGCCAACTCCCTAGAGACTTTGCATAACCAACCAATAGTAAGTGAATGTTTGGCGCTGTCAGTGCCCCAAACCTCTTCCTACTCATTAAGGCTGCTTCAGTTGGTTGTCATGCAAAGGAGTATTGTTTAAATATATGGCAGTTGGAACTGGGGTTTTTCCAATCATTACACAGATAGCCAGTGTAAGTTCAATTTGGCTCCAAGTTAGTTGTGAGATCACATTCTGCCAAAAATTGGTTTTTGCAATTCCTTTGTTTATGAATCCTCACCTATCTCCCAAGCCCCTAGGCCTTAAGGTAACCATCCCTCACTGGTACAGTTGTCATTCAATTCTTTCCTTTTTTACTTTAAACAACCCAGTTTCAACCAAAGATATTTACTTTTATTAAATTTCCTCAGAGTTCACCACCTCAGCAACCCAAGCCATGTTTCTTGGGTTGCATCATGATTGGACCCTAGTGGCCATTCTTACCATGCTGCTCCCCACATTCATCAAATGCGGATATTGCATTCACGACTTATTGAGGATATCCTGGGTCGCCAGCAATCTCTGTCATCAAGGTTTGCAAAGGATGTTGGAGAGCTTATATCCCTGATGGGTGAGGTTTTGAGACCTTGCCACTTGATTTATCACTAGTGGTCCCACAGCAAATGCTGGCCCCTCCATTGTGGCTGAGGAGTCGCCTGTACCTAAATTTTCTGGCCCTCAGGTTCCACTGTTTAGTTGCTTGTCATGATGATGGTTACAGAAGCCAACAGCCTACATTCCCTGTTTGCATCCCTTCCGCCTTATTACCAAGTGCTTGGATGTCAATGCCCTTGGCATTTAGGTTTGTCTTCTGGGTGCTCACACAACCCAACTGGCAGGCCAGTATTAATTTTATATGCCAGATCCGCAACAGTCCTATTTAAATTAGCTTCCTTATGTCTTGTGATTATTGTAATTGGGCAATTTGCTACTGTTACATGAAGTAAAATGAAGAGCTATCTGATGGATATCCTTCTAATTATCAGAAAAACTAAGCACAATGGTTTAAATTTAAATTTATTGCGGGGAAGGCCAACCATGGGATGGACACTTCCGAATATGACTCAGATGAGACAAAACTCAGTACCAGGTGAGGCACCCCAGAGAAGCGATGCTATCTCTTGTTGCCAGCGGGAACGCCACTTATGGGAAGGGGGAGGGAACGTGTGTAGGGGGCGTAGCCACTATTGAGCACGTGTGGAGGAAGGGGTCTGATTTGATGAACCAGACTGGGAACCAGGAGGAGACCAGCTGCCAGCGACGTGGTGGGAGATATCCAAACATCCACGCTTGAAAGTGATCCACCAAATGAGACCGGAATCTGTGGACAGCTTCAGGGAGGGTGGGGATGGATCCGGCGATGGCATCTAAGACAATCGTGTGGATAGTCCACATGGCGATTGCAACCACCAGAGCACGAAGGGAGGGTGGGAGGGGAGGCCATTGATGAAGCAAACATATCTCTTGACAGACTGAAGGGATGTGTTTGATCCTGGCTTAGCAGACGTTGGACTTCGCGCCATATTACTTTAGAGGTGGGGCACTTCTCCAGGCGGTGAAACAGCGTTCCATACTGGCCACACACGACACAGGATGAGTGTAAAGCATTAGAGCGCTCAGCTGTATGATACACCCGCCTCAGGCAGCGCCACACATGGGAACGGACTTGAGGCTGCAACAGAGGATGGTGTGCGTATTTCCAGATAGTCTTTTGGGTCTCAGTGGAATAAGGGATGTCCATCATGTCCAGGTAGTCCATCCTGGATAGGACCTGGGGTCGAGTGGGGATCACGCCATCATGGATGGGTAGCCCCTGTACCTCTTGTGTGAACTGAGGAGAGGGGCGGCCTCTTTGGGTTGTATGTCCACTAATACAAATTCTCCACTCTGCGCTTCGCATAAAGAGTAAAATTCGTTTGTAGTGGGTTTTGGTCCCGTGAGGACCTGTGGCTGATGTGTGTGATGCGAGGTATTTCATCAGGGAGTGGGGGTTTGATGGATTGTTGAGGCCCAAGGCTCAGGAGAAGTTGGAGCGGGCTGCGCGGGACCAGTGTTGGGAAGGGAGTGTAGGAGCAGTGACGGCCGCAATCCAGGTGCCTAGGATCTTGGCGGCATGGGCTTTGAAGTCAAGTAGGCCCATGCCACCATGATGATGAGGGCCAAACATGACCTCTAGCCATACTGGTGGAGGGCGGCCTGACCAAAGCCAACCTTGTAGCAAAGCATACAGGGATTTGAAGAAGCTTGGGGAGAAGGGGATGGCGTGGGCTCCAAACCAGACTTTGGATAGGAGCATAGAGTTGGCAAGAACAACCCTGCCAGTGAGGGTAGTAGGGTGGGCTCTGAGAGAGGCGATTTGCTTCGTCACGTTGTCCAGTATATGGCCCTCCATTACTGCTGACGCGTATCCTCCTGCCTCCAACCACACGCCCAGATGGCATACCAGTCCTATGGTAGGTCGCGGCACAAAGGGGAGCACCAGTGGAGCGGTGTGTTTTGAGTTAGTAAGGTGTGGACTTGGGCGAGCAGCTGGGCTGGGTTGGAGAACTACTTGCTGGGGCCCAGCAGTTCTGAAATCGACCAAGGAGGATGATTTCAGTTTTGGAGGCGTTTAGTGCCGCGTTGCTTACCCAGGAATATTCCTGGATGAGGGCTTCAAGCGCACGTGCATCTTTATTATTAGACACCCCCACCACGCAATCATCTGAAAATGCCATCATCTTGACTGGGGTTTGGCCTGGCACATGGACCCCAGTGAGTTGGGCATTCACATTTCGCAGTAGTGGGTCAAGGCTGAAGTTGTATAAGAGTGGGCTGAGGGGGTCCCCTTGTCGCAGGCCCCTTTGAGGATGGACTACATCCGTTAGGAAACCTGGGCCATGCACAGCCATTGTTGCAGATTCCGTGAGCAGCATCACCCAGTTAATGAAGCGGGGAGGTAGGCGGAATTGTTGGAGGCAGGCCCTAAGGTATTCCCAGTTTACTCTATCATAGGCCTTTTGTTGGTCCAAGAATACAAGTGCCCCAGAGACTGTGGACTGACACACATTAGCCACAGAGTGCACGTTATCCCAAATCGACCTTCTGGGGATGAAACTGAATTGTTCTGGAGAGATGGTGGCAGATGCTACAGTCCCTAAACAGTTAGCCATGATTTTTGTTAAAATTTTGGTGTCTGTGTTTGTTAGAGAAATGGAGCGCCAGTTGGCTAAGTCTAGCCTATCCCCTTTCTTGAAGAGTGTGACTGTAAAGCCTCATGTCCTCCTGGTAGGAGGCACGTTTCCAACAGGCTTTGGTTGAGTGAGGCTAGCAGCAATGGGGATATGTATTTAAAATATTTTTTGTAGAACTCATATGGAATGCCATCTGGGCCTGGGCATTTTCAGTTTGGCACACCGCGAATGGTAGTCCATAATTTGTTCGGAGTAATTAAATTCATTATTTCCGGGTATTGGAAAATGGTGCGGATATGAGCTCTGTCGAGAAATTCTGCCATTTCAGCTGGCTGAATTGGTTCAGCTCGGTATAACTTGGAGTAATATCTTTGCATTTCGATTACCACTTCAGCCAGTGTGTCCTCAATAGAATTATCCGATCTTCACACCTGTGTGCAGGCCACACTCTGGCATGGTGCAAGATTTTTTTTGAAGAAGTATGCGGTGCACTTGTTGCCCTTAGTGATGCGTGTGGCCCTGTATTGGACACAAACCCAATGTTTGTGTTGCCTTTCAAGTGCGTTGAGGTGGGCTGCTGCCTCCGCCCACTTCTGGCCCTATGCAGGGCTATATCCTGAGGCTGGAAAGTTGGACTCCAAGTGGGCCAATTCCACCAGTGCGCGCAATATAACCACTGATGTGGCTCGTGAGCTTCTGGATGAGAGATGGCGATAGTGGCAGATGGTGTCTTTTTTGAAAGTTGCTCATGTGGAAATGGGGTCTGCACAAAACGGTGCAACAAATGATTTTGCCAAAATTGCCTCTTCTACCCACATGGAAAATCCTGGCGACGCTAGCTCTGGGGGCAGATTTTGCACCAATGTGGGGCCTTTGCAACTGTGATGGGTAAGTGGTATGTTATCGAGACCAGTCGGTGGTCGAGAGAATTCCATTTTCATTGTTTTGAAGTGGGAGATGTGGGGTTGGAATTTCGCCGGTGCTAGAATAAGGTCAATGCGGGTCATGGACCTTAATTGGCCATTGTGGATGTGGGGACACATCATGTTTTCGAGCAATGGGGCATGTCTCAGCAGCGCATCCATTAACCCAAGGGTGGCTTTTAGAACGCGTAGTTCTACGTGACCCTGTGGGGCGTGGGGTGAGGGCAGCCACCAGTCCGTTGGTGAGGTTAGCCAACAGTTTATGTCACCAATTAGGAAAGAATTGGGGGTAGCAGGAGGGATTTGACCAACGAGAAAAATTCCCAACACTCTTGTGCACCGTTTGGGGCGTAAATGTTGACAATTGTGTGTGCAACATTGGCCCATGAGAAGGTGACAACGAGCACTCAGTCATTTAGGAATGTTTCTGAAGATGTAAATTTGAAAAAATTGTTTTTCCGAATTAGCACCTCACAGTGCTTCGACCAAAAGGATAGGGATGGTAGGAGCATTGTTTTCCAAGCATCCTCAGAACCTCATGGACAGTGGGTTTCCTGGATGGCCAGGATATGCACGGGTAAATTATTTTGTAAAAAACTCAGTTTCCTAGCCCGGGATGGGGAGGCCTTGAGTCCGGTGATATTCAGCATCCCTAGAGTGAAGGTTTCCCCCATCGCACCTTAGGTGCGAGGGGGTGGGCCCCTGGCCCACCAGCCTCTTCCAGGTCCCCACGGGCTTTCACAGCAGCACAGGTATTAGCAGCAACGCTATTGGGGTTTTTATTAATTTTTGCGGAAAGAGTCGCATTGGCTTTGGCCTTCGCTTTTTGTTTTCCCGACGTCGGACGAATTTTTTGCGGTGCAGATAAGTTTGGTGCACCGTCGAGTGGGGCAAAAAATTTTTTTTTTTGGTTGGGATAGGTCCCAAGTCAGTTTCAACTGGGGCTTGGGTGCAGCAATTGGGTGAGATCAAATCTCCCATTGGATCCTCAGATTGAGTGGCCCATTCAGCTTGGGCCTCCCAATCTGATCAGGTGATGGATTCCTGAGTTGCTTCCGCTGCAAAGGTCTCCATGTCCTCCTGGCGTTGTGAGTGTGGGATGGTGGTGGTGACCTTGGCCACTTCCTTGGCCGCAGTCCTATGGGCCTGCTTGGCCTTCTTCTGCTCCTGTGGGGAGATGGGCTTTACCAATAGGTAGCAGCCTTGTGCTCCCCATGGGAAAGCCTCTTTGGTGCTTGCAGTTGGTTCATAGTGCGCCTCTCCGCTGGCCATGGCCGCTGAGGGGTGCTCTTGGAATGTAACGCCCTCTTTAATGGGGCATGCATGTGCCTTATGGCCGAACGCATCACAGTGGGTGCAAATGGGGGCGCGCTGTCCACGGTTACCCGGAATGGGTGGGTGGTGTGCCCTGCGATATCAATAAAGGTGGAGTGTGGGATCTGGGTTAGGTCCTTTACAATCTCCTCAGTTGGGGTCAGAACTGCGATGGCTTTGCCAGTGCACAGGTGTGGCATCAGCGTGAAACGTTGCATTTTGAAAGATTGTATTTCGCCGTATATGGCGAGACCATCTTTCAGGTGTTGCTCCAAAATGTCACGTTTTACCGTAGTAGGCAAAAAGTCAAACGTGAGAAAAATTTGGTTTGATTTTGTCCATCTGGTGCTTTTAGTTTCGATGACCTGTTGCCCTTTGGGGAGGTTGACCACTACGCGCACTGATGCAGCCTCATCTGCTGCTATTTTGCTTTCAAAACCTAGGTCCAGCCAACCACATGACATGGAGTGAGGTGCAATGTACACCGCGGTCAGGAAAATTTTGTGTACATCTTCACAAAATTTTTCCCATAGGGCCGTTTTTTGGATGTCCAGATACACACAGACTCCAAATTCCACTGACGAAAGTGGCTGGGAATGTGGCGTATTGATGTACTGGTTGCATCATGCTTGCCATGCGAGTATCTCCAGGGAAATTGTGACCGCCAGTTTTTTTAGATTTTTTTCTATTCCACCGGATTCTCCGAGGCGTTTTTGAACGTTAGAGGCCACAGGCCTTCCACCTGCTCCTCTTGCCTTGCTTGCCCAACTGCTCCCAGACATGGGCGCAGACTATTCCCCTCTATGAGATTATCAAACTAGATTTAGTCTTGAATTGAATGGGTTGCAAAAGTGTTTGCAACGAGAAAGAAAAGTAAAACTAAGCAAAATGGTGGATATAATGGTAAAACAATCTTTTTTGTTGTTTACCTGAAATCTAAGCTATAACCAGATTATACCCAATAATCTCATTATCTTATCACTTTTTATTTTTTAGTAAACCTTGTTTTGTCTCAGCACTATATATAGTTCTAATATTTTCTTAATTAAGTAACGCTTGATTTAATCTATCTTTTGTCATTTAATTGTTGCCTAGTTTTACACGGAGATTTTGCCTGTACATATAAAAGAGGTTTGCCTTAGCAACAACTTAAAATTCACTAAGTGATCTTTCCTGCATCTATAACAGTGATTTGCCTTGGCTACATCTTCAATTCCCCCAAGAGATTGTCCTAGAACCAAAAAGTCTACCAGGAGATCCTGCTGGTGCTATTTAGACTAATGATCATGAAGCCTTCAAAGGAAATAACCTTAAAATATAAAGAAAAACTAAATATTGTGCTTTCTGCCAGGTCCTTTTCAAGCTACCTAGTGAAATCATACCTTTATAATAAGTTATACCAGCGATAAGAAGATGAGTATACACCAAAGGGTCCACTCAATAAAATTAATATTCTCATCTTCAATTTTATTGAACACCCAGGCTTACCAAGAACAGTTGGAGGAAGTGGACTACCACCTTGCTTGGCTCCTAATCTGCTTGATAAGACTTATTGAGTTAAAGACACATTATTAGTTGGATGTCAACCTGATGGAGAGTTGAATAAGAGATTGGTAAAATCAGATATTGAGCTAAAAAAGTAACTTTTAAACTAGGACTTGAAGCTAAAGATTCACCTCCCTAGCTTAGATACGTTAAGCAGTTATCCACTGTAGGGAGCAAATGCAACAATCTTGAAGTGATCAGGATAACTCTAACACTATTCTCAAGATGAGATTTAGTTGATAAAACAAAGTGCCTCAGTGCCAACTCCAGTTCCAAGCACCAAAGCTTTGTCCTTTTATGATACTGAAGTCAAAGCATCCAACTTGAATGCTACAATCCCATCTCCAAAACCCGTTCCATCACACCACACTGTTTTGACAATAAAGTAAAAGCATCCAAACCAAATGCCTTTACGCCATTCTCAGTTCTCAGCGCCAAAGCTCCTCAATTTTCTAGCAATAAAATTGAAACAACCAACCCAAAATCATTGGTGCCATTTTCATTTCTCTGAGCTGACACTTTTTGCTGCTTTACCACCAAATTAACTAACCCAAATGCCTTGTCACCCTTTCCTTTACTCTGCACTGATGCTCCTCATTGTTCCAGAACCAAAAAGATAACATCCACCTGAATGTCTTGTCACCTTTGCTGTCTCCCTTCACTGAAGCTCCTTGCTGATCTGACACCAAAATTGGAGCCACCAAAGTAAACAAGAATATCTTGAAAACCTTAAAGCTGTTCCAGAGCCTCCTGTCAAGCCAAATGAAATATCCAACCCAAATGACTGCCTTGTCCTTCCTTTTTAGCGCTGAGGCTCACAGATGCTCAATTGGGCCAGCTGACCAAATTCTTTGGTACCAAATTTGTTTTACTCAGCTGAAGTTACTGAAATCCCAACAATTCACTCATATTAGCTGAGCTGAATGACCTCAAGACCAAATTGCTCTCATTTTACCACTTTAATTTTATTTAACTCTTTTATTTATATATTATTTATTTATCTATATTTATCTAATAAAATTTTTATGATTTTATGCCAACATCAGAAAAAAAATTACAAATTTATTTAAGAAACTCAATACAATTCTAAAAATTTTAAGAAGTTGCCTCCTGACTGCCTTTTTAATTTTTCATAAAGCTATACCTTAATTCTGTTACCTTTTGATACATAATTTATATGTTAACTTTCTGATTTTCTATATGATGACCAATCCTGTCACCAGAATCATTTTTGAACTGCCCAGCCACAACCTTAAATTAAATGCGGCCAAAATCACAATTCCTCACCTTTATCAACTTGTTGTCTGGGTCAAACTACTCAAACACTTTCTTTATGCCATTTTGGCTCCAACTTTGGATCATTTCATTTGACAAACTTTGAGGTCAATTCAGGAATTCAAGTTTATTCAGAATCTGATTATTAACCTAACTGATGAATCACCTCTTCCTGGAACCATCTTGTTTCTTAAGGATCTAGACATTCAGACTAAATCTATCAAAGTTTAAATGCTTAAAAACTTTTCTTTCTCATTGCAAACACTTTTGCAACCCATTCAATTCAAGACTAAATTTAGTTTGATAATCTCATAGAGGGGATTAGTCTGCGCCCATGTCTGGGAGCAGCTGGGCAAGCAAGGCAAGAGGAGCAGGCGGAAGGCCCGCGGCCTCTAATGTTCAAAAACGCCTCAGAGAATCCGGTGGAATAGAAAAAAATCTAAAAAAACTGGCGGTCACAATTTCCCCAGAGATACTCGCGTGGCAAGCACGATGCAACCAGTACATCAACACGCCACATTCCCAGCCACTTTCATCAGTGGAATTTGGAGTCCATGTGTATCTGGACATCCAAAAAACAGCCCTATGGGAAAAATTTTGTGAAGATGTACACAAAATTTTCCTGACCGCGGTGTACATTGCACCTCACTCCATGTCACGCAGTTGGCTGGACCTAGGTTTTGAAAGCAAAATAGCAGCAGACAAGGCTGCAGCGGTGCGCATAGTGGTTGACCTCCCCAAAGGGCAATGGGTCATCAAAACTAAATGCACCAGGTGGACAAAATCAAACCAAATTTTCCTCACGTTTGACTTTTTGCCTATTATGGTAAAACATGACATTTTGGAGCAACACATGAAAGATGGTCTCACCATATATGGCGAAATACAATCTTTTGAAATGCAACGTTTCACGCTGATGCCACACCTGTGCACTGGCAAAGCCATCGCAGTTCTGACCCCAACTGAGGAGATCGCAAAGGACCTAACCCAGATCCCGCACTCCACCTTTATTGATATTGCAGGGCACACCACCCACCCATTCCGGGTGACTGTGGATAGCGCGCCCCCATTTGCACCCACTGTGATGCGTTCAGCCATAAGGCGCACGCATGCCCCATCAAAGAGGGCGTCACATTCCAAGAGCACCCCTCGGCGGCCATGGCCAGTGGAGAGGTGCACTATGAACCAACTGCAAGCACCAAGGAGGCTTTCCCGTGGGGAGCACAAGGCTGCTACCTATTGGTAAAGCCCATCTCCCCACAGGAGCAGAAGAAGGCCAAGCAGGCCCATAGGACTGCGGCCAAGGAAGTGGCCAAGGTCACCACCACCATCCCACACTCACAACGCCAGGAGGACATGGAGACCTTTGCAGCGGAAGCAACTTGGGAATCCATCACCCAATCAGATTGGGAGGCCCATGCCAAATGGGCCACTCAATCCGAGGATCCGATGGGATATTTGATATCACCCAATCGCTGTACCTAAGCCCCAGTTGAAACTGACTTAGGACCTATCCCAACCAAAAATTTTTTTGCCCCACTCAACGGTGCACCAAACTTATCCGCACCACAAAAAATTCTTCCAACGTCAGGAAAACAAAAAGCAAAGGCCAAAGCCAATGCAACTCTTTCCGCAAAAATTAACAAAAACCCCAATAGCGTTGCTGCTAATACCTGTGCTGCTGTGAAAGCCCGTGGGGACCTGGAAGAGGCTGGTGGGCCTGGGGGGCCACCCCTCACACCTAAGGTGCGATGGGGGAAACCTTCACTCTAGGGATGCTGAATATCGCTGGACTCAAGGCCTCCCCATCCCAGGCTAGGAAACTGAGTTTTTTACAAAACAATTTACCCATGGATATCCTGGCCATCCAGGAGTCCCACTGTCCATGAGGTTCTGAGGAAGCTTGGAAAACAATGCTCCTACCATCCCTATCCTTTTGGTCAAAGCACTGTGGAGTGCTAATTCAGAAAAACAATTTTTTAATTTACAACTTCAGAAACATTCCTAAATGGCCGAGTGCTCATTGTCACCTTCTCATGGGCCAATGTTGCACACACAATCGTCAACATTTACGCCCCAAATGGTGCACATGAGCGTCGAGAATTTTTCTCATCGGTCAAATCCCTCCCGCTACCCCCAATTCTTTCCTAATTGGTGACATGAACTGTTGGCTAACCTCATTAACAGACCGGTGGCCACCCTCACCCCACGCCCCACAGGGTCACGTAGAACTACGCGTTCTAAAAGCCACCCATGGGTTAATGGATGTGCTGCCATGACATGCCCCACTGCTCAAAAACATGACGCGTCCCCACGTCCACAACAGCCAATTAAGGTCCATGACCCGCATTGACCTTATTCTAGCACTGGCGAAATTCCAACCCCACATCTCCCACTTAAAAACAACAAAAATGGAATTCTCTGACCACCAACTGGTCTTGATAACATACCACTTACCCGTCACAGTTGCAAAGGCCCCACATTGGTGCAAAATCTGCCCCCCAGAGCTCGCGTTGCCAGGATTTTCCATGTGGGTGGAAGAGGCAACTTTGGCAAAATCGTTTGTTGCACCGTTTTGCATGGACCCCATTTCCACATGGGCAACTTTCAAAGAAGACACCATCCGCCACTATCGCCATCTCTCATCCAGACGCTCATGAGCCACATTGGCGTAATATTGCGCGCGCTGGTGGAATTGGCCCACTTGGAGTCCAACATTCTAGCCTCAGGATATAGCCCTGCATGGGGCCAGAAGTGGGTGGAGGCAGCCGCCCACCTCAATGCACTTGAAAGGCAACACAAACATCGGGTTTGTGTCCAATACAGGGCCACACGCATCACTAAAGGCGACAAGTGCACCACATACTTCTTCAAAATTTTTTTTGCACCACGCCAGAGCGTGGCCTGCACACAGGTGTGAAGATTGGATAATTTTATTGTGGACACACTGGCTGAAGTGGCAATTGAAATGCAAAGATATTACTCCAAGTTATACCAAGCTGAACCAATTCAGCTGGCCAAAATGGCAGAATTTCTTGACTGAGCTCATATCCGCACCATTTTCTGATACCCAGAAATAATAAATTTAATTACTCTGAACGAATTATGGACTACCATTCGTGGTGCGCCAAACCAAAAATGCCCAGGCCCAGATGGCATTCCATATGAGTTCTACAAAAAATATTTTAAATATATATCCCCATTGCTGCTAGCTTCACTCAACCAAAGCCTGTTGGAAACGCGCCTCCTACCAGGAGGACATGAGGCCTTTATGGTCACACTCTTCAAGAAAGGGGATAGGCTAGACTTAGCCAACTGGCGCCCCATTTCTCTAACAAACACAGACACCAAAATTTTAACAAAAATCATGGCTAACCGTTTAGGGACTGTAGCATCTGCCACCATCTCCCCAGAACAATTTGGTTACATCCCCAGAAGGTCAATTTGGGATAACGTGCACTCTGTGGCTAATGTGCGTCAGTCCACAGCCTCTGGGGCACTTGTATTCTTGGACCAACAAAAGGCCTATGATTGAGTAAACTGGGAATACCTTAGGGCCTGCCTCCAACAATTCCGCCTACCTCCCCGCTTCATTAACTGGGTGATGCTGCTCACGGAATCTGCAACAATGGTAGTGCGCGGCCCAGGTTTCCTAATGGAAGTAGTACGTCCTCAAAGGGGCCTGCGACAAGGGGACCCCCTCAGCCCACTCTTATACAACTTCAGCCTTGACCCACTACTGCAAAATGTGAATGCCCAACTCACTGGGGTCCATGTGCCAGGCCAAGCCCCAGTCAAGATAATGGCGTTTGCAGATGATTGCGTAGTGGGGGTGTCTAATAACAAAGATGCACGCGCGCTTGAAGCCCTCATCCAGGAATATTCCTGGGTAAGCAACGCGGCACTGAACGCCTCCAAAACTGAAATCATCCTCCTTGGTCGGTTTCAGAACTGCTGGGCCCCAGCAAGTAGTTCCCAACCCAGCCCATCTGCTCGCCCACGTCCACGCCTTACTAACTCAACACACACCGCTCCACTGGTGCTCCCCTTTGTGCCACGACCTACCATAGGACCGGTACGCCATCTGGGCATGTGGATGGAGGCAGGTGGATACGCGTCAGCAGTAATGGAGTGCCATATACTGGACAACGTGACGAAGCGAATCGCCTCTCTCAGAGCCCACCCTAATACCCTCACTGGCAGGGTTGTTCTTGCCAACTCTATGCTCCTATCCAAAGTCTGGTTTGGAGCCCACGCCATCCCCTTCTCCCCAAGCTTCTTTAAATCCCTGTATGCTTTGCTACAAGGTTGGCTTTGGTCAGGCCGCCCTCCACCAGTATGGCTAGAAGTCATGTTTGGCCCTCATCATAATGGTGGCATGGGCTTACTTGACTTCAAAGCCCATGCTGACAAGATCCTGGGCACCTGGATCACAGCCGTCACTGCTCCTACACTCCTATCCCAACACTGGTCCCGCGCGGCCCACTCCAACTTCTCCCAAGCCTTGGGCCTTAACAATCCATCAAACCCCCACTCCCTGATGAAATACCTCGCATCACACACATTGGCCACAGGTCCTCACGGGACTAAAACCCACTACAAACAATTCTTACTCTCCTTGCAAAGCGCAGAGTGGAGAATTTGTATTAGTGGACATACAACCTGAAGAGGCCGCCCCTCTCCTCAGTTCACACAAGAGGTACAGGGGCTACCCATCCATGATGGCGTGATCCCCATTTGACCCCAAGTCCTATCCAGGGTGGACTACCTGGACATGATGGACATCCCTTATTCCACTGAGACCCAAAAGACTATCTGGAAATACGCACACCATCCTCTGTTGCAGCCTCAAGTCCGCTCCCATGTGTGGCGCTGCCTGAGGCGGGTGTATCATACAGCTGAGTGCTCTAATGCTTTACACTCATCCTGTGTCGTGTGTGGCCAGTATGGAATGCTGTTCCACCGCCTGGAGAAGTGCCCTACCTCTAAAGTAATATGGCGCGAAGTCCAACGTCTGCTAGGCCAAATCAAACACATCCCTTCAGTCTGTCAAGAGATATGTTTGCTTCATCAATGGCCTCCCCCTCCCACCCTCCCTCCATGCTCTGGTGGTTGCAATCGCCATGTGGACTATCCACACGATTGTCTTGGATGCCATCGCTGGATCCATCCCCACCCTCCCTGAAGCTGTCCACAGATTCTGGTCTCATTTGGTGGATCACTTTCAAGCGTGAACGTTTGGATATCTCCCACCGCGTCGCCGACAGCTGGTCTCCTCCTGGTTCCCAGTCTGGTTCATCAAATCAGACCCCTTCCTCCACACGTGCTCAATAGTGGCTACGTCCCCTACACACGTTCCCTCCCCCTTCCCATAAGTGGCGTTCCCGCTGGCAACAAGAGATAGCATCGCTTCTCTGGGGTGCCTCCCCTGGTACTAAGTTTTGTCTCATCTGAGTCATATTTGGAAGTGTCCATCCCATGGTCGGCCTTCCCCACAATAAATTTAAATTTAAATTTAAAAAAGTTTAAATGCCTAACCACAAATCATTTTTATAATTTTCTTTTCAAACCAAACACTCAATGTAAACCTTGATGTTATGGCCTTGTCTCCTGTTACCAATCCTTCCCTTGCCTGAAAACTCATCATCAAAGTTTCTGAGGAGGATGCCAAAATTTCTCTCTAAAAATATTGCTTACTCCACCTCTAGAATCACTTTGGGTTCAATTTCAGCGTTGGTTAAAGAAATCTATACAGCTGCTTTATGCAATTTGTTGCCATTTTTGCATTCACTTCTCTCTACTTTAAAGTTTCTCTCATCTACCAGAGATATCAGAGTGCTGCCTACGCTCCTCTTTCCATTGTTTACCTCAACTCTCAAGCTGGTTCTATCAACTATCTTTGCAAGAATGTGTACCACTTTAGAATTGAAATACTGAGCTCTATTTTTGAACTAAGCTTAAACTGAATACCTTTTATCCTAACACTCAGATCTTCCACCCTAACCTCAAAACTAAGGTTGTCATTCCTAATCTGGGTGGACCAACCAAACCTTGTTTTCCTGCCTTTTCAAATCAAGTTTTTCTAGATGAATGAATTTATGAGATACTTTGTCCTACCACCAACTTCATAAGATTATGAGAATAAAATGCTACTTTTACTCTCTGGGATGAAACCCAACCCAACTATTTTGGGTTATTACCTCCATCTCAACTCTGGTAGTTTAGGGCCCTAATGAGGCTGGCTGACCCTAGCAAAATCATTATTACACCCAGTTGGCTTGGAGGGGGCTATGTTAGGATTTGACCTAATAGTTGTGAAGCCCTGGCATTGGATTATATTGCAAATATTTATCTAGGCAATCTCAGCCTATATTTATATTTATCTATTAATTGATACTCTATTGGATTATGTCCTGAAGTTAATATTAGTATTAATTTAAATAGCATCAAATGATTTATAACGCTAAATTTGCAAATAAATAAAGCTGTATAATTGTCTTTTCAGTACTCCACTAACTGAGAGGATTAATTTTTCTCACCAAACTAATTATACAACTCATAAATGTCAAAATGACTCATTAAATGAACTCAGGATGAATCACCATCTAAGGATCCATTGGGCAATATACCCAACGACCTACATTTTTATCTCACAAACTAACCAATATCAAATGGCAAAAACCTGATCAAATTTTCCTCATAGAATTGGCAATGCATTGCTATTTTAAAATATATTTCATTTAAACCAGCTTCCTTATGTCATGTGAATATTAAAATACTTGGCCAATGTGCTAATGTTTCATGGATTACAGTGAAGAGCTGCATGATTGATCTCCTTATAGTTATCAGACAGACTAAGCCAACGCTGGATAATGGTAAACAATAATTTTTGTTGTATACCTGTATTTAAGCTATATCCAAAACTATGCCCATTAATCTCATTATCTTATTATTTTTTTTATTTATTATGATCTTTGTTTTATTTCAGCACTTAACTTAGTGCTATTGTTTTCTTAAAAATTACTCTTGATTTTATCTAAATTTCATAAATAACCTTTTTCTAGTTTTAGCTAAAGATTTTTCCTGCACATATAACAGAGCTTTGCCTTGGTGACGACTTTTTATTTCTGCCAAGGGATTGCCATAGAGATAAAAGTCCAACTTTAGATTCCACTGGTGTTATTGCAACTAATAATTGTGTAACCTTTGATGGAACCAACCTATTAAATATAGAGAAAACTTAATAATGCCTATAAAAATCTTGTTCTAACTGATGTGCGTTCAAGGCTACTAAATTCACCCATAGTGGCATATTTTGCCTCCATATAAGTCCATATACCAGCAGCTAATATGGGTAAAATAAGATTTTGAAGTTCCATATCCATATATATGATCACAGTGATAGCTTTTTGACATCTTCTCATCCTAAAATGGTCGCTTCAAAAAGTCTGAAATTTGAAGGAATATTATTCTTTTGAACTTTAGGTAGTTTAAATGACTTGAATTTGCCAATTTTAAGACATTTGTTGCCATTATATTCCTTTTATTTTAATGTCAGACATTATTTAGGGCTTTTTGGAGTGCCAATGAGAATGATACTGATTTTAATGGTATTAAATGAGGGTTGGTCTAATGCTAAGCATCATCATCTTTTTTTGCAACAACTTGTACTTTTTTCAAAGCTAAATAACCTTGTTGAAAATTATTCCTTATGCCTTTAGGTTCAATTTCCATATTTTAACTTCTGGTTTTTAAAACGCTTTCCTTCTAATGTTTAAATCAGGTAAATGAATTTATCAGCATTATCTTCCAAAAGTTCTACTGAGATAGAAATAGCTTTTACATTTTTATGTTTTCTTTATGCATCCACATCCCAAGTTGGATATTTCTCTCTTGGATTGATAATCCTTACTCATACTTTTGTATAATTTCAAAAAGATAACTTCAGCTCAAAGTCACCATTTAGTAAGCACAACTTTAAAAATTGTTAGCTACACTGGTCCTATCAATATTCTTTATTTATACTTTTGCTTACTGTTTGGGGACAGGAGGAGCTTTCTGATCTGGAAATGGTTCAGTTAAAACTTAAACAGAAAAATAATTACTTGAAAAACTAGTAATGACAAAAATGTGTTTAATTAGGTATATTAGTTCCTATTTATAAGTGACTCATGGTATTTTGATTCCCACCTATAAATCATTATTAGCATAAGTCTCTGGAGCTTAGCTTTACTTTATGCATCAACCTGCAGTATTTAATATGCCATGTGGTCAGTACTTCCATCAACATTATCAAAAGATCTTGTCAATTGCACCTGCAATTTGGTTATTTTAATGGTAATAGCAATTAATCCAAATAACTTTCAAAAGATTTCTTATCAAATTAAGCTATGATTAATCTATAAATCAATCAACACAAAGGCTAATTTGGAGCTCTTACACTTGCAAGCCTAGAAAATTGAAATAATTTTGATATATAATGGAAGAACCATAATCTGGTTAAATTATTAACACTCCCCTAAATGTTAACTTGTCTGTGAACTATTTATTTTATATAATTTTTTCCCTCCAGTACAATATTACTTTTTATTAGTTTTTTTGAATTTTTATGAGCAACCTCACTGACCACCTAATTCACCCCCATATTTAAGTTTGGCTTCAAGCTACTTAATGTACCTCATATAGGTATGTTATCCCATTTGTAATGCTGTTCCTATCCTATTTTATTATATAAGGTGAGCCAACTTGATAATGATACTTCACCAAACAATCTAGAAAATGGGAAAATTGAAATCAATGGGAAAGGAGGATAAATTCCAGTAAACTTCCATGAGCAGCATTCTGATAGGCCAGGGACCTTATGGACAGCCTTGTTATTCACTACATTTGTTTGAATTGGTTAGCAACGCTACTATAATCTTAGATCGCCGCTTATTCAAAGTTTATCTACTGTTATTGAACTCAGAAGACAGTGGTCTTTGAGTACATACTCTACCACTGGGGCCCATCCCCTACAATGCAATGCCGTTCATCTTCTCTATTTATTCTTAAGGTAACCACTTCCTTTTCTCCATTTTTTATAAAGGTTTCATTCCTTCTTTCTCAATTCCTAAGAGCAGCCATTTTTATCTTATAAAATTCAGTTGCATGCTAAACTCCATTATATTGCATCTGTTTCCCTTTGTCTTTTTTTATAAGTGGCTTTACCAGACAAAGAAGGCCTGTTATTGCCTTTATAGATAAATTTATATAAGCATACATTTTTTTCAGTAAGAGTTAATAAGTAATAATTTATCTATTTTATCCTTGATTTATATGATGGAACATAATAAATATGTAGAAACAGTCTCAGAACTTTACACCTCTTATTAAAAATAGCGTTTGATAGGTTTTTAAGCCCTAGAAAAATTGATTTGTTTAAGTTTCCTGTATATAGTTATGCAATTAAGAAACAAAGCCTTATATTCATATCACTGGGAAGTTTAAGTCTAAAAATGTTCCATTGAAGGCCCTTAAATAAGGTTAGTTATCTTTATAAATCTAACAGAAATACAACTAATATTAACAAATAAATTGACATAAGGAAAAAAATATTAATCTTTAGATAATAATATTTTGTATTTATATTTAGTCAAACTGGATATAGAAAAAAGAGCTCATGAGAAGTATAATAAAATTTAAAAAAAGTAAATAAAATTTAATCTAAGTAAAAAATTATATATGACTTGTGTGAAGTCATATTTACAAAATTTAGCAATGTGGTCTTGGTTGGCTATAAAATATCAAAAAAGTGACTGAAACATCATCCAGGTGAACGCCACCAGTATTACTTCACCTACTACATACACTACATTTTATCTCATTTAAAATCTTATAAAGGGTGACGTTAAAGGTCAGCAAAGTATTGATTTCATTGTATAGCCTTGTTTATATTACCTATCATTTTTAGACCATTTTATGGGATTTAATAAATGCATATCTAGAAAAATAAAGTTGTGAACAAATAGTTTAGATTTTTGTAAAACTTAAAAAGGGTCAATCTCGTTATTATGAGAATGTTATAGATTGCTAAACTAGTAACACCTTAATGTGTATAACTCATACAATAGGTCATTTTAAGAAGAAGAAAAAGTTGATTTCTCATCATATTATATATGGAAAAATTAAATAACCACTTAGGGCAACAGCCACTGAAAAATTTATGGGTCACTAAGGGATTAAAAACAATATGATGACCTTAAAGAAGGCTTAAATATATTATTTACAAAACTATAGCTCTAGTTTTCTATACAATAGAATAAAATTTATTATGCAAAAAATCAACGTTGTGCACATGACTATAACCAGAGAAAAATATATAACTTAAAAACCTTATTCAATTTATATTTATAGAGCAATAACTCTAAGCTATTTAGATTATACCAACTAAAACATGTTACAGACTTTTTCTTCTCAATTTGCATTTTTAAGCAAAATTTGACAGAAGTAAGGTAAACCTAACAACTCAAAAACCTTTTAGCCTATTCAACCCTGGCACACTCAGATTCCCCGCTGGCTGCTCCAGTGTGGGGAAGCAGAAAACCCCAAACTAGTGTTTTCTACCCTGTGGAAAACGCGTTCAAACAGGATCATCCAGTCCTCCAAAATCCTTGGGTTGACACGTTCCTCCAAAGGATCTCAACCTCCACCTTTCATGTTTCTAGATGGCGCCTTGAAGCCCCTGACGCTCTCCTGGAGCAACATGTGATTTGCTATGGGTCAAATTGGTAAACTCTTTCCATATGCTGACAAAAGAAATATCAAACTAACACTGGAGGTAATGAAGCCTTCTGGAAACATTGACTTCCGCCATATAAGGGTATGTTGAATTAGTCTTCACTTGCAAAGCTGATGCCACAACTGAAGAAACTGTGCCCTGATATTCCATGACACCCCTCTCCCAGTAACGTGTACCCAACTACCAGTGGACACCACTATGGTGGATAATTCTCTGGTTTGTCCACCCACCTTCACACAAAATACTCCACAAGGAGCTTATGATTGGTTTGGCAGACTATGAATATGCCCTCATCTTACTGTTTGTGGTCCCAAGTGGGGTCATCCATCTATCTTTTTTCATGCATTTACTAAAATCTTTCTTATTTTAATAATTTCTTACCAAATCCCCCTTGCAATGTTATCCCCTATGCCCCCAACCATCCATTCTAAGCCCACGTGGAGGGCTGGTGGACTATATGTCCATCCTGTATAAGTTGGATCACTCAAAAATGTAAATGCACCTCCATTGAATCCTCTGCAGGCTCTGAGCCCACCTCCTCCTGCAACCAAACTGCTGCTGACCACATATTTTTTGTCTGGGGTAAAATCTTACCCCTTTCTCAAAGTCTATTGCTGCAGTGGTTCCTGTGACAACCAATAAGGATCTTCTTCTCTCCAGGACTACCAATCTTATAGCCAATCACATAAAACAGCTTGGATTGCAATCAAATCCCAAGCTTCCTTCAATTCACAAGCTAAACCTCAATCTTATACTGATGCCCATTCAGCCCAACAAGATCCTTGGGCTTATTGGCTGAGGTTTCTGAACCAGATGATTTTATTGATCCAGTCAATCTCCACCTAAAATGATTTTCTATGTCAAATATAACGCCTAATTCCCCTCTCATTTTTCTGAACCTTAACCTAATGCTGCGCCATTCCAAAGTGATCATCATCTCACTACTGAAGCAGCTGAATCACCTGACTGTTGTCCCCTCCATAAATCTGTTGCTAAATCAGTGGTGATGCTTGCAGATGATATTCCTACTCTCAATATTCCATCTGTCTTTGCACCTCTGTGTAAGCGCAGTATCCAAACTGTGTAAAATAAGACAATGAAGCAAAACAGGATGTGTGCTGGTAGTTTTATCTCAAAGTCTAAAATTACCCAAACCAATATTGCAAATTTTGTCAAGCTTCTCAACACCCAACTCCAAGCCAAATAATTCCTTGCTATTTATATTAGCATTATCTATTTGTGTCTCTTTATTATTATTCTTCCCTTAGTAAACATAAAACTTCACAAAGCTGATGCCCCACGCACTTGCTCTTAGCCTTGGCACATTTTTTAGTTTGGGATGAGGGAGATGCAGCTGAGGATGAGCTCTGATCCCCCTCCACTTCTGCCATGGTTGAGTGTGTGGTTCTTTGATTTCCCATCTGGTTGATTTAAACTTAAATTTTGTTTCCAAACTTCTCCTTTTTTAATTTTATTCCATTGATTTTAGAATTTTTTATTTTTAGCTCTTTGAGCAATTAGTAATGTCCATCCCCTAATTGTCTTCCTTTTTACAAATAAGAATTTATAAGCTACTCTAGTGTTAACATTTTTTATACTTGTTGTAAATATATTATTACTTTCTTGTATCATGATTTTATCTATAGGATAAACAAGTTTTCATTTGGGTAATATCACAAGAATCTCTATGTTCAAATTTTATTTAATCATAACGTTATTATCAAACAGGCTTGAGGAATCTATACAAGGTTAAAGTTTTATCAGAAACTTATTATTATTATCCAGTTCTTGAATATAATAAATTTTTTTAAAGGACTAAAAAATTAGTTTAAAACTAGCTTTAAAGCACTTAAGCAAGCTAGGGACCAATATAGCATAGATGCAAAAGTGCATATACTGTAAATATACTTTTAGGATTTTTAAATTGGTTAACTTAGGTATAACATTATTAAGCTCAATAATTTTTTATAATTAGTACAAAGATAAAAACTTCACATTTTAACATATTTTGTGTACAAACATCTGTGAAAATTCAGCGTTCACTGCACAAATTGCTAAAATGTAAAATTTTCAAGAGAGACCAGTGTATGATGACAGCTAACTAGGGTAGTCCCAAAGTATAGAAAAGAGGCCACACAAATAAGATAAATTAAAAACACTTTAAAGCTTAGAGAAGTGTAATAAACTAATACTATTTTTTTTAAATATTTGAAATGAGTTGCATCAGTTAATATGAGGCACAGTGACAATGTGTAGGCTTTATTATATCCTATTAATGATATAATTTCTTATTAATAATTTCATGGGAAGATCCCTAAAACACTATCTCTTGGTAAATACATTTGTAACACTCTAATTTGTATTATATTACCCAAAAATATTTTATATGTGCCCTAGTTTTTTAGTAACTAAAGTATAAAGTAGAGAACCTTTATAATCAAATGTAACATTATGATTTTGCCCTCAAATAATATAAAGATGACCATCTTGTCACTATCAAAAAAAAATTATTAGGTAAAATCTGCAGAAAATTGTCAACTAGTGTAGATATGCTAGTTAAAGACATATCAACGAGATTTAAAAGAATTTATACACATCCCTCATATTGACCTAACTATTCATCTGAACCATCTGTTTTCTTATAAACTGTCTAAAATTATGGGGAAATTAGTTTTTTAGATGTCATATCCTTTAAAGATGAAGCTTCAATTTTCACAAAAAATACTTTAAGTTGCAAATAAATGCCTCATCAAAGGGTTATCACTTTAAATGAAAGTTTTTGAGTTTATAAGGTTAATTAAATTTTGATAACTTGTTTTTATAATTTTTTTAGGTAAAAGGGTTATTTTATACTTTTATCTATTTTCTTTTTACTTATTTATGTTAATATTTTATGTTTTTAAGTGCATTTTTGAATAATTATCTTTTTTTTACTCTTTTCAGGTGGAACACTGTTTTTGCAATCATAAACTGTTATGCATATCAATCACTTATTATTTTCCATCTTTCATTTAATTGTATGTAGATGCACATGTTTGAAGAAAAAAACAATTTAAAAATTGAGTCACTGGTACTAAAATCAGGATCATGGACTGATAAAGTTTTTGATAGGGATTTAATGCTAGCTTACATAGCTATGCAATTGTCAAAGTTACCTATGACATAAAAACCATATTAAATATTAAATTCTTGGTTAAACAATAAACAAATGCTCCCAGAGTTTCATCATCCTTAGTCTGGATACTCACAAATTCCTGATAATTTATTGATAGTTATCAAGATTTCTTATTGTAAGAAGAACCAATTTAACTTCTACATATGTCCATATTTTCCCAGTCAGATGTAGCAATACCAAATCTTGAAATTCAATATCTATGCAGTTAATCACTATGTTAAACTTTCAATTGTCAATAAATCTCAAGATGGACATATTAAGTAAGGTAAAAAAGCTGTCACACTGTCCCAATTAAGAGTGGTTAACATCAAAATATCTATAAATTTTTAGGTTTTGATGCTTTAAAATAAACATGTAATCTTTAGATATCAAAGAGATAATGTTACTTACTCTTAATCAGGTGATCTTAGGAATATTAATTGTCTCAATACTGTGATATCATGTTTTTCCCTCAGTGTCACTGTCAGAACGTGCCTGGGAGGAATCTCTTAGGATGTGATCATTTTGGAGGTAGGGCTTTATAATACACAAGGTGGATGAGGCTTTAGTCATTAGAATAAATTAGAAAAAAATAAATTAGAATATATAGTATCCTGCTGTAAAAAGTACTTTATAAGATAAAGGTTAGTACTATTTAAAGTTCAAGGAAAAATCAGAAATGTGATGAATGATAGGCAAATACCACATGTGAGGGTGGAAAAAGATTCAGGAATGTAGAAGATGAAGGCACAGTCCAGTATAGAATTTGGTAAATCTGGTTTATTATTGAAGGCTAAACTAAGATCAATTTATGGTAACACAGTCAAGAAGTTTCCATTATTACTAAAAATTCGCTAATAGTTAATGAGGCATAATGTGTGGCATAAGGTGCAACGGGGTGAGCAGAGGATTTAAACACTAAACACATCTTCAGGCCTAATATCAGGAGGATATTTATTAAGTTCAGGCATTTTTCCCCATTTTATCAGCCATTGGAGCACAAATGGGCAATATATCCAGAATCTGTTAGGTTGTAAACTCAGCGTTATTATAGGAATTCGCTTAGTGCTTGAAAATATAATTATTAGAAATTTAAGGTGTTAGGCCTAACAAAATGTCATTAGTAAACTGATAATAATATTGGGCCTTAACCTGATTAAATATCATATAATAGTTATGAACTGATGCCAATAGTAATAATAGTAAAGTTGACATTGATTAAAGTGCTTGATAAATTGTAACCCTAAAGTTGAGGCTTCACCTAAACTGAGGCAAAGTCTGACAGTCACATTATTCTAATTCTTATAAAGTTTGAGTATAGTAATGAAACTTAGACAATGAGTTGGCACTTGATTATGAAGAAATAAAATATAGATATTTTGTATAAAAGGTCAACAACTACAAATTTTTATTAAAATATTATCATGTAGCTGTGGATTATGAAATCATTGGTAACTCAATGACCAGCATATTGTCAAAAATAAAACCTTGTTAATTTTAATCCATGTCCAATATTTTAGATAGGAATCAAGTATAAGGAAAGAGTTATGAGCTTAAAACATTTAAATATATTTTAAAGGAACTAAGGACTTTAAATTCCTCATTTATGTTTTCTATTAGCATTTTAAAGGATTTTAGATAGTTTGGATTTTATTTTGATATTTTAGTTATTTTTGAAAGTGTTTAACTATTATGGGCTAATAGCAACTATTATTGGTACCAAAATTAAAATTTTTAATTTAAAAGTGAGTTAGGAAAAGCGACTACATCCATATACACTTTACCCTGTTCAGGATTGCTGCTGTTTAAGCATATTTTTTTAGTACTAGATGGTCCCTGCTGTTTAAGCATATTGAAATAGTAGATTTGGGCTTTGCACTAGTATTGGTGAAGCCTCAACTTTAGGGTTACAACTTTATATATCACTATAATTGATGCCAGATTATTATTATTAGTATTATCATCAGTTTATAAATTTCTATACAATGCTTATTACCTAGCCTAAAATCACTAAAAATTATATATTTTTAAGCACTTAGCAATTTCACATAATAATGCCAAATTACAACCTAACAAATTTCAGATAAATCTCCCTGTTGGTACTCCACAGGCTGATGAGATAGAGAGGATGCCTGAACCAACTTAACATCAATTTTAAATTAAGCTAAAATTGTATTTAGTGGTAAATCCTATTTTACCACATTAACCATCTTATGCCTGGTATTATTCATTACCATCTATTAGTTTCCTAATGACAGAAGATGGAAACCAACAGGCTGTGTTACTATTATTTGATCTCAAAACAGCCTCCAATAATGAATACTTATCTAATTCAACTATAAACCTGGACTGTGCCATCATCTCTCACATTTCTGAATTTCTTTTGGGATTTTTACCATCTTTCCAGACGTCTAGGTTACCATGGGTCGCTAAGGGATATTCCCTATGGTGAGTGAATTGGATATTGGTTGACCCTGATTTTGGATTAATAATGTTTGGGAAAATTTTAGGTTATTTTCTAGGATTGGATCCATCTAAGATTGATCTAGATGAATGCTTATGACCTTGTTAAGCATAATTGCTGACAAAATGGGGGCATCTGATAGTTGATCAATGATTAAATATCAGGCGTACCAATTGGGATCAGTCTGGTTTTATCACTGACCAATTGGGAATTTAAAGAGCAAGTTGTGAGGCGAGTGATGCCACCTGCAACTAGCAAGTCAATCAGTTGGTTTGTGACCTGCCATAATGGATAACAAGTCCCATTACCTAATCAGATCACTAGCCAAATATGGTTGGTTCACTGGGATCAAGTAAAACGTTAGGGACATATTTTATGACTCTTTCTGTTTTAATTATTGAGGATGTCTGATTAAGGAATCCTTATCAGTTGGAGAAGACCATCACTGGTGAGATGACAAAGAGAAGTTCAATGGCAACGGCTGCTTTTTAATGGCTGAGGTGCCAACCAAGGGTTGGGAACCAAATTCCCTCTATAAATTTCCCTAATACATATTAATAAAAGAGTTGTCATTAGCAGAATTTATTATTCAATATTAGTTTTATTCATCTACAGAAGTTATTGCTTGTGTACTTTAATTGGGGACTCTTTAGAAGGATAAAGAATAAGGATTGAGGATCCTTAAGAAGAGAAGCTGAGTTTTTATGGGAATTGCTTTATACTCCACAAGACCAGAGGAAATGCATAAACTTATGGATCTGAGTGTAGATCAAGTTAGGCGGATAAGGGTATAATTCCCTACTGAAGACATCAAGAGTATTTTGGGAAGAAATACAGGTCAAGCGTTGGACCATAATAGGTTATCTATTCAACTACAGATAATAGTCTTCATACTATTATCAATCAACTATCATCTATTATCAGACAATGCAAATCATGCAAATACCAACCCTGTAAAGTTAATAGATTAGGGGTTAACAGCCTTGAACAATCAACGAAAACCCTAAAATACTAACAATTGGTGCTCACTACAGGGGGTAGTTGAGTAGGATACACCAGTACAAGATGTCATATAAGGATTAGTTAAGAAAACTCTGGATGAAGTTGGCAACTGTCAATAAGAACGCCTTGAATTCTGCTGATCTTTAAAAATTCACTGCCTTGGAGGAAGAGTTACTAAGATCAAGGAAGGAGTAAAAGTCATCTCTCTAATTTTGGCAATGAGTTTCCAGGGAAAGTAACGTCATTAAAGAAAAAGTAGAGTTAGGTTATATAAAATTTTATTCTTAAAATTGAATGTGAAGCAGATTTCGTTTGGTTATGGGCATTCAGCACAGACATAGAGCGTTTAATGAAGCAAGTCAAAAAGTTGAAAACTCATAACTGTGAATGTCAGCCCTATGCAGTGACTGACAATAAAGAAAGGACCCCAAGAACTCCTAGTTAGGAAGTTAACTATTCCACAAAATATGCTGACCACATTTTCAGCCATTTTGGAAATGACTCCCAAAATCACTCCTCAAGTCAGTCAAGTAGCCTAACCAAGAGTGGTGGCTAGAGAAACTTCAGAGGAATTTAGAGTTATGTCAAAATTACCCACATTCCATTAGGATAATGCCCCTGAATTTTTCTGACTATTTGACATGAAAATGTTTGGGTACAGCAATAGTCAAAAAGCTTTGATGGTGATGAACTGTTTGGACACAAACTGTCAGAACTTAGTTTTACCACATCTAGAGGGGGACAGCTGGTCATACTTGGAGGCCAAGGCGGCCATAATGAAAGAATTTGGAAGTCCCATGCATATGTCAAAGTGCAAACAGGAATTCATGGGAAATCCAGTTTCAAAAGGACAAGTCCTTAGCAAGTTTAATCAATTGATTCTACCAAGAATTGCAGATTTTGGTTGGAGAAAAAAGTACCAGATAATTTTGATGCACAGATCGCATTGCAAGAGGCCCTTTGGCCCTATCATGATTTACATCAAATGATGTCTTACATGTTCATAACTGATATTACCACCTCACAGATGGTGGATCATTTGAATATACTAGGAGCTAAATATGATGCCCCTAATAGAAGCTTCAATCCAAGTCCAGTGCAAAGACTGAATCCTATGAAGGGGACTGAGAATTCTAAAAAGTTCAATAATCAAACTGTGGCAGGAAATAAGATCAAGGATTTTAAGTGGGCTGATAGGAAAGACATATGCTATTTCAGTGCAGAGAAAAAGGACACTTTGCTGTTTAATGCAAGAAGCCAAAGGAACAGATTAACGTGGTTTAGGAAATCCAGGCCAAAATCCGCACATGAGTTGGAAAAGGGCCCGCAGCCTAGATGGGGAACAGTCTAGAGCTACAGATAAACCTGTTCCCACCAACATCTTGCATGAATAAATTGACATTAGTGATCTGTTCGCTGATAATGACGTGCAGGATTAACTGTATCTAGTGATCAATTTGGGTGTTAGCAGTAACCAGATCCAGAGTGAAGGGGATTGACCCCAAAATAATCAAGAAGTTGCTCAGCCATATGCATGACAACTAGTGGACAAAATTTGATCTGTGAGAATCTGGAAAAATTGACCAAGGTCAAATTAGATGAGGCAAACCTGTCTATCCCCTTAGCATTATTAAGGAATTGTTTCCTGATCTATCAGCACAAATCATTCACACCCTCAATTTGGTGAATAACGTCGCTATACACTCAGTAAATACAATTTTACAATACCTTGAATGTATGTATACTGATAAGCTGGTTAATCAAGTACAGGTGCAGGCAATAATGGACAGTGGAGCGCCTATCAATATTTTCTCAACCAAGCTAGTGTAGAAGATGAGAATCTCGCCTGATCTGGAACACAAGAAAGAATATGGGACAGCTGGGCCGAATACAACCATCTCCTGTGGAGCGTATAGTGCTTTGACACTCCAACTTGGATCTTAAGTGGTATCCGCCCTCACAATAGTTTTGGCCAACCAAGATTATGATATTCTAATTGGGATGGTGTTTTAAAAAATGCAGAGCTAAATGTAACCTCAAAGATAATACGTTGACCATATTGGGTCAGAAGTTACCATTGTTTTATCAGAAATATGGGGAAGCTACACTGACCAAGAGGAAATATTCCATCAATCTGATCTACAGTGATGGCGTTGTCCCAATTTGTTAACAATTAGTTGGCAAAAAGCGATGAGAAATGCCAACAGAAATCCTGGAAACTTGGGAAATTTTGTTGAGGATAAAGAATTTGAGAACCATAGCTGGGATTGCAGATAATGGTTGACATGGTATTGATGTTGGAGATACCTGAGCTGTTGTATGAGGGAAATTGGCAGCCCCTGGAAGAAGCCCAGCATAGAGCCTTGGGTGGCTCCTAGAATAATTATGCTGGGCCATGAAAAACTCGAGTTCTTCTGGTGAATTTGATTGAAACACTGATGAGGATTGAGAAAAATCAGATCATCGCATTTGTTCATCTATCCCTGATGGTTGAATTGAGGAATTTCATGATTTTAAGACCATCAATGAGATGGGATTACCAGCAAGGGTGACTAAAAACATCAATCTATTGGTCAATCAAGAGCAACTCACTGATCTGATAACAGATATTGGGAAGAGGTGCTTAATTTATTTGACAAGTATTGGGACGTATTCGCCCAGGATGACCAAAATTTGGGATGTGTGAGTAAGTCATTCATAAAGTCAACAAAAAGGAAAATTTGCCAATAAGGATGAGACTGATTCAATGGTTGAAGGCGGCTAAAGCAGTAGTGGAAGAAGAAAACAGCAAACTAGCGAAGCATGGGCTTCTAGTTCCGTTGTCAAGTCTTTGGGAAAGTTTTATCATGATTGTGAAGAAAAGGGAGGTCTCTAATTGGTTGGTGATAATTAAAAGAAGCTGAATAAGATAACAAAGAAGGATTTGTATCCACTACCACAAATTGAAAATGCATTAGATTGATTGAAGAAGTAAAGCATTTACCCATGATGGATCTGATATATGGATATTTGAAAATTAATTTACCAAAGGAAGAACAGGAGTAATTTGTGCAATCATCACTGCGCAGGGGCTGTGTCAACTGATGAGGATGCCCCAAGGTCTATGTAATGCACCTGAAACGCTTTAGAGAGAAATGGACGCTATACCAAATGATTTGAAGTTGTCATGTGTCCTGATGCACTTGGACAATATAAATGTGTTCATTAGGACATTTACTGACCATTTATACCACTTGGAAGAAGTCTTCAAGAGACTGTCTGTGGCTAACCTGAAGATTAAGCCAAGGAGGTGTCACTTCTTTAAAGAAAGAGTTTAAATATCTGGGATTTGTTATCAACTCCAGTGTACTGCAGCTGCAATCACAGAAAATTTAGGCCATAGAGCGAATGGCTGTTCTAGAAAAGTGTCTGATATATCCAAGTGTTCCTTGGATTGGTCAGATACTACCAAAGATGCATATGGGATTTTGAAAAAATCACTGAGCCCCTCTTTCATTTGCTGAAGGATCTGAAAAAAGGATTTTTTTGGATTGAAGAGGCCCAGAGTTCTTTTGATGAGTTACCCAGGTATCTGATAGATTCTTTGATATTGAAATATCTGAATTTCAATTAAAAATTTATAATACAGACTGATGCTTCATTAACAGAGATTGGTGCCATCCTGAGCCAAGTAGATGAGCTCAAAGACAAACATTTGGTAGCTTATTTGATCAGGACTCTATAAGCAGCTGAAATGAATTACACCATTACTGAGAATGAATGCCTTTCAGTAATTTATGCATTTTAACAGTTTAGGTTTATATTCATAGAATGCACTTTAAAGTGGTGATGGAACACTCCTCGCTGCATTGGCTACAAATTTACAAGAACTGGAAGGACAACTGACCTGATGAGCATTAAATCTACATGCTTACGCTTATGAGATAGTCCACCAAGTGAAAGCTTCTCATCAAATCATGAATGGCTTATCAAGGTTGATAATGTATCAAGTGGTAAACCAGCAGGTGGATGAGATACCTTAGAGAATGGTCAAAGGAGAAATTAGAACATACCCCAAAAAATCCAAGGTGCACTTTGGAAAGTAATGGAAAACACCAAGACCAAGGATGAATAAGTTTTTAAGATGATTGACGGAGAATGATTACTATTTCCAAGACCATTGGAATGAATGTCAATTGTTCAAAATGCACATAAGGTTGTTGGGCATGAAGTCCTAAGGAAAATCACATTGGATAGTACTATTACTGGGAGTCTATCAACTATGATGTAGCAGATTATCTAGCTTGCTGTGTGAAGTGCCAGTTGCATAAGCCTCACAAGAACATGACTGGATATTGACCGGTCCGCCCTAAATTTTCCTGGCATACAGTGTCCATTGATGTGATGGACCATTAGCCATAATTACAGGGGGAGTAAAGTACATTATATTTGCAATTGACCATCTGATTAGATGGGTCAAGACAAAGGCCCTGGAAAAAGTAAACTCTACAAGCACTGCAAGGTTTATCCTGAATCAAGTCTTATATTGCCTTGGATTCCCACAAGTCTTGTTGAGTGACAATGGAACAAATTCACGTCCCACATGATCCCAAGATTGAATGAGATAATGGGGATACTAGGAGTCATGTCAGTATATTACCAGCTGGAGATAAATGGACCGGTAGAATGGGTCAATGGAATGCTGGCCATGACGCTGAGGAAGCTGGTTGCAGGGAGAACTTCCTCATAGGGAATGTACCTTAGTTTGGTGACGTTTGCATATAATATAGTCATCATTTGGCTTTGAGAAAAACGTTATTTATATTACTATGTGGAAGGAAGGCAGCATTACTGCTGATTCTATATTTGGTGGTTGAAGCAACATAAGAGATGAGTGCTGAGCAGTACCTGATCCAATTGTCAAATATCCTGATGGAGATGCAATTGTAAGCATATGATATGACCTTAAAGAAGAGAATCAAGGCCAAAACAATGGATGATAAGAACTGACTTAAAATGTCAGACTACCAAGTAGGTGATAAAGTTGCCTATTGTGATATGCATGGTTTCAGAAGAAAAAACAAGCTAGATGCTTTGTGGTTGGGTCTATTCAAGATTATTGTTAAAGTGACGACAGACGCCTGTTCCATCAAGAACCTCTTGGATAAAAGGATTGTGAATTGAGTCCATGCTAAGTATTTAAAGCAGTGGATCAAAGAAAAAAATAGAAAGAGTGTTCCCAAAGGATGCTGAACCATTGAGATGGTTATGTCCTGATAATTTGGTTAAGTCTTAAAAAAGGGACCGCTGAACCAAAATAGATGGTTAAGTCTTAAAAAATAGACCTCTGAACCATAGAAAACTGGTAGGTCAGAGTATACCTAGGAACCAATTTAGGGGAATAAATAAAAAATATGGACCGCTGAATTGAGTGAAGGTCATGCCCCATATAAAAAAGAATAAAAAATTGATAAAAGATATTAAAAAAATTATAAACCACATAGAGAAAAAGTGATATAATTTTATAATTTTTGTTTTTATCAATTGTCCTTGATACGGGGATGATTCTGCCTATGTTGCCTCCTGAGGGAGAGAGGATGTATCGCAGTAGGGGTTAATAAACTGTCAAAATCTATGCGAGATTGGATGCTAACAAGAGCTAGACCTTCTAAAGCCAAGTTCATTGAGTGGAGACTGCTCTTTTGAGAATGTGATAAGCGGAAGAGAGATGGAAATATTGGTACTTGCCAAATGTGATACCCCAGATCAGGGATTGAAGCAACAGAACAAGAAGAAGAAATCGGTGAATAGCCCCAAGTAATCCCGATATGGCACCAGAGCTGGAAGATTGGTCTTGAGCACTTGCTGATAGGATTCATTAGGAACATTGGACATATGAGATGGTATTGTGAAAGGGATACTAAGAGGGGTTTCCAAATCATGCCCCCAATCAAAGCCATCTGGGTAAGGTACCAATGGGACACGCCAGAAACAAGATAGTTGTCTAGGGAGCAGATGGCATCCTGTAGACAATGACTATGAGCTTCTTGGATGTGAAAGAAGAATGAGTAATGGAATTTGGGAGAGGCTGGAAAGTATTGAGTCCAACTTTAATGAACTTGGACAGAAGACGAAGGGCATAGGATGCAAAGTTTTGATCTAGATGTTTTTAAGATTGGAGGGGTTCAGAGCTATGGACAGAGCCTTAGTCATTTGGGTCCTCAATTCTGCGTAGGGGAGCTCAAAATGTTTGTGGTTTCTAATGGCTAGGTTGGTTGACAGAACAGCTGGTTTGTAAAATTGGCCAAGTCAGAAAATGAACTCTAGAAGCAATTCAGATCTGGCGAGGAACAATTGATCAATATTGGAGGGCATTGCTTCAGGAGGTTCAATGATGATTGTAGAAATCTGCAAAAGGAGCTGAATCCAGGAGACTATTGTTATCTAATTTGGGAATTGAAACAGAGGGAGGATTAGTCACGTGTTATTTGAGATGATCACAAGTCTGGTTTTGTCAGGGTTGGATACCATTTCTGGTGGTTTCATGAAAGGACTGGCTATGGGTAATTGACTGGAAGTATGAGTCCTAGGGGACCATAAAAGAGATTTCATTGCGCAGATCAACTCATCAGTTGGAAGAGCTGAGCATCTTTATCAGACATACTGTCAAACAGTTGCTGGTACTGAGATTCTAATGTCAACATATGAGCTGGATGAGAGGGGGAATCTCAGACTTTTTTATATAGTCAACATAATGCACTTTGGAATCAATTAAGCTCTAATTTCGGAATAATTTGTCTCAAGATTAAGAGATAAGCTCTTCAGAGAACAATTAAGAATGATATGAGCTAAAATAGTTATAAGAGAAAATAACAAGAGCAAATATAATTGAGCATTCTTATTTGTGCCGTGAAACAAACATTGAAAGCAGTAATATCCTGTAAAGGATGAGGAGGAAGATCAGGAAATTTAAGACGCTGGACCAAGAATCATGAATAAGACAGCAGGTCAAATGCCCTGAACGGGAGGAATACTGAAACCCTGGACTAGCATTGTCAGGAGTAAATCAATCAGCCTGGCATGACAGAGGGTCTTGGGGACTGTACTCTGAGGAGGCAGTAGCAAGGAGGAAGAGGAAGAAAACCGCATGCTGAAGGTTGTCCTGAGCAGCTTGAGTGTAGACTGAATGTGCTCCACTAGAAACCAAGAATATTTGAACTGGTGTCTGAGGCAGTATTCTCCTATCTCAATCCAATTCTCGCTGGAAATCTAGACAAAAGAGGGGATGCGTTGTGATTTTTGCCCACCTTTCTAGACATTTAAATTTCCATGGGTTGCTAGGGGATAATTCCCTAAGGCGAGTGAATTGGATATTGGTTGAACCCAATTTTAGGTTAATAATGTTTGGGGGATTTTAGGTAATTTTCTAGGTTTGGATCCATCTGGGATTGATCTAGGTAAATGCTTATGATCTCATTGGGCAGAATTGCTGACAAAATGAGGGCATCTGATAGTTGAACGATGATTAACTATCAGGTGTACCAATTGGGATTGATTGGGTTTTATCACCGCCAATTGGGAATTTAAAGAGCAAGTTGCGAGACAATTGATGCCACCTGCAACTAGCAAGTCAATCAGTTGGTTTGTGACCTGCCATAATGGGTAACAAGTACCATTACCTAATCAGATCACTCACCAAATATGATTATTTTCTGGGATTGAGTGGAAAACGTTAGGGACACGTTTTCTGACTCTTTCTGTTTTAGGTCTTGAGGATGTCTGATGAAAAAATCCTAACAAAATGGAGACCATCGCTGGTGAGATGACAAAGGGAGTTCAATGGCAACGGCTGCTTTTTAATGGCTGAGGTGCCAACCAAGGGTTGGGAACCAAATTCCCTCTATAACTTTCCCTGATAAATATTAATAAAAGAGTTGTTTTTAGCAGAATTCATTATTAGATTTTAGTTTTATTCATCTAAAGAAATTTTTTGCTTGTGTGCTTTAATTATGGATTTTTTAGTAGGATAAAGAGTAAGGATTAAGGATCCCTAAGAGGAGAGCTGAGATTAGCCAGGAATTTCTGTAGACTCTGCGAGACCTGAGGAAAGGCCATAAACTTAGGTATCTGAGTGTGGATCAAGTTAGGCGGATAAGGGTATAATTCTCTACTGAAGACATCAAGAGTATTTTGGGAAGAAATACAGGTCAAGCGTTGGACCAGAACAGGTTATCCATTCAACCACAGATAATAGTATTCATACTATTATCAATCAACTATCACCTATTATCAGACAATGCAAATCATGCACATACCAAACCTGTAAAGTTAATAAATTAGGGGTTATCAGTCTTGAACAATTAACAAAACCATAAAATTTTAACATTCTCCTTTCACCCTCACACGTAGTATACACCTATCATTCATAACAATTTTTGATTTTTTTGGTACTTTAAATAGTAATAATCTTTTTCATAATTAGGTACATTTTATAACTCATTTTATAGTTTAAAGTCCAATTTTCTATATTGGGAATAACTCCAGCTTTGAGAATTTCTAGGAACCTCTTAACCTCTATAGAAGATTAAGTTTTAAACCAAGTTAATTACCTAGGCACATCTGAATAGCCAATCAAGTATCCTGGCTTGTTACCAATAAGCAACAAAGCCAATAGTGGTACTCACTATGTGGGTACTCTAAGCTGCCACTGTGAAAACATCAATTACTATTGGATAACATTATATAACATCCAATTCAAAACTAATAATGGCTAGACAAACCCTGTTGAAGTTCTAGATTCTGCCATCATGGTGTACCTGATCTGGAATGGACACAATGCAGTAGTTGTGGAAACAACTTACTAAAAAATCCTTTGAGTGTGTCATAGAAAACTTTGTATATTTTTGATCTCCAAGTAAACTAAAACCTCTGATCAACATGGTAGGGACGAATCAAGGATTTAAAAAGAGATGATTTTAGAAAAATATCCAGCATCATAAAGTAAAAGGACTAATGAAGGCCATACTTCTTTAAAATAATCAAGCACTACATTTCAAGAAGATGCGGGATGCTAAGAAAAAGGAAGCCTTAGAAAATACTACTCAGGTGGATAACTATTGGACTCTTGGACCTTTTTTCAGTGATAAAAAAGTTATGGTTAACATCTATCAGTTTTAAATAAAACAAAGAAAAAGTATCTAAGATACAACTTATTCTCCAAGATAAAGCTAAAGGTTAGTTTAAAAGATTGATGTCACTGTCAAGTTACTCAGTGATGAGGATCCTGAAATCAATTTACCTACAATCAATAAAAACTGCCCAAATTTGAATCAGCTAAGTTATGCACCTCTAAAATTAAAGAAAATACCCAGAGAAACGAGCAAGCAGAAGAATAAGATCCTGAAAAGGAGCCTGAGGATAAGTGCAAGGGCTCCCCAAAATTTAGCCACTAAAAAAACTTAAAATCTGCTTTTGGAGAAACTTTTAATTCAGCGCCAAGTTAAAGCCTCCTCCCAATGCAAGCATCTAGCTTTCTGAACAGGATGCCTCCGCACTTACCTTGCTTAATTAAGACAGCACTCCTTGCTGTTCTGCTGACGAAATCAGAATAGCCAAATGAATGTCTTAGCACCCTTTTAATCCCTCTGCGTTTATGCTCCTCGCTGGTTCCAAATGACAAAATTGGAACAGCAAAACAAAATTCCTCAGCGCGCTTTGTGTCTTTCTACGCCAACTTTCCTTGCTGTTCCAATGATGAAATTGGAACAGACAACCTAAATGCCTCAGCGCCCTCTTCTTTTCACTGCACTGAAGCTCCTCGTTGCTCTGACAACAAAGTCAGAGCCATCAAAACTAATTTTCGTCCCTTTATCCATCTATTTATTTCCAACAACTTTATTTATAATTTTTACTCTACTAGTATTTTAGTTTTTCCTGTTGGTACAAAAGGCGAAACCCTACCACAACCAAATTAGTATAGGTTTGAGAGAGTATTGCCTGACCACCCTTTTAGTTAAAGCAAGGCCATACTTGAGACTCATTGCTTCTACCAGCACTTTGACTAGGCAAGCAATTAAAATGCGTTTCTTTTGCTTTTTTGACGTTTAACTTGTATCTTATAACCTGACGCCTCCCAATCTAAGTTTATATCTACCTGTTGACGTCATGAACCTTCCTCTGGTGAATAATTTTTTTCATCAAGATGCTCATTTAACTGAAGTTTGCCTTTAACAGCTGTCATAGTGAACTTCCATATAACTAGAATTCTTGCCAGATTGTTGTATAAACCTTGGGATCACCTCCATTTTTAATCAAGCTGATTAAAGAGAAAAAGATATATTTTGATGTCAATAAAAGGATTCGCCATACCACTGACTTCCCACTATATGTGAGGTGGAAACAAACCTCATGCTCGTCAGGCCAGTATCTGACTCAACTGCCTTAGTTTATCCCTCTCATCCCAACTCTAGTAGTTTGGGACCCTTTTTAAGACCTGCCACTCCTATAAAAATTATTTTCACCCCCAGTTGAGGCTTGGAGGGGGATACATTGGGCTTTTCACTAATATTGGTGAAGCCTCAACTTTAGGGTTATAATTTATTTATTACTATAATCAATGTCAACTTATATGTTATTGCTATCAACATTGGCTAGATTTCTGTTCAGTGCTTTATTGATCCTAAGGCCCAAAATCACTAATATTATATTAAAGCAGTAAGCGATTTCCCATAAAGAATGCCAAGCTACAAAACAACAAATTTTGAATCAATTACTCCATTAGTGCTCCACCGGTCAATGATATAGGGAAGAATGCCCTTACTAACTTATTATCATCTTGATATTAAGCCTAAGGTTTTATTTAGTGATTAACTCCTCTATTCAATATATAACTACTTAATGCCACATATTATGCATTACCACCTATTAGTTTCTATATGACAGATACTGGAAACCACTTAACTGTGTTACTATCATTTTATTTCAGTCTACTCTCCAATGATGAATCCTGATCAACTCCAACTCTGAACATGGACTGTGCCATTATTTCTCACATTCCTGAATCTCCTTCCACCCTCACACATGGTATTTGTCTATCACTTATCACAATCTTGAGCTTCGCTTGGTACTTTAAAATAGTATTAACCTTTTTCATAATGCATTACTTTTTACAACTCATATTTATTTTTAGTTTATCGTACAATTCTCTAGGTTGAAATTACTCCAGACTTCTAAAAAATTTATAGGAACCTTTGAACCTCTAGAGGAATGTTAAGTTCCAACCCAAATTATTTAACCTAGGCACTCTGAGTAGCCAGCCAAGTATCCCCAATTTGTTACCAATAGCATCAAAGCTGAGAATTAGCAAGGATCATGTTTTTTAAATATTGTATCATGCAAACTAAATATTTTCTTATAAGGAGCTAAATTGGCGTTATGGTCCTTAAATTAGCTCTTATTTCCTAATTCCTTTGTGACTTATTAAAAAAAGCCTGTTTCTTTACATATATTTACCCATTATCAGTTAATCTTTTCACTATTTATTACCAGATAAAGTCTCATTGTAACTATATCCTGTTGAATTATAAGTAATTCTATAGTGGCAAGGAGTCTCGCTATTTGAAACTTAGCCATTACTGTTCTCAGTGTTCATAATGAAGAAGGTTTTAAAAAAACTAGAAAATGAAACATAAATTCGTTATACATCCCCCTCCAGAATTGAGCCTTCAGTAGTCATATGAATTATCACCAAATAGACCCTGCCATTAAATGGGCAAGGATTAATAAAGGGGTTTAATAATAATCACCTGGTGCACCCCATCCTAGTATCCAGGATTTCAACCCTAAAGACCTAAAACAATGGGAAGACGAGAATCCAGAATCTTCTTAGAAAGAGATGGCCAATGATCAACCTTCTTAAAAGATGATGCTTAAGGATCTTAAATGAGGAGGACCTATGAGCCCTATCCACCACAGTCAGCAACCCATATATATTTAAATTTTAAGAACTTATATAAAAATTTATCATTTATTTCCCCATATCAATTTGATAACCATCTTACATCCCTTTGCATAACTTAAATAGTAAATATCATAACCTAGGATAGTTGACAAAAATTGGGCCATGCAAGAATGATTTGAATTACTTTACCTCTCTACAGCTAATTTGCTCATCAGTGCCATCTTAATTAAAACCTAAGACTTCTGTTCCTTATTTCTCTGAGAAATAAAAATTGATCCAACTTTCTCGCTGAAAAAAACTGAAACGTGGTACTTGCTACAGGGGTGAGGAGCCTTAACTGATGGATTAGTATTTCTTAAATTGAGGTACAAATTTTACAACCTAAGAGCCTAGAATTCTAAGCTACCTTTTTAATTCAATCTACCTGTGTTGAATTGTAGTCAGTTCTATCTCTAAGCTAACAACATATAAAACACCATCCAACAATTCTTAGATGGAATCTATTCCTTTGAGAGTCAATCCAAATATTTATGAGCTTTGCTGTCCCATTTTATATATGGTTACTCTAAGGTTTGCTACTTTGGCAAGAGGTGAGATTGTCAAGGGGTAGAACCTATCTACACCAGTCTGTAATCCTGACCTCCGTCATCTCCTCCAGGCAGTAGGGCTATACCACCTGTCAGAACTACAGTTCCTTGGACTGGCGCTGGGGTTCGCAGTGGCTCAAAACTGAAAAATCAGAAAAGAGCACCAAAGAGGAAATGGTAATATATGAGTTAGTTTACCAAATATTTTATTAAATTAAAATGCTTCAATATTTATAGGGTGCATTGGGACTTGGTGCCTTTGGGATCTTCGGAGCCTCATCCAATCAGGATCTTTACTAACCTTCTGGAATGGCCTCCTTGAGGGCGTCCTCAATGGATATCGCCGCTCACCTAACTGAGAAGGCGGAAAGCCCGCTCCACGTGACTCAGGACTAGGTGAGGATGATCCTGAAAGAGTTTTTTCTCAGCTGGATTTGACAACTTATTCAGCATGGCCAGATTTGGAAGACAGGAATTCAAGACAATTTTTATCTTGAATCCCAACAAGGCCCCCTTCAAGATCCTGTCAGAGGGGGGAGTACAGCCAGAGGAACTGACCATGCACTAGGTTTACAACAGTCCCTTGATTGATGTTGGCAATGGGTTAATCAGACTTCACCCTGTGTTTAACTTTATAGGGCCCAGACCACAGTACGTCAAGCTTGTTCTGTCAGCCTCCAGGTCAATGATGATAAAAGAGAATGAGGTCACCTAGTTGAAATTCTGGTAAGGAGGGTCATCCAAGATTTGATCAGGATGTCTCTCTTCCAGTGGTGATAACAATGCCTTGAGTGGCTTGTGCTTAGAGCCGGACATTTCATCAGCAAGGGCCCTCATATTTAAATTGGTGTTCTTGAGAGTGGAGGCTTCAAACAGGGGCTGGAAGCTACTGGGTAGTCATGGGGCCCGCCCATACAGGGCTTCAAATGGGGACATTTTGATAACATGGTGATAGCTTACCCAGTAAGCTAGCAGGGCGCTGGGCAAATAATGATTCCAGTGGGCAGGATCTGAGGTGGCCAACTTCCGCAGGATGGAGACAAGAGTTCCATTAGCCCGTTCTACTGCCCCATTAGTAGAAGGGTGGTAGGGAGCAGTGAAACTCTGGGTGGTTCCAAATAGCGAAGTTAGTTCCTGTACTACCTGGGAGGTGAAGTTCAAACCATTGTCCAAGAGCAAGGTCTGAGGGGCACCCATGCTGGGTGAAAACGGAGCGAACAAGGAACAGGGCGGTAGCCTTAGCCGTGGCTGCAGGGACTGAGATCACCTCGACCCACTTAGTCATATGGTCTATGGCAAGAATAGTATACTTGTGACCATGTAGACCAGTGGGGAAGGGACCCACCACATCAATACTAATGACATTGAAAGGCTTGGTTGGCGCAACAGCGGAGTGCTGATATTGAGGGTTGGCCCAGTCTTGGGATTGGCAGGTCATACAGGCTTCTAGAACCTCTTGGATGGTTTTGACCATTCAGTCCCAGTAGCAGCGTGACTTCAGCCACTCATGGGTCTTCTTGACTGCACCATGCCCAACAGTAGTGTGGCCTTCCAGGATGACGTCAGTATGAGAGGAGGGTCAGATGTAGGGAAGCCACTTCTTATTGACTCTCTTGTAGAGTAACCCATCCTTGATCTGAGTGTCATGAGTCATCCGGCGGAGTTCAGCTTAGACCTGGGGGATTCCAGCTCCCAACGTTCAGGCTGTCCTATCAAGTCATAGAGCTGATCCTCTTCCAGGGTCAGGACTGCTAATACCAGCATCCTGGAGAGTCCGTCAGCATTTTGGTGAATAGCACTGGCGCTGTGGATGATGGTGAAGTTGTAGCTTTGTAGTCATAGGGCCCACCTGGCCAACCGTCCATCTGGGTCTTTCATTTGTTGCAGCCATCAAAGGGAAGAATGGTCAGTAATAATAGTGAAATGGGTACCATAGAGTTAGGGCTGGAAATGCTTGATGGCTAAAAGAACTGCTAGACATTTCCTATCAGTGACGCTGTAGTTTCGCTCATCCTTGCTTAGGGTCTTGCTAAAATAAGCTATGGGGTGATCAATCTGGTTCTCATCATGCTGAACCAGGATAGCCCCTACAGCGACGTCGCTAGCATCTGTGAACAGCAAGAAAGGCTTGTTGAAACGGGGATGAACTAGAACAGGTTTAGTACATAAAGCTGTACGTAAAGCGTTAAAGGCCTGTTCCTGCTCAGGTCACCATTTGAATGGTACACTTTTTTGTAGAAGGTAGAACAACGGCTTGGCAAGGTCGGCAAACCACAGGATGAACTGATGGTAATAGCCCACCATGCCTAGAAAGACTTGAATATCTCGTAGGCTTTGGGGGCATGACATATTTTCTTTGGCATCAACCTTATTGGGGATAGGTCGAATGCCACGCTTGGAGACCTTATGGCCTAGAAACTCTAGCTCAGGCTGGAAAAAGGAGCACTTCAAGAGCTTGAGCTTAAGGAGGCCTTCCAGAGATGCTCAAAGACTTCCTTAAGGTGTTTGACATATTCGTTAAAAGTTTGTGAAAAAACGGTGATGTTGTCCAGGTAGACCAGGACACAGGAGAGCTTCAGGTCCCCAAGGATCCCATCCATGGCGCGTTGGAATGTGGCCGGGGCATTACAGAGGCCTTGGGGCATCTGTGTAGGCTCAAACAGCCCTTTGTGGGCAATTGGAGCACACTTGGCTTGGTCTTCAGGAGCGAGCTCAACCTGCCAATACCTGCTGGCGAGGTCCATGGCTGGGAAGTACTGGGAACCTGCAAGCAGATGGAGAGAATCATAGATATGGGGCAGAGGATAGCTGTCCTTCTTGGTGATGGAGTTGAGTCATCAATAATCCATCACCACCCAGTGCTTGCCATCCTTCTTTTGGACCAGCAAAGAGGGGAGGACCAAGGGCTACTCAAGGGGACCAAGAGCCCCACGTCGAGCAGCTGTTTGAGTTCTACCATGACCTGGGCCTCTTTGACCTTGCTCTTGCGGTAAGGCCAGGACCAAAAAAGGGGGGCATCCCCAGTTTCTACATGGTGGAGGACTCCGTTCATCCTTCCAAAATTGTAGGTTAAAGTGGAGAATAGATCCGAGTATTCCTCCAGGAGCTCCTGAACTTTAAGTCGCTGTTCCTCAGAGAGGTCCTTTCCTATGTTAGCATCAACCAAATTAACTGAGGGTGGTGACTCCAAGCCAAGGTACCTCAAATCTCCAAAGCTTCAGATGTCAGCAACAGCCCCATCAGTAACAGGAAAATGTAAGCGGCAGGTTGGTTAGGTCCTATAACTTTTGGTTTGTCAGTCAGGTTGGCTAGCAACACTGATATTGATCCGGCATATGCTGGATCAAGGATTCTGGGGCAGGTCAGCACTTCCTTGGGAGATGGATTATCCAGACTTTGGACCTCCAGTAAATACCCCGAGGGAATGTTGATGTGGACCCAGGTGTCAACAATGACCTAGGATTTTGGGGGCACGGTAGTCACCTGGGGCAAGTAAACTGGCATCCCCTCTGATCCATCCACAGCAGGAGGGGGCAGCCAGACTTGAGAGCCCCATATATGGTGTTTGAGCCAATTGATTCATCCTTCAGTCTCCAGTAGGCAGGCTTGGGCCTTGACATCAGCCCTAGAATCATGGGCAGATTCAAAAACCAGAGGGTCTCAATGTCCTAGAAGGGAGAGAAAACCACCGTTGTAGTGGATAACAGCCGAATAGTCTCAAAGAAACTGGGTCCCAAGTAGCAGATCGTAGCTAGTGTTGCCCAGAGTGATGGCAGTTGCATCCAAAGCGAGCTTCTTGAACCGAATTAGTAGAGAGAAATAGGCCCCTATGGATTGGGTGCACTGAGGGCCAGCTGTGCCATACTCCATGTAGTGCGGCATATTGGGGGCGACCTTGATGCATTTCATCAGCTTGGAGGAGTTAGCGTTCATGGGGGAGCCACTGTCGACTATGGCGTAAACTAGAATCTTGTGGACCTGGATGGTGACTTGGGTGACCAAACTCCCAAACTGAGGTGGCAACATAAGGAACATAGGAGAATCATCAGAAGAAGAGTAAGCAGTATCAATGTATTTATTGTCATTAGATACCGCAGCTACTTCTTTGGGGTTAACGGCTTCTGGGTTGTGTGTAGGGGTTACTTGAGGCTGGACAGGGGTGTCAGCATGGAGCGCCTCATCCTTCATGCTGACTGCCCTTTTCCCGCCTCTTCAGCTAGACGTTTTCAAAAAGTTTTGGCGCTATGCTTAAAGCCATTGCAATAGGTGCACCGCGGATGGGGGGTTTTCTGGTTCTTGACTACATGGACCCTAGGGCGGTTAGAGGGGCCAGCAGACATAGCCTTAGAGTTCAGGATCATGGCAGGGATCTCGTTGAGGGCCTCCTTAATCTCCCTGATACAAATGAACCTGTTCTTTTGCCTGATAATGTGCATCTGGACCTCAGGATAGGACCCCAGGGTGGAGATAACGGCGGTGATGGCATCATTCAGAGTGATACAGTTTGTTGTAACTAAAGGTTGTGCCTGAGCGTAGAACCAGTTAGAAAACTCCATAGGGTTTTCTCCTTTGTTAAGTTGAATGCCCATGAACGCTTGCTTCTGGTTGGCCAAGGTTTGGTTACTGCTGAACTCTTGGATCAGGGCGGTGCGGACCTGTTCCCAGGTGTTACACTCCTTCAGATGGGGAGTCATAATTTCCCTGGTGGTGCTGTCTAGGCAGGAGTAGATGTGCTTCACCTTTTGTCAATCGGTGGCCTCCTCCATGGAACTCTCATAGGCATACAAGAAGGAGGCGATACTCTCCCATCTGGGGGTGAACTTTTCCTTGAAGCTAGGTTTAAAGTTAGAGACAATAGGAGTAGAAAGGGTGTTAACGCCTGGGATAGGCGTCAGTTCTGATATCTCCATTTCTGCATATTCTCAAGGAACCCGCTGGTCTAACCACCTCCGCAAGCCTTCTAAGTCTTCTTGGATATATTCCCAGTTTTGACTGAGGGTGGAAGCGGATGCCTTGCTGGCAACCTGCTCCTTTAAGGATTGAATCTTGGCGTTCTGTAGTTGGAGCTGGTTTTTGATGGTGGCCAACTGGGTTTCAAACCCACAACATGTTGTCTTGAGCTGGGAGATGTGAGCGTCAGTGAGCCTCATGAAAGCACTGAGATTATCCATCTCATCTGACAGCGCTTTGATGGAGACCCTGGGGTTAAGGGAGATACCGTCCTCTCGGAGCTTGCATCCTGATGCCACCTTTTGGATCTGGTCCCGCAGGGCAGCCAGGGCGGTTATTATATCCCTTCACCAGTGGTCTTTGGGTTTGCCCAAGGTTGGGGGGCCTGAAGGCCCTTGAGGCCCACGTGGCCCCTCAGGTCCTGCTGGCCCTTGACATCCTTTGGGACCTTCTGGACCCCTAGGCCCTTCTGGCCTGGCAGCCGCAGGGGAATAGTCATGAGAGGCCAGCTCTCGGTAGCACTGCTGTAGGGATTGTAGCAATTCTTTGGCTTGTTGTAAATGCTGGGTCCATGTCACTTCAAACTGCTGGGCATTTTGGCGAAACTGCTCCTCAAGGTAGCCAGAGATGCCACTATCTAATACCACAAGTTGATCGCGGATCCCATTGATTAGTCATCAGTTATCAAGTATAGCTTCACAATTGTCATGCACAAAGGAGGAGGCAGCGTTGTAGAAGTCAATAATATATGAATGTAAATTTTGGGTGAGCCCTAGGTGCTGAGAGACCTCCTGATGGTGTAATCCTACTAACTGGAGGAGGTGATGAATGGCGGGATGGACGAAATGACAAAGGTAGCAATCAGGCCCCAAGGTAAGCTCCCCAGCAGGTAATATGGCTGAGGTGTAGAGGTCCTGCATTGTGGATGGCATGGCAGAGGCGCGGTAGTGGCTGGAGCGGGCGCCCTCAGTGTAGACGCTGAGGACTAGTTGTTGGACAACATCGTGGGTGTGTTCAAACTGAAGTTGATATTGGCTCCCATCTAGGGAGGGCAGCGAGAATTGGAAGGCGGCGCGGAACTCTAGCCTTTCTAGCTGCAAGGGCGGCGTTGCATATTGTAAAGTACTAATCCATCGAGTAACGCTCCTCAATTGACCAGTCATTAGGTCATCAGGGCTGCTGTTGGTTTCCATTTCTTTTGATAGACGTTTTCACTTAGGTCATCTCAGAGCCCCCTGTAGTGAGCACCACTTTTGCCGGTGCTACAGTTCCTTGGACTGGCACCAGGGTTCGCGGTGGCTTGAAGCTGGAAAATTGGAAAAGAGCACTGAAGAGGAAACGGGAAAATATGGGGTAGTTTACCAAATATTTTATTAAATTAAAATGCTTCAATATTTATAGGGTGCATTGGGACTTGGTGCCTTTGGGATCTTCGGAGCCTCATCCAATCAGGATCATTACTAACCTTCTGTAATGGCCTCCTTGAGGGCGTCCTCAATGGATATCGCCGCTCACCTGACTGAGAAGGTGGAAAGCCCGCTCTACGTGACTCAGGACTAGGTGAGGATGATCCTGAAAAGGTTTTTTTGGCTGGGTTCAATGACTGATTTGGCATGGCCAGATTCAGAAGATGGGAATTTGAGACAATTTTTATCTCAAATCCCAGCACCACCAAGAGGTGTTCCACCAGCTAGATTTGATGCAAGGCCTCAATTCAAACCTGGTCAGATTTTAAATACTGCTTTCACTTATGTTTGGGATAATCATGAAGCAATCTATGATAACCGTCACCTTATAAACAATGCTAAGAATCAAATTGGTTTGTTTGACTCTGGTACTTCAAGATATGTAAAGACCTACTTCAACTAAATGACTAAAAGTGTGTTTTTTAGAGTATTCAGATATATATAACATGCATTCATCAGAAGCTGCTGCGTATAGACTTAGGCTTTAGATTATCATAATGCGAAGTTTTAAATTAAGTAGAAGTGATGACTGACAAACTGAAGCTACAATGTAGGGTTTTCACCAATACCAAAGGACCTGAAGTGCTCCATGGACCTGAGGGGCCTCAAGGGCCACAGGGTCCTACCAGAATTGATGGGTTTGAGTGGCCGCAAGGTCCCATAGTCCAAGAGGACTCAGAAGTCCTGAAGGGGATGAAGCGCGACCAAGTTTCAGGGGTCACCTGCCCCCTGGGTTAGATACTCCATAACTGAAGGTTCACAAGATACCATGCAAGGAAAGATTTTTGGAAAGAATGAAAACCTTCAAGAACAAATTAAGAAAAGTTCACAAGAATGTGGGGTTCATTCTGACAGTATCCCAGTCAATCCTAATGTTACTTTAGGACTTAAAACTTTTAATTGAGAATGTTTAAGAATTTAAAGGATTTATCAAGAATAGGTTTGGAAAGATGGAGCAGAACTACGCTAACCTAGAGGCTTGAGTCAGCCATTGTGAAATCTAATTTTTAAGTTAAAAGCCCAGATGAACCATAAAGCCAACTCTAGCGCTCTTGGCCAATTCTAGAACAAATTAAAGGACAACTTGTAATAGACACTCAGACAAATGGACCAACAAGTCCTTGAGGATATGCCAAGTCAGTGTCTACTAAACCTAATTACACCATCAAGCTTGGAATCAATACCCTCTCTGCACCATCAGGCTCCCCTTTAAAACCCAGCTTCAAGGAATGATTTGTTCCCAGCCAAGAGAGCATTGCATAGTTTTAAACGCATTTGAGAAAGGTATGGAAGAAGCCATCAGTTGCCAAAATAGTGAAGTTTATTCACTCCTGCCTTTGTGGGTAATCCTAAGAGCTTATGAACCCTTACCTATGTTAATGCCAAACTGGTACTAAATTTATTACCTCTCTGATAAAAGAATTTGGTAGTGATTATAACCTCATGAAATAGAAGAAAGTCTTTATGGCCATTTTCCTCAAAAAAGTAGTAGCACCTCTAATTTCTTACATCATTTTTATGCTAGAGCACAGCCATTAGTTACTACTAATTAAATTTCTTTAGGTAACGCTATCACCGCCATCATCTCTGCCCTCAAATCCTGGACTGAAGTTTATATCTACATAATAGTCCTCAAACAAACTCTTACGTGTATCCATGAAAGTAAAGAGGCTCTAAAAAATAAAAAGATCCCAGATGACCTTACACAAGTACCCAGCCTTGATTCAAGCCCCTCCTAGAACTAGTATATGCCTTAGATTCAAGGAGAAGAAAGTGTCTATCTGTTCTTACTGTAAGGGACGTTGGCACACCAAAGAGAAACGCTACAAGTCTTGTGCAGATGGTGAAGATTGCAAGTTGTCAGAACAGGGAGGTCTGCATGAAGAAAGAGGCTCTTTGTTCTTATGCTCCCTTTAATATGCCTCTACTAAAATCTGATACCCCTCAAAGAGGTTGTCACCAGAGAACCCTGAGACAATGAAATAAGAAATTCTGATGATAAACTTTCAATGCCACTTATTCTTCTGATGGGTCGCCCATGTTTCTCAACTTAATGCCCCAAATCTACAGCCTAGACACTCAGGTTGTTGTCAAGATTTATAAGATCCCTGTAATCACCATAATTGACAGTGGTATCCAGTAAACGTCATCTGATCCAATTTGATGAAAAAATAAAGGTTGCGCACCGTCTGCCACACTACAATTAATAATCACAGTGGGCCTCAGTGCACCAGATCTGATGGGGCCTACTCCACGCTCCCCCTTAAGTTCAGATATAAATCGTCAAATACATCATCTATAACCCTAGATAATCCCAATTATGAGCTACTGTTGGGTATTAAAATCCTCTGAGAGTATGACGCTAATATTCATTATGTAGAAAGATTCCTATCCCTAATTGGCACATGAATTCCATTGGTGTTTAAATGGCATAAGATAGTATGGAGCATATAAAGGCTCACGTCTGTTTATTGGAGATGGAAAATTATATAAAATGGCTTGTTTACCACATCTGAAGTTTGCGCATAAGACTACTGACTCATGTAGTTGATGGAGCTTAGGGGACTAAAATGTATCCACTAGACCATATAGTAATTCCCCAGGGTCACAGGTCATAGTAGACACCTGGGTCCACATAATAATCTACCAGGAGGCCTTTTGGAGGTCTGAGAGGCTGAAAATCCTTTAAAAAAGGGGTAACTTTTCCAGGTACTATCAAAACCACATATGCTGGATTATTAATATTTCTGTCTAACTTAACTCCAAAAGTTTGCGCAGTTAGACCTATTCTCCAGAACCTATTTACTCCTTAGTACCCATTGAAGAGATCAGCTGTGTCCATGGGTTTTTAAACCTTCATGATTTTAGGTTATAAGAGTTTTCCATTGTGGCGCTAGTCACAAACTCAATAGGAAAAATTCTCACACAGAACAAAGAAAAAGGGTGATGAGCTTTTGAGGAGTACTCCAATATATTCTCCATTTCCACATATGACTTTGGCAAAATTAGAGGTCATACACAATGCGGAGACAGGAGATGCTTCCCCTATAAACTTATAACATAAATGAAATAGCAAGGTAGAAGAGTCACAGTTATTACATGATCTAAGGAGCTGCTAACTTCAAAATTTATAGTTCTATCTTAAAGTTCCTGGGCGTCTCCTTTTATACTTATATTCAAAAGATTGAAACCATCATTATTATAAATTACTGCAAGCTCAATGAAGTGACTGAGAAGGATTGGTATAAACTCCATAAATTGATGACTCTCTGTCAAGATTTCAATATGACTGAACAATAAGCTAGTGTTCCGGTGGATCATAAATTAGATGCAAATCAAGCTCTGAGGGCGAGTAATAGGTTAGAGCAATGTGAGGTGAATCGATTGAATCATTTAAAGTTCAGTAATCCAGGAATTTCTGTTGAAGCCTCAATGATTGAACAAACTCTACATTGATAACAAATAGAGATTGACTAAGCAAAATGTGTTGAATACTTTGAGGAATACTGAGGGTTAAGGGTTGAGGAGAGAGAAGTCAGGGAGGTTTTTAGAGGAAGGAAAGAAAGGAAGGAAGAAGAAGTGAGTAGGAGTAAGTAGAGAGCGTAAGCAGAGAGGGTCTGCCATTTAACTCATATAAAATAAAAGTAGCAAAGCTGGGGCGATTGCCTCATATTTTATATATGTTTATTACGTTTATTTGAGGGGCCAACGATCTCCATATTGTTTGGCCATTGCATAGTGGGATAAACCCTGTGCAACTCATTCAGCTGACATAAGTCATATCCGCCAAAAGTTAACACTCTCTTTGGCCCCTGACTGGGACTAGAATTTCTCAGTGATGGATTTTGCCAGTGGGTACTGGCAGATCAAATTAGCACCCAAAGCTTGTGAAAAGTATGCTCTAATTAAGGACAAAAGGCTAATTGAACCAACCCACATGCTGCAGGGGCTATGTAATGCTCTGTGTTAAACTTTTAACCATGTGATATTCCTCACACATGAACAAAATTAGTGTAATAATTAGTTGAGGACAATTGACAACTATTTTACTAGTTTCTTTTTTTATTGTTAAATAATAATGCCCCAATTTTTGCTCCCATTCAGTTGGATTAAGCTGTCTTGATCCGCAGGATCAAGATATTATTGGTAATTATCCCCAATAAGGAATTGGTGGGCATTGGGACTGGTGACTGAGGCAAAGGATGTCAAGATAAAAAATACTATCAAATTAAGATGTTGAATTGCTTAATTTGATGTTAAAAGTGTCAGAAAAAGGATCCTGATAGACTTTTCAGTAAATTTTGACACTGGCAACTTATTTTGAGGATGTCAAACCAATTAATATTAAATAAATAGGTCAAACCACTATTTTGACTTCATAAGAGTATTGGGAATAATCCCTGACAATATATTGGTTAAATTTGACACTAGAAATTTATGCCAAGGATGTCAGTATATATAATTAATTTGGATTATTATAAATTGAGGATCAATGTAATCGTGGACATTTAAGGATGATGAGTATCACCAGTGAGAGTGCTGATGAATGATATGCAGGGAGAATCACCAGTTAGTGCTGACAAGGCCGATAATAAATGCCAATGATGTGGACAGGCAAGAAATGCCTATAAATAGTTTTATCTCCCTCTTAATAAGATATCTTATCTTTTGTTTGCCTACCTTTATTAATTTTTCAGTGGAAAGGGGTTAGATTAGCTGATAGAGGTGGGACTGAAGATCCCCAGAGGCTAAGTGCTTGATTAAAAACCTGGAATGGTTGGCACAACCAATTTCCAACCTTGGCCTAGATGGAAACCCTGTGGGAACTTGGCAACTAGCAGCAACAGCGATGAATTGGAAGGATTGAAGGGGAGAAACCCTAAGGAAGTCAATAGAGGCCACTTCACCACATTTATTGAACAATTTTTAGGAGAGGACCTCTGAGCCATAATGAGTGGTCAAGCCTCAGAAGTAGAAGTTGTTGGTCTTTTGGGTTGGTGGGTTGCCCTGTAAATTTATAGGGAAAGGTCAAAAATGATTGTGAAAGAGCAAGGCCAGCAGCCTTCATACTGTTTGTCCTAGCACATCAATAGAGTCTCCTATCATTGAGAATGAAAATTTTCAACAATGGTGGCTACTACAGGGGGCTCTGTTAGTGCGCTGCTTGAATAGCTTGAGGTTTAGTTGAGAGGTGGCAAAAGCCAATGGATCTATTTTTGGGGGAGGATGCCACCAGCAGAACCTCAGCTCTGAAGTTCAGTTTCTGACGCCTCTTGGAGATGGGAAGAAGAGTTAAGAACCTCACAACCATCACGTTAATGTGCTTTGGTCCACTAATTAGGTGGAGTCACGCTTGAGTTATATCATATGGCTAAGTTGTGGGTTATGTAAGATTTTTAACCAGGTGATATTCATCACATATTAAAGAAATTATTGCAATATTTAGTTGGGGACAATTGCCAGCTATTTTGCTAATTTAAAGTTTATTAATTAAAGATAATACCTCAATTTGTGCTCCCCATTTGATTGGATTAATCTGTTTTGATCCGCAGGATCAAGAAAGTATTAGAGATTGTCCCCAATATGGAATTGGTGGGTCTCAACACCAGTGACTGAGGCCAAGGATGTTGAGATAGTTAATACTATCAAATAATTTGGCGACTTGCTTAAATTTGATGTCAAAAGTATCAGGAAAGGATCCTGATATAGTTTCCAGTAAACTTTGACACTGGCGACTTATGCCAAGGATGTCAAACCAATTAATATTAATTAAATAAATCAAAACACTATTTTGACTTCTTGAGAGTATTAGAAATAATTATTGATAGCATTTTGGTTAACACTTTGGCTCCTTATGAAAAGGATGGTGATATATTTTATTTATTCAGATTATGACAAATTGAGGATCAACATAATCACGGACATATGAGGATGATAAATATCTCCAGTGAGAGTGCTGACAAATGCTAAGAAGGGAGAATCATCAATGAGTGCTAATGATGCTGGTAATAAAAGCCAATGATATGAACATGTAATAAATGCCTATATATAGTTAGATCTCCACCATAATAAAATATCTTGTCTTTTGTTTGCCTACCTTTATTAATTTTTAGTGAAAGAGGTTAGATTAGCTAAAGAGGTAGGACTGAAGATCCTCAGAGGTTAGATGCTGGGTTAAAAAACCTGGAGTGGTCAGTGCAACCAACAACCAACCTGAACTAGATGAAAACTCTGCGGGACTTGGCAACTATAAGCAACTATGATGAACTGGAAGGATTGAAGGGGAGAAACCCTGAGGGAGTCAATAGAGGCCGCTGAACCACAATTGTTGGACAATTTTTAGAAGACCTCAGAGCTATAACAAGTGGTCAAGCCTCATAAGGAGAAGTTGTTAGTCTGCTGGGTTAGTGGGTTGCTCTGCAAATTTATAGAGAAAGGTCACCAATGATGATAAAAGAGCAGAGGCCAGCAGTCTTCATACTGTTTGGCCTGGCACACTAATAGAGTCACCTATTATTGAGAATAAAAACTCTCAACACCCTGTCATATTCCAAGGTGATAAGGATGGACACCTCAGTGACTTGAACTTGTCCTGTGTCCTAATATACCTTGATAACAGTACCATGACTTTCAAAACTTTCAACGGTCAACTAGAGCACCTTTATCAGGTTTTTGATTAACTCCAGTAAGCATCACTAGAACACAAGTCCTTCAATTTCTCATTTTTATGCAAGAAATGGAATTTATGGAGAATAAGGTCACCAAGCAAGAAGTCCAACCATTACCCAAAAAAGTTACTGAGATAGATAAGATGACTTTATCCTGGATTCTTAGTGGGAATACAGGTGTTCCTAAGTATGATGTGGTATTATAGGCAAATCTATCCTGCGATTTTCTGACCTTGTCAAATATCTAATGTATTTACTGCATAGTAACGTCCCTTTTTTATTGAACCTAGAGAAAGAACAGGCTTTTACTCTCCTTCAGGTGGCCCTAATCACCCAGCCTGTTATGGTTTATTCAAATTTTGGACAACCCTTCATATTATTCACCAATGCCAATGATGTGGCCATGGGGGATATCCTGTCCAAACTAGATAAGAAGCAAGTGAATCAACTACCAGCTTAATTTAACAAAACTTTATCAAAGGCTGAAATAAACTACAGTGTCCCTTAGAGGGATTGTTTGGCTGTAATACTTGTAAAAAGCATTTCCAGCTTGTAATATGAGAACCACTTTACCACATCACCAAACACACATCATTAAAGTGGCCTTAACAAATGAAGGATTCCAATGGTTGATTGGCCAGATGGGCTCTCCAGCTATAAAGTTATAAACTTTACCATTATAAATCGCGTTGGTACAGCCCATCAAATCTTAGATGGGCTAGCAAGGATGCTAATCTTGGCAGTATTAGTACTGTAAGAAGTTTTATTATACAATTTAATCAGCCAATTGGATTTTTAGAAATTGAAAACATCAGAAGCTGTAAAAGCACTATGGTCATTATCTGATTACACACAGATGCAGAAAGGCATGGAATGAAAGCTAATTGATGAAAAGTGGCTACCTATTGTGCAACCCTAAGCTTGAACCAAAATCATCCTTGAAAGGCACTCAAAAAAAGGGACATGACACAGTTAAAAAACCTACAAGTAGCTTAGAAAAAGAGCTATTGGGACTGAATGCTTAAGACTATACAGGAAGCGTTAGAATCCTGTCTAACGTATAGGATCCAGGATTGGCTGAGCCCTCCTTATCAGCATGAGGTTGTAGCTCCTTCTTTGCCAGTTAGTGTCATTAGTTGGACGTCATAGGGCCCCTAACCATGGGCCTCCACAGTCATTGCTATATACTACTTACAATTGACCATCTCACCAAATGGGTTGATGCCATTTCCATTCCTGCTACTACTACTAAGGCCACAGCCTTATTCATATCTTGCTCCATTTTACCTAACATGGATACCTAAGAGTTTTACATATGGACAATGGGTCAAAATTTACATCCTGATTTGTTAAAGAGCTAAACTCCTTATTTAATACCATCAGAACTTTACTGCTCACCTATAATCATTCTAATAACAGGACAGTAGAACTTCTAAAAGGTACTTTGGTTTCCATTCTCCTTAAGATGACAACCTATGAGACCATACAATGGAACAATTATTTGGCATCCGCCTTATTTCTTATTGAATAAGCTATCACTAGATAATCAAGATGTTGCTATTCCAGGATATGTATGAAAGAGAGACCCAACTGCCCATTAGTGGTCATCTCTTAGTGGACTCCACCACCACAAGGCTGTTGAGCTAACTATGTGGGCATTATATAACAAAATAAACAAACTAAAAGTGCTTTCTACTAAAGGGATTGTCTCAATAACAAAAAAGTAGACTATGTGATTAAATGATAGTTAACCAGTTCTTCTCCAGGTTTGATATCAGAGATCTTATATTTTTCTATCATTATGGCCCTGGTGTGCAACCTAACAAATTGGACACCTCCTGGTCAGGGCTTTATCACATGTTTATATAAGGCTGGCTATAAATATTTCATGACCAATATTTTCCTAAGCACAGTAGTTAATTGCATACACATTAGGTTCTTGTGCCCATATGCTACCCTATAAAAGGAGCTTGAGTTGCAATGATGGCGTTTTTACTGAAGAACGTCCTGAAAATACTAGATTTTGGAACAACAAATTGTTCAAATTCCTCTTCTATAATTGATCTTAAAGGAATTGGTTGAATTGTCACTTAATAGACCCCCTCCATTATATGGACAAGGATTATTAAAGAGGGTTTAAAGATTGTCGCCTGATGCAACCCCATCCCAATTCAAGGATTTCAAACTTAAAGCCCTAGAACAAGGGCAGCACAAAAACTTAGAAGCCACTGAAAAGATATGAACATGGCTTGATCTTATTATTGGATGAGGAGTGAAGATCCTGAATGAGGAGGATGTAGTCACCCTATCTGCCACATTCACCAACCCATGTATATAAATATATCAAGAACTTTTAACTAATAAACTTATATATTTACTCCTATCAGTTTTATAATTATCTTACATCTCTTCACATAATTACAAAAATAATTACCATAACCCAATATAGTTTCAACATTTTGGATCCCTCATATTTGAAAGTGAATTGTTATCACCTCACTACAGCCATTCCACTATAAAATCTCATCCTGAAGAGACCTGACTTCCATTCCTTACTGCTCTGCGCAACCAAGAAATTTATAAATTCCAGTTTTATTACTGCAAAAAAAGCTTTAAACTGTAAAGTATGTTACTACTTTATCAACAGGAAATTTTCGTCACTCCAACTCTAAAATTAGCTTTAAGTATTTGTATATCCATTGTTTTGACTTACATCTTTTTTATGTAACTCATTGTTCAGTTTTTATAAAATAAACAGATATGTCTCTTTTTTTAGCACTAGTGGTATCCAACCTAAAAGGGGGAGCTGCCACGCATATAAACAAATATTTATCTTCTTTATTATTCATCATTGTTAAATTATATCTTTTTAAATAAATTGATGCTAAAAAAACCAACTCTTTTAAAAAACTTTATCATGATCTGTATTTTCACTTTTTTAGCCTTGTTTTGCTTTATGCAAAGAATCTCAATCCTCAGCTGTATATCCATTTAAAACTGATAATGTTCAGTAAGCAAAGTTTTGACTGAAGCATCAGTTGCATGGTGAGTATTTTTTGGGCCTAAATGATAAATCAAACTCCTTTAGATTAATAAATATCGCCTGGTAAAATATGAAATGATAGACTTTTTTGGTGATTCTGTCCAAGTGTTTTAAGTTACTCACCTGATACATCAATTGCTGGATAATTTGGGTTTTGGACCCATCCTTGCTTCTACCTGTTATTCTGGTCCTCCATCTTGAATGCCCTGATGCTAAGTCCCTTTAGCATGCACCAGTATGAAAGTAGAACCATTCAATGCACATGTTTGCATAGATTGGTAATATCTCATAAAGAACTTGGTGTGATAGTTAGGCCAAGTCCACATTATAAAAGAGGTCATATAAATAATTAGGCAGCAATTACAATTAAGCTCAAATTTAATTATCAACTTATATTTTTAATTACACAAAAGTGCTTATATATGGAGATTAATGAGTGAGGCTCAGAAACAATGTAAGGTGATTAATGCCTCCACAAAATAGTAATTTTTTCCAATCTTTGTATCCTAGGAAAGATTAACTAAAGCAATAGCACATGGGTTATACATTGGCAATGGTCCCCAATATAAATTTTACTAATTAAAAGCCTTAGCAAATGCACCCCAGTTATTTTAAACTAAAATATAGGCTGTAGATAGTTTTTAATTGATTGATAACATAAAAGTCACAGGCATATGAGCTCAGACTATATAAAAATGGGCTATCTTGGTAAGATATACATTTAAAACTTTTACCGTGGAAATTTTTTCTAACCCATATAAACTATGGTAAAACCATCAATTTAAGCAAGATATTAAGGTCTTTAAGATTAATAATTTAACAGGATATAATTAATGTGAACATATCAAAGTTGTGATTGTATAAATCTAAGCACTATAAACCAAGTATTTGGTGAAGGTTAAGTTTTCAGCTTTTATCTCCAGTTTAGACGCACCATGGGCTTTTGCTTTCTTAATTAGTATCTACTTTATAGTGTGCAACCTTGGTGTAACTTAACTAGTTTTTCATTGGATCCTAGGTTCAGAGGTTGAGCTGTTTTTTTTAGTACTAGATGGTAGAGGTTGAGCTGTTTAATAATATGCAAAGATGTTTAGCTGAGCTATCTAAAACTGCTTACCACTTACATTGTATAAATGAATAGTTTAAGAAGTTCTGTGTCTTTGTTATAAGTAAATTCTTTGGATGCTTCTCATGCACTATAGTTTTTGGTGCATATAATACTGACAACCAACTAGTCAATACTCTGTTAATAAAGCATATGAAGTAAAATCACTACGATAGAATTTTTTTATAAAACTCAAGAACCATTACCTAAAAATATAGTGAAATTTTTGTCAGCCTAGCTATCAACTAATCTAGAGAAAATAATTTTTCATTTATTTACAAATCTAGGTAACAAATGCTCTGATCTACTACTCTTAGAAGCATCAGTCAATAAAACCTAGTATAAATACTAATAGACTATTTTTATATTTTTTACCAACAAAGATTGCTAAATTTATAGAAAAATTGAAACAGAAATTACTCCAAGTTAAGAGTAATTAATCCGAGCTTTGACTTTCAAAGCTTGCAAGTTAAGCAAAGGTTCAGCTTGGTGCTATACTTTTTAGATTAGGTAAAATCAAAGTTCAATTTAGTTACCATCTAGTACTAAAAAAAGTTCAATTTAGTTTGTGGCATGGTTACTAGTACTATGCATGATCTAAGCTACCGCAGGTAAATTAGATGAGATGCTTTAAACAAGCCAAAGCAAATCTTACCATTAAAACAATTTTGGACCCTAGATTTGAAGTTTTAATCACAGTTTAATCAGTTTAATGTAAGTAATAAGCTCAGATTTATATTAGCTATACCATGAGGTAGCTAAATTTGCTCCAACAAAGTGCTATGAGGCTACAATTCTAATTGATTACTCGTCCCTTTGTTTAGAAAAGGTAAATTAGAAGGGAGAGCCATATTTTACTATAAGAACAGCTATATATGCCATTTGCTAAAATTACATTCCAAACTTCCCTAAGTTCCAATCCTGGGTTAAAGATAATTAAGCTCGAGTCTAGCCCTTTTGCAAATTAATTTATATAATCAAGTTACTACTTAACAGAAAGTTTAAACCCTGCCATCTAATTTTTTATCGCATCTTAGAGTTGGTAAATGAGGGGTTTACTGATGGTATTGCCATCACTTTTGTTAAGGAGCTCCGTAATATCCCTAAGCTACTAGAATGTTCTGTGAGCTTCTCTAAAGTAGCTTCCAGTATTCCACCCTCATTTCACACTTGGTAAAGCAAGTGGTAAAAGTCAAATTTTAAATCTTCACTAGATATAGGCGAGCAACCTTCACAAAGCTTCATTTAAGCAACAATTAATTTGGTTTGGGTAAAAGGTCAACTGGATCCAAATACCATTCCGAACTTAATTAAAGCAATAATCCAACCGTTCACACCTTCAGCGCCAAGTGGTACGCTCCAGTCAAGTTATTTGTCCAAATTTCCCACTTTGATAACTCACTATAAGTCCACAAATTCCAGTAACCAAACCCTTTAATCTCATTTACTCGCCGCCCTTGATAAACTTACCTTTCCTGCCCATCAGCTTTAACCCATAACTGACGTGTTTTTGGTCTACCAAATTCTGTGAGCACCGTATTTAGGGTTAAGTCTCCAGTTTTCTTTCCTGCAAAAAATTCAACCCAAGCCCAAACCCCATCAAATAAATGTTTGATAAGCAAAGGGCCAACTCGGAACCTGAACGCACCAAGCATCCGAGACAAAACGGGGTTCGGAGGCCTAAGGGCTTGGTAAAGATGGTTGCCTTAAATACCGACGGGCTAATTAGAAAGCATTAGCAGTTGTACCCTATTCCGTTCAGCTTTGACTAAACCCATCGCTCCGAGCCTGAAGGCAAGGGTTGAACTCGGTCCCTATAAGCAACCAAAGCTAACTGCAACCTACAGCCAAGTGACGATGGTTCATATAGTTAAACAGTCAATAAAAACTCACAAACATTTGAATTAGGATAAAGCATGCGATTTTCTTCCAACCTTATCCAACCACTTAAAAATAAATTCTAGAGCAGCTAAACAACCGCTTAACCTTCACCTCCGAGCCCCAAAAATTTTATCAAGAGTTAAACTCAAAACTAGTCATGTTTTTATATACCGTTTTCTTCCCACCTTCCATCTAAGTAGCAACCGCCAAAATCAAAAGCATGTACATGTAGGAAAAATTGCGAAAATTACCTGCCAAGATTATGGGGAACGAGAACCCAAACCCACAAAAAATGATCCCAGGACCACTTAAACGAAGTCGGCAGCACAACGCAGCCCGAAGGCCGAGCGACCAACAGCACCAAAAATAAAGTGGGCGAAGCAGAAGTTTATTTCAAAGCCAACCAAGATAGGGCAGCCCTCAATAAAAAATGCTCAGGTTGGTTGGATTGGAAAGAGGGGTAGATACTCCTTAGGATGTCTAATGGCCCAACCAAGCTACCAGGTACCCAGCCGAGTATCTGACAACCATGGGTGCTTAGAAGCATTTGCGGTGGACGATGGAGGGGCCCGACTCATCGTACTCCTGCTTGGAGATCCATAGCTGCTGGAAGGTGGTGAGGGAGGCCAGAATGGAGCCCCCGATCCAGACCGAATATTTACGCTCAGGGGGAGCCACAATCTTGATCTTCATCGAGGGGGAGCCAGCGCGGTAATCTCCTCTTGACAAGGTTAACCAAAAAAATTTTTGAGCTTACTCTGCATGCGATCAGCGATACCCGGGTACATGGTAGTGCCCCCCGACATGACGATGTTGTGATACAGGTCCTTGCGAATATCCACATCGCACTTCATGATGGAGTTGTAAGTGGTCTCATGGATACCAGCCGCCTCAAGCCCAATGAAGGAGGGCTGGAAGAGCGTCTCGGGACAGCGGAATCGCTCATTGCCCATCAGCATAATCTGGCCATCGGGAAGCTCGTACGACTTTTCCAGAGCTGAGGAGCTGGTCGAAGTCTGCATCTCCTGCTCATAGTCCAAGGCGACGTAGCAGAGCTTCTCTTTAGCATCCCGAACGATTTCACGCTCAGCAGAAGTCGAGAAGGAATACCCACGCTCGGTAAGTAACTTGACCAGATAATCAGTCAAGTCGCGCCCAGCAAGGTCGAGACGCAGGATAGCATGGGGGAGGGAATACCCCTCATAGATAGGGACGGTATGAGTAACCCCATCACCGGAATCGAGGACAATACCAGTAGTACGCCCAGAGGCATACAAGGAGAGGACGGCCTGGATGGCAACATAGAAGGCGGGGGCGTTGAACGTCTCGAACAGGATCTGAGTCATCTTTTCACGATTGTTTTTGGGGTTGAGAGGCGCCTCCGTCAACAGGACAGGGTGTTCCTCGGGCGCAACCCGCAGCTCGTTCTAATAGATCGAGTTAAAATAAGCTTCTAAAGGACAGGCTTACATAAAACGTATGGTGCCAAATCTTCTCCATATCGTCCCAGTTGGTAACAATACCGTGCTCGATCGGGTATTTGAGAGTCAGAATACCTCGCTTAGACTGAGCCTCGTCGCCGACATAGGATTCCTTCTGCCCCATACCAACCATCACCCCCTTATGGCGGGGGCGACCAACGATCGATGGAAATACCTGTTAAACGGGAAATGAGTAAGGGGCCAAAGTTAAAGGGTGGGGAACTTACAGCGCGGGGAGCGTCGTCACCACCGAATCCAGCCTTGCACATGCCGGAACCATTATCGATAACAAGCTAGAAGGGTATAAATTAAACCAAGCAGGAGAGGCTATAACTTACAGCAGCGACTTCGTCTTCCATTCCGTTGAATTACTGGAGCTTGAGTAAAGAGATCTGAAGGTAGTTTGAGCGATAGCGGTTTAAATGAAAACGTAACCCGTAATAATGAGGGGAAATTTTAACTTGCGATGGAGCTGATTGGTCAAACCTAAACTACCAGTTCACCAATTGAACGAGAGGTAACGTTGACCAATCAGAGGGTTCGATCAGTTAGGAGCCACACCCCTCAAGCCAGCCACGCCAACAAACATTAGGAACCGATTTAAGATAAATTCCACTAAAGCATCTCCCTCTATGAACTGATGCCGCGTACTCACCTGATTCGAATCGGTGAAATTGATCGGATCAAACCATAGGTCGCCGAACCTATTTAAATCACCGCTATGAGAACTCGGATCGAATTAAATTTTGGAACCTCAGTTGAATGGTTAAATTGGTTTGGTCAAACTGAGCCTCAATCGAATAGTTAAATCGGTTTGGTCATTTAAAGCACTTCGTTTATCGACCAAGGTGGTTTAAATTTTAAACCTGTGTTTATCGCTGTCAGGTTTCATGATTTGAGCGTGAGGCCACATCAGCATGACCTTGATTTGTGTAATTTTGAAGTGATGCTTATTACAGCTCAGTATGAAAACACACTGACAATGTCCATCATTGAATTTTTTTACTTTGGTATAAATCTTATTAAAAACTATCTATACTCATCAAATCCATCAACGGAAGTTTTAATCTCACATCAACCCCTTTACTAAAATGCTTGGTATACTTTGTCAAGGGTAATTGTACCGCACGCCATCGCTTAAAGTGGATTTGTTTACCAATGGTATTCGTTAAATTTATCTAAGCTGGCTCAACTCTATCCTTTTAAATATCTAGCTGAATCAATCAGTTTTAAACTTGAGATTTCTAGCCAGGCTATCTCAAACCATGATAGGATGGTCTCTAAAAAATAAAATCCAAATCTCACCCACTTTCTGATTGACCAAATTTACTTCTAAACTGCAGAGGCTGCAAACTCGAGATCTGATATATAGAAGCTTCCAGGGTTCTAGATGTTTGCAAATAACCTTACCTTGAAAGCGTTCACTTTTTGTTCTATCAAATTTTATTATTTTACTTTTAGAAACTCCAATAATAATAAAAATCATCCTAAAAATTATATATCAGAATATGAACTGCTCCGCTAATAGAACATCCAATAAGCCAATAGGTCTAACTTAGATTAGCCATTAATATCTATAGCTCATAATTTTTGTCATTATTTTTATAGTTACTTTATACCTTTATAATTTTAACCTCCTTTTATCTATTTAGTCTAACTGTTTGCATTGGTTTATATGATAAAGTATAGCATTTGCTTTTTAAATAGTCGGTATCACACTAGAAAAATAGTATATAGTAGTACCATATAAAATAGGTGCTACTTATTTATATATATAGTCTTTAGTTGTATCAGTTAGTGTATCTGTTCAATGGGTTTTACTGAGGATAACATTATATATCACCATTTTCTAATGTAGGCCTTGCCTAAAATTAATCACCTTAAGGGTTTAGTCGGATGAGAAGATTCCTACTACCATATGGGTGCAGGTTCATAACAATACTTGACTAGAGTTTAATGGCTAAAATGATACATCCCTATTTAAGTTATGACCATACATTGCTTATTCATGATAGTCAAGCAATTTGAATTTTTTATCAGTAATTTTATAAGTTCTAGTCATAATCTCTAGGATACATATTTTACTATATTGCTAAAAGTTGAAAGTTATATAATTAATTTTTATTGGGCTAGTACTAAAACTATGCTAGTTAAGAGAATATAAATCTAAAGCCAACAGATATAACCATCAAAATTATACTTGGATATCATATTGTTTCTGTAAGGTTACCAGGATGAGAACCATAAAAACTAGCTTTTAGCATGTCCGGGTTTGGATTAGCTCAGTACAAAGGGAACAAGGGTTATAAAATGACCAAGGCACCCAATATGATATCCTTTGAGGTCTTGTATTAATTTTTAAGAGAAATTAAAACTAGTTAAGGAGGTGATGATAGCATTGTTATCTCCTCAACAGGAGTCATCTTCATCAGGGGATGTATCAGATGCAGATAAAGACATTGGACTAAAAATTTCCTTTTCTGAAATAAGTGCATATGGATCTGTAGCTAAAACTTGTATCAGAATCAAATTATGTAATTCACATATTTCTGATATCTAAGAGCTTAATGTAGACATTTTTGATCTTGAGGAAGGTGATTAAGGTCTCATTATATCAAATGAGTTTGTTTTTAAGACCTTTATTTTTTTTGTAAGGTTTTCCACTTTAGTAAAATTACTTCATTACACATCCATTATCACCACTATCATCTATATTTTATACATCAATTCCCATTTGGCTAAAGGTTGATAGCAGTAAGAATATTTGGTAATCTACATCACCACACACCTTTTTACTATTTAACCAGATTCTGTTTATTTCAATATATTTCAAAAGTAGTAATTTATTTAATCAGGCATGGATGCCGATTTATTTAACTAGTTCTGATTATTTTAAGCTTCCAAGTGGGAAGCTCAAAAAATTAGCAATTATGTCAAATGATCAATGTATCATATATGGTTAATTTGATAAACAGACTACCAACAGGTATCATGATCAGTTGCTGATAACTTTAGGATAACAAACTTGTGAGGCAATTGAAATAACATTTGTATCTTTTCAATGGAAGTTATGACCAATAGAAGATTTAAGGCTGTGGGTTGATGGATAAATAAAGTTTTAAATTTTAATGAAGTGGGCTGACCTGGGGATGATACCGCACCAATTAAGGGGTCAATAAATGGTAAAGGAGGATAAAAACTGAAAAACCTCCATGTACAGCATATGATAGACCATGAACTCCATGGACCACCTTGCTATTTGCTATCTCAGTTTAGGGCATTGGTGTGCAACTCCAACACAGTCACAATCATCCCCTACCCAAAGTTCATCTACCAGGATCAAACTAAGAGAGGCAATGTTAGTGGGTCCATTGGATATAGTAAGGTTAATCTCCAGAAACTGATTTCAAGGATCTCTCATAGGTGATTATCAAATTGCCATGATTCATCTATATATAACAGAATACTATCTCCAATAGAACACCTTTTGTTGTTAAATGATTTATTGGTAAAATTGTTTATTTTATAAAGTTTAAACTTAACTATCTATGGCTCAGATCACGCTTTCTGTCCTCAAACAGGAAGAAATTTTTCAGTAAATAAATTCCTTGCAAACTTAGGTAGCTACCAAGTTCCAATATGTGGTCCTCACTACAGGGGATTCTGTAAGAAGAGTGTCTGTAACTCTCCTATTTCCAGCAAGCTAATATGAGATGCAAAGCCACACCTCCAGGGAACTAGCTGTTAGGGAAATGGTAAACAGGGCACCACAAAGGATTCCAGAGCCAAAGTAACCTAGTGAAAGGGTGGATAACGCAGTATAGAGTAGTTGATAGCAAGCAGTAACACTTGGGTGGACCCCACGGGGAAGCCCATGACCAAGCAAAGATCTGTGCTAGGGGTTTGGGTGCCTCAGGCTGGAGAGGACCAAGGGGCTCAACGGTGCACTTGATCTTTTAAATAATTTTGAGAAAATAGAACGTCCAATGTTGTTAAAGACCTCCTTGAAGAGGTCCACACACAGGTTTTCTCAAATAAACATAAATTTTGAAAAATATAAACGTTGGGGAAATTTTTATTAAAGGAAAAGACCAACGAGGAAGGTTGGTATTGAGGAATCATACTTAAACAATTATGGGGAATTATCAATCAGTGGAAGTGGTGCTAAGCTCAGGTGAACAAATAAGCGCACGCTTCCATTGGGCAGGGTACTATAGCTAGTAATTGACCAAACTTGGGTTATTAATTGAAGGCAAGGCTGACCTGGGTTGAAAGTTTCAAGAATTAAATGAGTTTTAAAAACCCTGTTTACTGAGCAACCAAATAGAACTGTCATGATTTAAAACGTAGCTAGTGCGTTTTAACACCCAGGCTGTAACGCCAGAATGTGCATTATGCACCTTCCCAGGACCAATATGGGCATATTTGGCCAATATCCAGCGTTGGTCCAGGGTATGCTTAAGGTCAGGGAGGCCTGCCAACTTCACCTTTTTGGACTCCTGACGTGCAGCTTTGTCCTTACTGTTGGTTCCCACAATTATGTCATCCTCAAGCCATGACATTACACTCTCATTCTTTTGGGGCTCCACCCCCTCTAGAGGCTTGTGCCAGGGAAAAGTTCTTGTGGGCCGGGACCAACTTTATAGTGGCAACGGTTTGCTTTGACTAAGATCTGGCAGCCTGGGGGAAACGCTTGTGGAAAACTTCAATCAGGTATTGGGCATGTGCGCAGTTGCACACTTTACACAACTGTTTTCTGCAACATCAAATCCCTTTAAGGATACCAGTTACTAAATGCCTTCTTTTTACTCAGCGGGAGGCTGCTATCTCCTCCACTTCCCACTCTGGTGCCCCGTCCACAAGATAAGCCTTTGGGGTCTCTGGTGGGTGGCTCTCAAACAACGTTAGCTTGCTTTCATGAAAGACTGAAAAGATCCAGAATGAGGGGGAAAGATCCAACTGGTATGAGGCGTGGCCAACCTTTCTGACAATGAGGTAAAGCCCAATTCTCTTTGGCACCATTTTTTACATGGCTGCTTGATAGGGATGTTTCAAGCATCAAGCATCACGAGATCCCTTTTTTTGTACACTGGACCCACCTGTCTCTTTTCATCAGCGTTCTCCTTATAAACTTGCATTGCTGCCTCCAAATTTGTGAAACCCCCTGTTGTACTTTCTTGATAGTCTTAGCAAAACCAACACCGCTTTAAATTTAGATTCACAACTAGGCTCCATGATGATTGTGGGGTTAAACCCATGGCTGACAAAAAATGGGGAACAACTAATAGGTGCATGTTGAGTGTTGTTGTAGATAAACTGGGTCATGGAAAGGTGAGAAACCTAATCTGAATGATCCACAACAGTGTAACACCGCAGGAACTGTTCCAAAAACTGGTTCACTTGTTCAGTCTGTCCATCTGATTGTGGATGATAGGCAGTTGAATGAAAGGGGAAATATGAAGAGTCTTACACAACTCTTCATAAAAGACAGAGGTAAACTGGGATCCACAATCACTAATTATTCCTTGGGGGACCCCATGAAGAGCAAACACATGAGAGACGAAACGCCTAGCCATCTCAGCTGATGTTACTGTAGTTCTTTAGGGAACAAAGTGGGCGAACTTTGTAAAATGGTCCACCAATACAATGATGGCATCAAAGCTATCAGATACAGGTAATTCCACAATAAAATCCATTGATTAAGAAGTCCAAGACCCTTCAGCATTTTGAACTGGTACCAACAACTCTGCTAGTGGATGGCAATTCAGTTGTATTTGGTTGCAGACCAGGCACTCTTTACAGTACCTGACCAACTGAGCGGTTAGCCCCTTTTGATTGTAAGTGTGACAAATTAGCTCTAGAGTCTTTGCTTTCCAGGATGACCAACAGTGATTCCGTCATGATGGTCCTGGATGATTTCCAGGTGAAATGGTCTGGCGGGAACCCATAGGCGCCTCTGAAACCATACCATCTCATCCTTTACGTGATAACACCTGGTAATGTCCTCCTGATTCAGCGCGCTCTTAGCAAAGATCATAATATATTCGGCTGACAAAGGCTGTGAAAGGAGTACTTTTCTGAAAATACCATATTCCTCCCTATTTTCCAGAGGAGCAAGCGCTGGCCTGTGGGCCAATGGAGAAGGAAGTTAAGACACAATATTACCCAGAGGAATCATCAAATGGGTATTATGCACCTCTACCTCCTTAAGATTGGGAGCTAGTGCAGGGTTGTGGCTCAAAGCATCTGCCAAACCATTCTCTTTGCCCTTCATAAACTTATAGAAAACACAAATTAGGCTAGGGTCTCATGCCAGCATGTTTTCCGTGGGGCCAAGACGTGAGGTGCGCAGTAGTACAGCAAGGCACAGTGGTCTGTACGTACACTGAAGGGTTGGGATGAGCTATCATAGTGATGACGCCAATAAGTCAGCTCCTCAACCTCTGCTAATAACTCTTTATCATATATGACATAGTTTAACTCAAGCAAAAACATCTTCCAAGAAAAATATTCCACCAGATGCTCCATTCTATCTTTGCTTACTTGTAATAGGACTGACGCTATGGTAAAGTTAGTGGCACCAGAAGCCACAATAAAATAATTAATAAGGTTAACATGACAAAGGATGGACGTGGACAGCAGGGTGCATTTTACCGCTTGGAATGCATCCTGCAAAGTCGGGGACCACTGGTGCACTTTTGCCCCACTCGCCTTATACAAAAGCCACCACTTAAGAAAGATTTAGTGTGAATTTCTTAAGGAAGTCCGCGTCCCCAAAAACTCCTTAATTCCTTGACTAAAGTTGGGGTGGGCCACTCATGAATCACCTTCTCCTTGTCTGGAGTTATTTGTGCCTTGATCAAACATGACGTTGCCCAGGAAGGTGACCTGGGACTTGAAGAATTCACATTTGCTTATCTTTAACGTAAGGTCAGCTGCCATCAAACGCTCCACCACCTGCCAAAGATTTGCTGCATGACTTATTATAAGGGAATAACACCAGAATATCATCCATGTAATCTACTGCGCTTACCTCAGTAGATCCCCAAAGCTGCATAAAGATGGCGTTGAAAGATACCAGGAGCATGTTTAAGCCCAAATGTCATAACCCAAAATTGAAAAATTCATTTTCTGGTACAAAATGTGGTTAGCCACTCCTAGGCTTTCTTGATCCAGATCTAATTAAACGAAATTAAACAATCCAGCTTGCAGAAAACTCTCTCCTTCTCCATATAGCATGCAATATGTGAGTCCAGTGAGATGGAATGCAAGTCTGGTACTGTGATGTTGTTGAGATTCTCATAATCTATGCATGGGCGTAAGGTATAATTAGCCTTCTCCACAAAGAGAAGTGGGGAACATATGGGGGAGATTTGCAAAAAAATTGCGCCAATGGCCAACTGCTCCTTAACCCACAAAGTTAAGGCTGCTTCCTCCTGTACAGTCAAAGGGTAAATTGGGGAAGATATACGCACCAGATCAACAGTGAGCTTAAACTCACAGTCAAGCTCTGAATGAGATGGTACTACATTAACTAAAGCCACATCAAACAAAGATTCCAACCCATCCAAACAGGAAGGTAAGGAAACCTTTAAAGAGGGCTTTAGCAACGGAGCAAGACTAAGTGTGTGGATATTGGGACAGTGGGGCAGATAGCCCTGAGAGTTTGCTTCAGCCAAAGGGACAACTAATTCATGAATGGACTATAAAACAAAGAGAAGGTATTGTCTTTCAAGTTGGTTCTGATGTCAAACTTCTGCACTAATATAAACCAAAAATGATATGGTGCAAGAGGTTTTTGATAGCTTGGAAGCGGTCAGACCAATAATATTTGCCAACTTAAAATCCACTAATCACATAATTTTCAGCGGTGGGATACTTGGGAAGCCCCTCCCCTAACCATACCAACTGGCAAGAAACTCTGATTAAGGTAGTCGGTTAGTCTTAAAAAATAAAATTCTCAGAGGCTCCTGTATCCACCAAAATAGTCGTGCTGATTTTACTTAAAGAAGATGAAAGGGTAGTGGTCAAAAAATATCGAAATGGTCTTTATGTATAGCAGACAATGCCAACACTTCACCAAAAATCTTCTTCAGGCATAAGCATGCATCCAGGGTAATTTTCAGCATCATAGAATGGAGAGGGATAGTTAACGACTCTTACTACTGAGGTCACATACCTTTCATGGATTTGGCTGATAAAAATTAGACTGGGCTCCCAGTCAGGGTGTGTGAGCACCCAGTGGAGATCCCAGAATGCCATAGGCACAGTGTTCCAAGTGACTTGTAGGAGTGAAATTATATTAAAGATGTGAGGAAAGTAAAAGCTTATTAACATACTGAAGGCCCCCAAGGCAAACCAGATGGTTGCAATGGGGCAACCGCAAGTCTTGCAGCATGATGGATGGGGTCTCTGAAAACTGCCACAAAGCAGTTAGGCAAGAGTGCCCAAGTGAGGGCCCACAGGCAGGATAGACCTGCAGTTGAGAGATCCCGAATCTGACTATGCGGAAACCACTTTACCACAAAGGTTTGGACCACAGTTAGGATAATGCTGGCGCCCAGGAGAAGGGCCTGACCCCCTTAGAGGGCGTACAGGGACTGAATGGCCCTGTCAAAGTCTGAACTTCTGTCCATGTGGTGGTTTCCAGGTTTTCTTAATAAAGTGATTTGCAAATGCGCAAAACTAATTATAGAATTTATTAAGTTTTATTTAGGTTTATAGAAGATGAAACTGCTCTAAACAGTTTTGCCTGCTCAGCTTTATACTGAGCTTATTGGGGAAGAGTGGGTCCTGTTCCCGCGAAGTCCGCGGGCGTCTTCCTGGCGGTGGGCCCTATTTGAGAATCTAGACCCTCAATTTTGGCATCGAGGCCCATTCTCAAACTTGGGCTGGGTACCCTCAGGGTTGTGGAAACTTTTCCGCATTCATTATTTGGCTTCAAATTGCTCTTGAAGCCCAGGCCATTCCCTTCGCCCATATTCCCCAATATTGGTTCATTGCCTCTTTTGGGAATATTTTGTTTGGTGGCATCTGGTTGTCCAGAGCGCCATTAACAAGGATTTTCATCCTTGTTGATACTCCCAAATGCACCAGATTTGGCCTCCAATTGGTTGGAAATACACATCCAAGGGTCCGATCCCTTGTCACCACATTTAGCAATATTGGATTTGGCAGCATCTGGTTGGCCAGAGCGCCATTTCCAAGGCTTCCCTTCCCTGTCAGCCTTTTGATTCAATATTGCTTTCAATTTTGAGGCATCTGATTCATCAGATTGCCATTTACAATAATCGGAGCAGTTGAGCCCCTCTCCCCTGGCCCCAACTATCGCCCTAGGGAAGATTAGGGCTATGTGGTGGTCAGGCAACGCCTTGACCGTTACATGCAGGGGCAACCCCAAGGGAAGAACAGGCAGAGAGGATGATGACTCCTCCAGGGTTCATGGTTGCTGGCCTTCAGATTCAGACAAGTGAGCTTTTGCACAAGTGAGGGGTAACACAGGGGCCGCCATGCAATCAGAGGTGGGATTGGAGGAGGAATGTGACCTGCAAAGGGGGTTAGGACTGAGCTTCACCTGAACGTGGTGCTACAGGCCCCACAGGTGGGTTAAACTATCAGTGGCTGAGCCAGGTGTGGACCCTGAGACCATGATTGGCAGATCAGGGCCACTCTGGTGCTGCTCCAACAGAAGAGAAGTTTCAGAAATTTCAGCAGTAGAGCAGATGGGAGGGTTCAAAGAAGTGGACATGCAATAACGAGCAAGACAGTGGGTTCATTGTTGGAGGTAAGCTGATTTAATATGTTTATGATCTGCTGCTGCATGGCAGGGTCAAGCAACCAGATGATCCAATTGGCGAACATTGGGATAAGGACTTGGGTGATGATGCACTTCTCCAGATTGATTGGCAGAATTTTTAATTAAAAGTAAAGTGGATGGAGTCCGTGGCTAGCTGTACAGGGTAATTGAGGTTTTACTAAGTGCAAAGCGCGAGAAGATAAGTGAATGAACTGACAACTGCCCTTGGGCATGGCAGTTGCCTTAAGTACTGGGTGAATTGCATAGGGGAGGTATCTTGGGATTGGTCTTTGGTGTTCAGCGCTGGTATTTGTTTGGCTGGCAGGGAGGGGGGTGGAGGGAAGCTTTATTTTGGAAAAATTTGAAAAAACCTTTGCAAAATTTTCCACATTTTTGGAAATAAGCCAAGTCAATGGTGCCAATTCAGGTCCTAACTATCCAAGTTGGCCTGTTTACATAATTCAGATTTTCCAGATTCATTCTGGGAGGCAGGGACCGCTGTGCTGAGTTGTTTGAGACCTGGTTTGAACTCTTAATTGGGCTCTTCGCATGACAAAATTTTTCTGGATCTGTCCTGGAGAGTTGGGGCAACTGGCCTGAGTCATTTGGTGCCTTGTTCAAAATCTGAGTCATGCTCTGACCTGATTTACGGCATCAGCCAGTCCAGACTGGCTCCACCAGACTGGAATTTGCAAACTGGGCTCTGATGTTGGTGAGTGCTATTTCTCCAAAAATTTGACAGTTTGCCTGGGGAGTGGGGATTCCCAGGGGCCTGCCCAAGGCCTCTGGTGTGCGCAATCTTTCTACAGACCCCCTATATTAAACTTACCAGGGTTGAGGAGGGGGAAGGGGTGGGAATGGGTTATCCTTTGGGGGGAAGAGCAGTCACCCAGCGCTCGTCTACCATGTGTGCCAAGTTGCTCAACTGCAACAGGGGGTCCACTTTGCTCTTGGGACCTCTTTTGGTCTGGAAGGGGTGTTGCTCCCTATCCAGTTGCAGAGACTGGTCTCCAGGACTTACATACCCCACCATATCTTCATCAATTTCATATACATTTTCATGATGAAGGAGTAACTCCTTTTTCACCTCCTATGTTCCGCGGATCAGGGTAGTGGTCAAGCGTTGGTTCTCTGGGGTAGTTTGGTACATCAAAATGGGTTTCATATTAGAGCCATAAGAGGAGATTTGACTCTTTTTTATAAATAATCAGCGTTATAAAATGTATTTTGGGCTGTGAATGACCCTATACCCATTTTGGCAAAGGGTTGTACATCATTATCCAAGGTCATTACCAGCAGGCCATTATTAATGATCCCATTTGCACGTCCAAACGTAGTGATAAGGAAAAACATTTTACTTGTATTGATTCTATAAATTTTGGAAAATCAGGAAATCATGACACTTAGATTTCAAAGCATCCATATCCATCATGTAAAAGCAAGAATGGTGGTTACTCCAGTCAGAGGTATCAATAATAACGCTGATATGCTCCAACCATCAGCAAAATGAGAAAATGGAGGTGAGCCCCGCTGCGGCTGTGGCCAACAGCTGGAGCATCCAGTTCACACTTCACAAAAGTCCCACACAGAGAATATTCATGCACGTAAAATAAAGGGGTTTGTCATCTAATGTCAGGAGAATGTCTATAACTCTCCAGTTCCTGGAGAGGTGGTGCACAGCCCCAACGCCAGGGAAATCATCGTCAGTACTAGGATGAAACTAGCCTCATAGAGGGTGTGGGAGCCAATGTAACATAAGGCGAGGGTGTTCAATGTGGTGTAGACTAAGAGATATTGTACAAACTGCAAGACTTGGGTGAACCCCAAAAGGAGCCCATATCCCAATGGTGTTATGGGCAGGAGTGCAAGGGTGCTTCGGTCAGGAGTGGACCAGAGTAGACTAGCTGAGCACCATATGTGAGGGTGAAATCTTTTACAAATTCAAACAGATAAAGTTGTGAGAGACCTCCTCAAAGAGGTTTGTGCACAGGTTTTTCCAAGTTAACATAAAAAACTTAAAACTAATAAGGGATTTATTAATGGGAGATGACTAACGAGGAAGGTTGGTCTTAAGAAACATAGTTAAACAAATTTGGGGGAATCATATGATTGGTGGAAGTGGTTCCAAGCCCAGGCGCAATAATAAGCACACACTTCCTTTGGGCAGAGTACTATAGCTATTAATTGAATGAACTCAGGTTATCAATTAAAGGCAAGGCTGACCTGAGTTGGAAATTTCAAAGATTGAATAGGTCTCAAAACTCCATTCTCCTATCAATCAAACCAGATCGTCATAGTTAGTGAGATAAAAAGTCCTTTTTAACGCCAAAACTCTAACATGGGAATGGGCATCATGTACTTCCCCTGGAAAAACCTGGGCATAACTGGAATGCACCCAGCGTTGGCCTAAGGTGTGCTTCGAGTCAGGGAGGTCCTGAAGCTTGACCTTTTGGGCCTCCTGACGCCCAGCCTTGTTTTGGCTGTTGGTCTCCTCAATTAGTTCATGTAAACATTACATCCAGTTGATATCTTATCCTCTAAGCTCATAAAAAGCTAAAGTTATGCCTAATATTGATTATAGTGTGAAGTACCATACTGCCAGACCAGACATTATCCACGCTCTATGAGACTATTAAGCGCTAAACTTACGCTTTGGGGCATGGCCCTAACAGCGCTGGAAGTTTATTTTAGACAATGTCACCATATATTCTTGATCATAATGCAGTTCCTCATGGGGTTTGGAGCAAAGGTTGACTTCACATACATCACTGTGAGCATATTAAATTACCAACTTCTGTTGTATTTAAGGACGAGGATGTCAACCTATGGAAGCAATGGGCGTGCTTGATTGAAACTGACCATTCTAACTACCTTATCCACTACAACCTTAATGAGAAGGGTGTGAAGTAGTTATTATCCACTTTTAGCGCAGAAGAAGGACTTCTACTGAGCGCTAGTGAGACTATAGATATTTGAACGGGGATCAACGCCAGATGACCATGTCAACTAATGTAAAGATTCCGCCAGATACCATTTTGGAAGTCTACAGTTGTGACGGAATCCGTGAGTAAGAACCTAGAGTTTTACCAGGATTCTGTGACACAAACTACTCTGGGGAGTTAAGAATCGTCTTGGGAAATATTACAACTCAACCTAATAGAGTTGAAAAAGGACAAGTAGTTGCACTGGACCATTTGAACAGTAACCATAACATTGAATCTGTAATGCTGTAGGGGATTTTGACGATTTTAGTTTTGAGGTTGTGACCCCTAAACAGCAGAAAGAGCTTGAAGAGCTTTTGGAAGTTCAGAAACAACTTTAATACTGGATACAATGACTATGGCCTCTGCGAGGGCATGGTCCACAAGATGAATATCAGTATGTATACCATTCAAATAAAAAACCTATACGCCACTCAAAAGAAGAGGACGCCTTTATTATCAAAGAGAGGAACTATCCAAAGCAGGGCTAAACATATAGTTAAAAGGTTCTTAGGCCACTCCTAAGTTGCTTGTATGCAATAAGTATGGAGCCCATCGAGTTGTTATAAACTACACCTTTTAATGAGATAACTAAAAATGACTACTACCTGCTCCTGCGCATTAATGATGTTATGAAATGTCTAGGCGGCTTAAAGTAATTTTTGGAGATGGTTCTAGAAGTAGTTACTGGCATATGGAGCTCTAGCCAAAAGATCAGGAGAAGTGCACCCTGATCAGTAGTCAGGGGTTGTTTGGGCCCACGAGGATGCTGCAGGGGCTCTGCAACCTTTGCCACCTTTTAGCGTGCTGGGATCGCATTTTTGGCGATCTCAGGTTATCTAGAGTGCTGATTTATCTTGGTGACATTACCATACTCAGAAAGACTTTTCATGAGAATATCCAACACCTCTGAGAGGTCTTTACACAGCCTCTTGCACCCAACCTGAAGTTAAAAAGAAGCAAGTGCACCTTTCTCAATAGAAAGTTAGAGTTCCTTAGGCTTGAGATCAGACCTAGTGTAATAAAGCCGCAAGTTGGAAGGGTCAAAGCAATTGTGGCTATGGAGCCACCAATGAGAAGGAATAATTTTAAATGTTGCTCAAAACTGTGGGTTAATACCAGCAGTTCATCCCCTTTAGATGAACTTGTTGGCACCCCTCACATATCTGCTTATTGAGGAAACGAAGTTTAGTGGGCCTGGAACAGGAGCAGGCCTTCTTGGAATTCAAAGGAATATTGGTAGAGGTGCCAATCTTGGCAAATTCTGATTTCAACAAAACTTTTTACCTCTATACCGACGTCAGTGATGTAGGACTTAGTGCAATCATGTCACAATTAGTTGGAGATAGGGTGGACCACCTGATTGAGTTATATTCTAAGGCGTTCAGCAAAGTAGAGAAGAACTACACTGTCACCAAGCGAGAGTAACTGGCAGTGGTTTAAGCAGTTAACACCGCAGATTTAACCTGAATGTGGTACATTTTTTGGTAGACATATATCATGTGTCGCTCCGCTGGTGGCAGAACATGAAGGATCCTAACAGCCGCCATGCCCGCTAGGTTGTACTACTTTAAGGCTATGATGTCAAGATCATACACTGAGCTGAGGACAAACACCTAAACTCTGAGGGCCTATCATGATTGCCTAAGTTGGTCTGACGAGAAAGAGAACGATGTTTGCCTTATGACTTAATTGGGGTACCAGAAGAGGCCTAACAGGGTTGAATAGATGAAGTTAAGAGCGTCCTGAAAAGATGTTCCAAAGACACTCATCATGTCAACGGAAACCTAGGAAAGAAGATTTATAACAAGTGATACCCTTATATTAGGACCAGTAGATAAATGGATTTATTAATAAAGGCACATAAGAACGTGTGCCATGGAAGATTTCAGAAAAAGTGAGCTAGTTAGGGTAAGCTAGGGCCTCCCTATGATACAACTGGGGAAAGCCTGTGGAAACATAGGTGAGTAGATAACACCAGAACCCAAAGGGGCGCGTTGGTCAGGTCCTGTAGTGGCCTGAAAGAAGTGCGAGATGGTAGTGATAAATGTGTCAACCTGTTCTTGCAGGTGTCTACCACTCCCTGAGGTGAGAATACAGGCAGGAAGAGGGGTACAAGTCAGGAAAGGTGCCTGTCAAACAGCCTCCCCATGATCTGGAGTTGTGCAGATGTGGACCGCAGGACAAGGGAGGGTAATCCTGGTGGCTGTGCTTTGGTGCACCTGCCTACAATATGTGTTGCAGTTTGCCAAGTTAACCTGAAGCTCCAGCTAGCTGCCAGTTCAGTTGGTATGAGCCAGCTGTTGGCGAAATGGATCATACAAGAAAGTGATAGCAGATCCAAAAGGATTTTAAGGCTTCCAAGACAAAAAGGGTTGGAGAGCATAACTCCACTATAAAAGCCTGTTATAAAGGGGAGGGCTTCAGCTTCTCCCCTAGGGGCCTTAAACCCGGGGGTTGTCAGGTCTTGTCTTTTCAAGGGGGATGTGAGGCATATTGCCTGTCCTGGCTGGTGCAGAAGAGCTTCCCAGTACTTAAACAGGGCAGAAATATGTCAGTTTAGAAGGTAGCATGAGCTACTCAATTGCGGTTGGGCCCACATTTTCAAGTGGTTCTTAGATTCACGCATCCCTAGTGTGGTGGAGGAGCAGTAACTCGGGTCTTAATCCTGCAATAGTTGCCTGCACTAGGAGCCCTTTAGGGCTTTTTAATCTAAAAGATTTCAGAATACGCTGGCATGCTTGAAGGAGCAAATCTATTAGGAGTGTATGTCTGAAGAAGTGCGCCAAGCTTTAGAGTGTACATAATCTATGCTAGTTTCCACCTTCTGGAGAAGCTCTTTGAGTTTAAGCTGGTCCCCTGTTGGGATTTTTGCCCACCTTTCCAGATGTCTAGATTACCATGGGTCGCTAAGAAATAAATCACTATAGTGAGTAAATAGGATATTAGTTGCCCCAATTTTGGGTTAATAATGTTCAGGGGATTTTAGGTAATTAGCCAGGATCAGATCCATTGGGAATCAATCCAGGTGACTGCTTAAGATTTTGCCAGGCAGAGTTGCCAACAAATGGGGCACCTAATAGTTGATCAATAAATAACTATCATGTGTATGATTAGGATTGGTCAGGTTTCATCATCAATTGATCAGAAATTTAAAAAGAAAGTTGCGAGGTGAGTGATGCGTCCTGAAACTAGAAAATTGATCAGTTGGTTTGTGACCTGCCATAATGGGTAACAAGTTCCATTACCTAAGAAGGTCAATCACCAAATATGGTTAGTTCGCTGGGATTGAGTGGAAAACGTTAGGGATACGTTTTTAACTCTTTCTATTTTTGTCTCAATGATTTCCAAAGAAGGAATCCTAACCATAAGGGGAAGACCATAGCTGGTAAGATGACAAAAGGAAGCTCAATGGCAACGACTGCCATTTCATGGCTGAGGCGCTAACTGAGGGTTGGGCGCTGAATTCCATCTATAAGTTGCCCTGATGATTTACTTTAATAAAGAGTCATTTTTAGCAGATTTATTACTGGTCTTAGTTCTATTCATCTTCTGGAATTATTGCTTGTGTGCTTTAATTGGGGACTCTTTTGTAGGATAAAGAATAATTATCGAGGATCCTTAAGATGATAGCTGAACTTGACGGAAATTGCTGTAGACTCCACAAGACTAGAGGAAAGGCCGTAAACTATGGATCTGGCATGGATAAAGTTAGGCGGATAAGGGTATAAATCCATAATGAAGACATCAAGAGTATTTTGAGGATAAATACAGGTTGGGCGTTGGAACAGAACTTGTTATCTACTCAACTACATATAATAGTCTTCATACTATTAGCAATCAAATATCATCTATTATCAGACAACGCAAATCGTGCACATACCAAGCCTGTGCAGTTAATCAATTTAGGGGTTATCAGTCTTGAAAAATCAATTAAAAACTCCTAAATTTTAACATCCCCCCTATAGCGTTCTTCAGCGATGCATCAATTGACGTGGTGGGGCCACTACCAACTGCCTCCAGCGGATCAAAGTTCACCCTAGTAGCAATCAATTAATCCACTAGGTGGGTCAAAGCCTCCACAGCTAAAATATATAGCATAAACTCAACCATTTGATTCTTTTACAATCAAGTGATTACAAGAGCTTATTACCATCAAGCTTTACTTTCAGACAATGAGAATTTTTTTATCTCAGATGTGATGAGAAATTTAATAAACCTAGTGTGAGAGAAACAGCATTTAACCAACTCTACACCCCATCCTCAAGCAGAAGCATTGAGTGAGTCAATGTAACCCTTAAGAGGAATTTTATAGAAAATGGCCTTCAACTATAAATTAAGATGATATCAGTTGCTTTCCTCAGTATTGTTGGCTTACCAGTAGAGCCACCATCAAGTGATTAGGGTGTCCAATTTCAAAGACTTTATGGGTGTGAAGCAGCTCTGCTGACCCTAATAACGCCAATCATTACAGTAGACTGTGAAAACTTTCCACTTGGAAGCTATTAGCAGGAGTTAGATAATGAACTTATTAGGATTCAACTGGAAGCCTTAAGCAATATAGAGGCGTCTATCCCTCAAACTAATTAGAGAGCCATAGATGAACTATGATACAGAATTCAGCCTAGAGGACATAATTTTTGTTCTAACATCCAAAGATATCACAGCCAGAGAAGTTATAGGCCATCCAGACTGGGCCTGCTATTGCCTTGGCCAAAGAGAAAAGCCAAATACTTTATTTGGGATGACAATACTAACATTGTGTCTAATAGAGTTTTCACATGGCACCTGAGGTCATTCCCTCAGATTTATCTTGGGAGGGGAAATGTTGTGGATGAGGCTGTGAGCATACCAGCAGATCGTTACTCATTTGGCGTAATGAACAGAGTTCACCGTCAAACTAGAAGTACAAGAAACTTATCCACTGTAGATGGAGTTGGACGAGTCCCTTTTATAGATTTAGGTGAGGCAATAAATTTACCTTACAGTCAGAGTGACATCATGCCAAATATTTTTAACCAGTTGCCTCAGGCAATTTACTAATGAGTGCAAAAACGTTGCCAAAGGTCATTATGAAAATTGACCCCTTTTATATCTTTTGGGGGCTGAAATAATTTGCAACTCACTGATGATGAAGCGGTAATTTAATTGAATTGTCTGATGGTAATTGTCAATGCTCTCATGTGATTATTATCAAATCGGGATACCAATCAGTTTTCAAGAGTCTCTCAAAAACATGAAGATAGGCGCATTGTGAGCGCCATTGCATAAAACATATGTCAACAAGCATATTACCAAATTTGGTAATTAGGAAATAACTGAGGAAGATGCTATCGCCCACAGCCCAGTAATGGAGGCAGAAGAAAGGGCCCATGGGCATCCAGGTTCAGAGGTAATCGCTGAAAGAAAAATCTCACAGATACAAGAAACTGAGCCAAATGGATGAAACATCTGAAGTGGCAATCAGACGCCGCCTCACTAGGGGAACTTGAAAATCTCAATGTTGCTACCTAACTTCTAAACTTGTTTTATAATTGTATTTTGGTTTATCTCCCAAATTTCACCAGAATCATAAAATACCTTACTTTTTACTAAAATAAAAAGCCTTTCCATAGAATCTCAGTTTTTAATTTTATTGGTTCACTTATAGTAGTTTAATTGAGCTAATTTCCAGTAGCCAGTATGGGATTAGAAATTGAGTAGAATACAGTGACCTGTCTAAGATCTGCTATATTGTGAACAGGACACTATATATTTCAGATACCTTGAAGCTTAGCTGCCTAGGGAGAAGTTGGGTTTGCTTCTGTTGAGTCACAAGGGCCAACGTACAAAGAAAATGTCAGAGAGTGTCACCAAGAGAATCGCCAATGGCGCAACCATTTTACCAAAGAGTTTGATGTTATAATGGGAAGCATCAGAGGTATATTCTCTATGATTATGAAAGTGATCTAAAAAAAGGTTTTCTGGTGCCTAATTTGCGTGGAGTAGACCCCTGAGAAGCGTGTCAGCCTCACATATTAAGTGATCCAAGGTCTGCAAGCTAAATACTACCCATCTTTTCCACGCTCAAACCTTGGCCTGATGTCCAGCTTCACATTAAAAGACTTAAGAGAACCTTTAATAGCATATGTGAAATCAAAGAGGCACTCAACGAGATCCCCACAGCCACTTTGAACAAGTACCCTACTTGGTTTAAGCCCCACCTAACTTAAAATTTTAGCACTGGAGGCCAAGGAGAAAGGTGTTCCCACTTGACTCAACTGCTAAGGCCACTGCCACATTAAGGAGGAGTGCTAAAACGTTAAGAAGAAGAGGTGTAATGTGAACTGTTGGTAAAAAAGAGGCAGTATTAAGAAAAAGGCTCTTTATGCTGACAATCCCCCGTTATGCCTCTATTCAAGCCTGAAATCCTCACAGAGGTCACTATGGAGAACCCTGGAACCATAAGATGAACAATAACAATAATAAGCTTCTTTATTCTGCTTATTATGATGAGTTGCTAATATTTCTCACCCAAACGCCTCAATTTGATAGTCTGGTCACTTGTGTTGTGGTTAAGGTTTATATAAATACCATATTTTTCATAATAAATAGCAATTCTCCAGTGAACGTATTCTCATCCAAACTAATTAAGAAGTTCAAGATTGTTCCCAATCTGCCTCATTACATCAAATATGGCACTACTGAGTCTCAATGCACTTGATCCATAGGAGCCTACTTCGAGCTCTCCCTCCACTTCATGATGATTTTTTAAATGTCTTGGACATAACTTTGGATAACCCTAGCTAAGAGTTATTGCTGGACACCTAATTCCTCCAAAAATAAGACGTTAGCAATTATTACATATTTGGATTTCTATCCTTGCACAATACCCATATTTCCTTGGTTTTTAATGCATCCAAGGATTGTAAAAGCATGTAAGGTTCAAACCTGCTTATTGGAAACAAAAACTGTATTAATCAAATCTGCTATCACGTTTAAGGTTTGCATGTAATAATACCCCCTCATGTAGTGAATGGGGCTGAAGGGATGCTTGTATATTTGATATAGTCCAAGGTAATCCCACTGGGGTCAAATATTATAGTGGACACCCGGAGATATCTAGATATACCACCTGAGAATTTAAAGTAAATTAATGGTGCTGGGAATCTGTCCATGAAAGAGGTCTTAACATGCCTGGGTATCCTCTTACTTGATTACACTGGCTCCAACTCTGGATTGATGACTAAACTGACTCCAAAGGCCTATACCATTGGCTCAGAGCCTCCAATCGGATATTTACGCTATCAGTCAACAATATCAGCTTTGTCCATGGGTTCTGTGGCCTCCATAACTTTGTTTAGAAGAGCCTCCTACTGTAGCACTAGGCACCACCTCCATAGGGGAACACCTAACCCAAATCAAAAGAGGAAGTTTGATGATCTCTTAAAGTAATATTTTGGCTTATTCTCCAAATACAAGTATGACTATGGCAAGATGAAGGAGTTGTGCACAATGTAGTGATGGGAGATGCTCCACCCATACAATTGCACCCCTACCAAAAGAGAAAGATAGAAGAGGCTTAAGTTGCCATAAACTCAAGGAGATGTTAACCTCAGAGTTGTTAGTACCCTCATAAAGCCCTTGAGTACTTCCACTTCTTCTTATTTGTCAAAAGATGGGGTTAATCATGTCATCATAGATTATTATAAGCTAAATGCAGTGACATGAAAGGATAGTTATCCCCTCCTTTGAATCAATGAATCACTTTGGCTCCTAGCTGGGGTTTAATATTTCTCCATGATAGATCTTGCTAGTGACTCTGGAAAATCAAGCTAGCTCCCAAGTATTGAGCCAGGTGTTCTCTTATTGCAATCAAAGGTCTATTTAGACCAACCTGGATGCTGAAGAAGCTATGTGACGCCTCTGCCACCTTCAACTGAGCTATATATGGGCTCCTAGTTGATTTGTAGGTGTCTTGTGTTTTAGTATACCTCAACAATATTACTATCTTCTCCATGACCTTCAGAGAAAACCTAAAGCACCTCCGCCAAGTTTTTGATTGCCTCTAGGAGGCATTCTTGAAGCTCAAACCTGCAAAATTCTCGTTCTTCCAACAAGAAATGGGTTTATCAGTAAATAGGGTCATTAAATGAGGAGTTCAGATCTTACTGGACAAGGTCACCATAATTGAGAAAATTATGCCGCCCCAAAACCTTAGGGACATACAAGCGTTTCTAAGCATGGTAGGATATTGCAGGCAATCTATGCCACATTTTGCGGATCTGATTAAATCCTTGGTGCATTTTCTAAACAAGAACGTTTCCTCTTAATGGAACCCATAACATGACTATGTTTTTTAGATTCAACTAGCACAACACTAATCTCTCAGCATATATTGATAATCCAAACTTCAACCAAAGCTTTGTGCTATTTAATGATTCCAGTGACATGGCCTTAGAGAAATCCTGGCCCAACTCAGATGAACAACAAGTAAATTGAAATGTGGCCTATTTCAGCAAGACCTAATAAAAGCATAACGGAACTACAGCATCACTCAACGTAAATGTTTAGCTTTATTAATCATTTTCAATAATTTCTGACCATACTGCTATGGGAAACATTTCACTATTGTCCATGATCACGCTTCCTTAAGGTTTCTTCAACACATGAAAGATCCTGACAGTAAGTTGTCTAAGTGGCTCTCTAGCTCTAAAGCTACAACTTTACTATTGTGCATTATGTGGGAACAACTCACCAAAATGTGGACGGGTAAAACCAGGATGCCAACCCTCATGGTAATGTTTCCTGATGAAGACCGCTGCGATGATTTAATTTAAGCCAAAGTAATGTGATTTGGAACTTTGGAAACAATGAATATGTTATGGAGGATGGCCCAAAACGCTCATATACAAGATGGCATGTTATACAAATAGGTTGACAGAAAATTGGCTGCCATATATATATGACACTCTTAGTGAACTAAATGCATTCAAAAGGACACTCCCATGTAAGATAGGGAAGTCAAGGAAGCCTATAAATGACTAAGGAAACAATTCTAATGAGCTAAAATGCTTAAAAATATCCAGGAGGTTATAGATGCTTGCTTGACGTGCAGGACCCGGAATTTGCCAAACCCAAGCTATCAGCATGAAGTTGTAACCCCCTCTGTGCCATTTAGCATCTTCAGTGTGGAGATCAAATAACTCTATCAATGGGCCTCCGTGGTCACTGCTACATCATCCTAGCCATTAACCATCTTAAAAGTTGGTTGAGGATATCTCAGATTCTGCCGCTACCACTAAGGCCACCTCCTTGTTTTCGTTCAATCCAATTTTCACCTAACGTGGGTGCCCCAGAGTTTTGCTATTGGACAATGTGTTAAACTTTACTCTCAAGTTGTCTAAGAGCTGGCCAAAATAACTCATACTAAAAAACACATCACTTCATCTTATAACTCTTCTAAAAATATGCAATAAGCATATAAATGGCTCTCTAGTTTTTATTCTCTGCAAGATGGTCGCCACGGACCCCATGCAATGAAATCATTATAAGCTATCCACTTTACAAGCCTATTAGTTCAGCTACTACCAAGTGATTAAAATGTCCCCATTTCAGGCCCTACTACGGTAGGGAGCCCTGAGTACCTAGTAGCATCTAGCCTTTATTGGAATTTCCTATCCCACAACGCTGAGTTGACAATGAGGGTGCTAGACAATGAGATAATCAGGATGCAAGTGCTCTCCACTCAAGGGATCATCTCCACCACCACCAGGGAGATTAAATGGTTTAACGGTAAAAATTCAGCTCTTCTCTTGCTCAGTATTGAAGAACTTATGCTATTCTATTACATCACCCCAGTGGGAGTCCAAATAAGCTGAACATTTCCTAATTGAAACCCTATTGCGTACTGTATAAGGCTGGCCCTGAATACTTCATTACCTTTCTCATTCAAGGCACAGTTGTTTGCCACGTACATGCTAGGTTTCTATGCCCCTATGTCCAATTTGCCAGGATCTTGAGGGGGCAATGTTGGCGTTTGTACTAAAGAAATGCATGAATTATCTCAGGACCAATCCAGTAAATTGCTTAACCATCCTCCTCTGGTGTCACGCCTTCTGGAATCACATATTGTCACCAAATGGCCCTTGCCCTAAACGGGCAAGTATCAAAGAAGAAGACTTAGGGTCCTCGCATGATGAGACTCCATTCTGACACCATAGGCCACCAACAAGAGCCCTTACACAGTGGAAGGGCAATAATCCTGAAGTTAATCAAAGAAAGAGTCTGAAGCTCAACCCTGTACTGGATGGAAAGCAAAGGTTCTGAATGAAGAGGACTTAATCTCCTTATTCAGCACAGGACACTTAGCCGCCTATAAATATTACAAAGCTTTAACATTTATATATTATTGTAAATTTCCTAATGAACTTATACATATTTTATCTCTTTTCATACTTACAATAATTAGTATTGTACCAAAGGAAGTGAATATAAGCTGAATCTTAAGGAGTAAAAGTGCTACTACATTGCTTCTCTCCAGACATCTTGATCAGTAAAGCCATCTCAAAGACAACTCACTACTTACGTTCATACTTCTCTTGGAACCTGTGATTTTTGATATTCTGTTTTTCCTAGGTAAAAACCTTAAACCTCCATTCAAGTTGAGCAACACCAAGCTGTGTCTGTAGAAGAACTCAGCCAGTACACTCAGCAGGAGATGCAGATTGTGGCACAACATATAAGCAGTTTTGACAAAGCTACTTGTTTCTTACAGGAAGAACTTAACTACTTCAGCGTCACCAGGTCTACATGCATTAGGATTTGATTACTTGAGGTACTCCTGCCCCACGTTGCACAATGATTTAGGAGATGTACTGAGCGCTAATAATGACATTTACCAAATTACCAGAGAACTGCGAGGTTCTGACATGGAACTAAAACTGGAAATTCAGGATTCAAAATGCTACCAAAGATATTAAGCTACGCAATCATTAGTGCCTGCATTAATCAAGGGATTTAGACACATTGGCAATGATTGAGTACCTGAAGCGGTGTGGATTCAATTTTAGTCTACCCAATATGGGTATATATGATAACTACATTGATCAACAATAATTTGACATTAAAAAAAGCAGTGAGACTAGTTACACACGATGTGTAAATGTGAGGCCTTGGTAGAAAATCTTTAAAATGACTTGTATCTGTGAAACCAAATTTCACTATGTTGCTTACTGTATCAAGAAACATCCTAAAGTAAACCATATCACAATTGTGTATGGATGACGGGTACTAAAAACGGCATCAAACAATAGAGAAGATTTAAACTATTGTCAATTAGCAATCTATTAAAATTTTAAATTGAGGTAGGCTGACATGTGGATGATACTACACCAATAAAGGAGAAATCAAATGAATGGGAAAGGAGGATAAAACCCAGAAAATCTCCATGCGTGGTGTATGATAGGCCAGGAACTTCATGGGCCGCCTTTGCTATTCTCTATCTCAGTTCAGGGCATTGGTGCACAACGCCAACACAGTCATAATTGTCCCCTACCCAAGTTCATTGACTGGGATCAAACTCAGGGAGGCAGTGGTAGAGGATCCATATTCTACCACTGGGGTATCCTCCCTTTAAGCATCAATCTAACCCATTTAAAAACAGTACAGACTCAATTCCCATCCTATACTATTGATACTCTAAAGCTAGCGCTTTGAGCTTAATAAGTAATATCATGGATTTTCTTTAAGCCCTATGCCACACAACACTTAGAATGAGCCCAGTTTTTGTAGTCAGATGAGTTGGACGATCTGCCTCATTTGAAAGAATTTAAAGTGGATTTACCACTCAAGAAACTGGAAGCTCATTTCCTGATTTCAATGAGAAGATTAAGAATATATCCAACCAATTTGATACACCTTCTATTACTACATTAAATGCGAATTAAAACTATATTTGGTTGACCTTATATTTGCAAATAGAATCTAGGTTTTCATGATAGTCAATAGCGGCGCCCAAAACTAATGTAAGATATGAACCATCTTTAAAGAAGTTGAAGATTGCTCTTAGCATGGCTTAAAGTTAACATTATGAAACAGCTGGTCTTGGAAGTACAATCAGCGAAGAACCTTACAGCGCTCTGCCTATAAGGGTTAAATCTTCAGGTAAGCTCTTGCCATAGTTTTTGATTTAAAAAATATCAAATTTTTTATTATTAAAAGCTCCTTAAGTTTTATATAAAATCACTAACTATGAAGAAGCTGACTTCAATATCCTTAGTCAGTCATTTCTTTACATTATTCTTGCTAAGAAAAGGTTTTTCTTAATAATTGAAACAAACTTTGTCACTGTTTCTTAAACTGATGGAGTGATTCATATCTGTTATCAGCAAATTATTAATTGTAGTTAGGCCTCTTCTCTCATCATCTATAAGAGTCAAGGTGTCCCTTTATGAGCATCCATTGGCTATGAGTTTTATCCTGGGAGCAGCATATTTTGAGAACTGGATTGTCTTTGATCTATCAGATGGGTTACTAGGAGAACTTTTGCTCTTGAGAAAAATCACATATTGAGCCTCAGGCGCCTCCTAAAAAAACATCCCTGAAACAAGGAAGATTTGAGTTCTTCTGGCCAATTTGACCTTTCAATAGATCACCACATAAAAGAAACAAAAAAGTCGCCTTCATTCAATTAGTAGCTAGAGAGGAGATCTTTGCCTATTGAAGGTTTCAATGACATATCAGAGCATGGCCTGCCTAAAGCCATTTCAAACATGTTTGCGCTTATCTCGCAAGATCTATTGGAGGGTCTATCAGAGGAATAAAAGGATTAATCTCTGTCCTTACTACATAAATACACGCAAATATTTGTGCCCAGTGATCATGATTTAGGGTGCGCAAACGAGATTACACCACATTGTCACCAGGGACGCCTGAATTATATGATCTTGGTCTATATGGTGTAGCTGAGCCAGCAAGAAGACATAAAATATAAAGTAAACTATTGAGGCAAGAAATGATTGTGCCATCTCGCAGTCCCTAGGAACATTATAAATTATTGTCAAGAAAAAAAAGATGGTTCCAACCATATAGTGATTGATAATCATCAATTATATAAAATATTAGTATTCCTGCCTATTATAAATGCTGCCATTGATTGCTTAGGAGGTACCAAGAATTCACTGATTTGTATATTATAAGGTGGCTCTGGCAGCTTGACCTTCAAAAGAAGAACAAGAAATATGTACCATTATCACATCCTATGGACTGTATCAGCAACAAGCGTATTTCAAGACCTGTGCACTGTGCCAACCACTTTTCAAAAAGTCTTGGATACCATACAATTTGATCTGAAGTTGAGCTACGTTTTAGTATAACTTTAATATAAAATATTTTCCTGCACCCTTACACAGCATCTAACCCATATAGATGAAGTCTCTAAGTGGATAGCCAAGACTCAGCTGAAAATTAAACCTAGTGAGCTTCAATTTTTTCAAGGCCCAAATGGAGTATCTTGGTCATATTGTCAATACTCAAGGGTACGCCCACAGCCCCAAAAGCTTGGTGCTATCAATTGTATGAAGACCCTGACCAAATGGGTTGTGAAGGTGTTTTTAGGGATTTTAAATTAATACTATCATTTATACAAGAATTTTCTTAGCTTAGCTTTGTTTCATTTAATATGAATAAGACTGTCTTTTAATGGTTTCCAGAATGTGAGGTCACCATCAAGCTAAAAGCAACTCTAACTAAGCACCAGTACTATGCTACCATAAAAACAGCGAGCCAATTATGTTTAATCTGATGCTTTTTCTGTGGCCATTGGATCAGTTCTCTCCTAATGCAATGAGTACAGGGAGGAGCATCCAGTAGCTTTTTGCAGCCATGTTTTTACTAAGCAAAAGAGAAACTATATGTAACAAACATAAGTGTTTAGCCATCATTTTTACACGCAAGCAATTCCGCCTTTACCTTCATTGAACTAAGTTTTAAGTAGTCACCAAAAACGCTCTTTTCAGAGGCTAAACAAACATAAGGAGCCTGAAGGACGGTTAGACATGTAGGCATTAAAGCTTCAGACTAAAGATTATAAGATAGTAAACAAATAAGGATCTTCACATCTAAACGCCAATAAACTTCTCTGGCTACCCATAATGTTTGTGCTGGCTCCTTATGAAGACCAACAACTTGATAAATCAGAAGCTTACAAGTACAATGATGTGAATATAACCATTAAATGCACCTTGTATTGATTATTGCTGAACACCAAAAATTGAAGCGGTATACTTTAAAATATTAGAAGTGATGATAAAAAATGGTTACACTCTTCCCCTCCAAAATAATCATCTATAAATCTGTAAGTATACTAAATTTTTGGAAATGGTGGACTGATTAGAAATTTAAGGAATGTCCATCAGGGCCACACCTGTGAGTCCATGAGATTTGATGCCCAAGACATCTTGATGAAGTGCCAAGAATGCCAACAATAACACCCTTTTTAAGACTTCCACCACCTATCAACTAATTAAACCCCACTGGTCTTAGAATACTATCTTGATTGACATTATTGGACCTTTGACTGCCAGAAATTCAATCAAAGGTACATTATTGTGGCCATTGACCACTTAACTAAGTGAGTCAAGGGTAAGTCCTTATAAGATATCAGAGCAGTCAATACTACTAAATTCATTTTGGAACACATTATCCATAGTATTGAGAATTAGGTTTGACCAGCCATATGTAATTGATTAATTAAAACACCCATAATGCCCTATTGACCTCACCCAATTATCTTATTACGCTTGTTGTATCCCTCATCGGGTTGAGTCTCACAGATCCGCCATCATATATTTGCTAGCAAGTTCTGAGTCAAAATAGGCATTTATAAATTAATTACTATATGATCCTTAATTTTTATTTGGGAGCATGCGACTGGAGACAACACATTTAATGGATGGGATAGGCAAGTAAATGGGAATATTTTTAAAGTGGGTTGCAAATAGATTGTTTGATGCTATTTTCAAAACCTTGGCATCGCGCCTTGCTGTGGGTTGTTGTTGGGAGAGGCCTTGGTTACCTCAGGTAAATGGGCTTTCCATAAACATGTTCGTTGCACCATGGAAAACTTGAACATGTATGAAGTGGCCCAAGATGCTACTAGTGCATGCTATTTCAGTAAAATGGCATCCTCAAACAGCCAGTAGCCAAAGTTTTTGTTAAGACTAAAGCGAAAGTTATTGACAGCCCTAGATGGGTCAGACCCTTGTGGGCTTGCAGCGGTAGCAACCCAGTTATTATGGATCGCCCATAACGCAAGGAAAAAAATTATCTTGTTGCAATCAAGATCACAATGCCGTGATCTGGCCTGGAAGAGCCAGTCCTTGGCTATGTGGTTGGGATTTATGGATCATAGCTATTCTAAGCGCACCACTTATTCCCAGACTCTTACCACTGATTTATATGAAACATACCTGTGGTGCAGCGAATATGCTTCACTGCACACTGTGAACTGCCTCTGCGTGGCATTTGAGTGCTCCCCTGTCTGAAAAAGGCATTCAGTGACTCTTCAATGCAGGGTTGTAATTTTGGGGTGGAGTACTCATTTATCATTCTTCAAATGGTATTGCGGAGCTCAGGAGGGTGAGTTATTCCTCAGAAATCCAGTGCCAGGATCGGCTGGATGCTTGAGCCCTTGAAATTTGCATTGCCTGGTGGCACTGTGTGCTGACCAAGTTTTAGAGTTTTCCATTTTTGCCCAAGGTGCATTTTTTAAGGTTCAAGTTTGATTCTTGGTGCAATTTTTGATACAATAATTTAAAGGAGCATTGCCTTGGCCTCTGGCGTCACGTCCCATAGCCCTAATAACCCTGGGCGTGAACCTAGCTAATTGAATAGGGTGGTTAGGGATCCTGGGTTCCTGAGGGCTAGGTTTCTGGCTATTTAGGTTCTTTCTGCAGATGCCCAAGGAGGTGGACCCTCTTCTTGTGAGGTCGCAGCAATGATCCATTTCATTAATATGTTTGTGGCGTTGCATTTAGGGTCTATTAATCCCATCCCGCCTTCAGAAGTTGGCCCCCTTAGTGTGGTAATCCTGGATGGGGGAGCATAAACACTAGAATCAAAAATTGTAGAATTTATGTGAGTTTTTTGAAAAATTTTTAAAGGCAATAGCATGTGCAGGGTACCAAATTATTGACAAGAGCATTGTATTGGCAAGGCAACATTTTCCAGCCAGTGATGTCTTCCTGAACTTCCACCTTGCCACTGTCCTTTAGATATCCTAAAGTAGCTTCTCTTCCACCTCTTGATTTTCTATATCCGCACTTGTGATGGGGATACTAGGTTTTTGATGGGTTCTTTGGGCAAGGCATCTGAAAGGGTGGTGGGATAAAGCTGGGTTTTTACACTTCTTACTTTGATTGTGTTTGTCACTTTTCTTTTTATCCTCTTGTTTATAGGGCCTAGGCTCTTATCATTTGATAGTACCAAGGCTTGTGATTTGGTTTTGGTGAGTTTGTCTTGGGAGGCTTTTTCATATAGGCTGATAATCTCCTTTACCTTTTTGGAATTCGCCTTGGAGGAGACCCCAACCACACAGTCATCTGCGAAGGCAAAACCTTAAGTGGTTTTTGCCCCTTGCACTCAATACCATCTAACTGTTTCTCTATCATCCATAAGAGAGAGTCAATTTTGAGGTTGTTCAGGATAAGGCTAAGCGGGTCCCCTTGATGGATGACTCTTTCTGGTGAAACAAAAGGTGAAATGAATTCAGACTCTAGAGTTGAAAAGGTGGACGACAGCTGATGGTTCGCTATCCATGAGATAAAGGATTTGGAGAAGCCCTGTTTGTGAAGTATTGTCGCCAAGTATTCCCAGTCTACTCTGTTGTATGCCTTAGCTTGGTCTAGAAAGCAGAGCGTGCCCTTGAAATCTCCTCCCAGTGTGTTTGTTACTTGGATGATGTTGTCCCAAATGCTCTTCCATGGAGCCAAACCATACTGTTGTGGGGAAATGCACTCCCTGGCTTTTTCTAAGAGACTCTTAGCCATTATGTTTCATACTATCTTCATTATCGCGTTGATAAGGGATATTGGGCACCAGTTGTTCAGGTCAGTAAGGTCCCCTTTTTCGTGGAGCACTATGTTATAGGCTTCTGCGCCTCCTGGGATCAATCTCCCCTCTTTCAGACTTGAGTTTGAGAAAGTTATCATGGGCTTCTTTATTACTTCATAGTGTACTTTATAGTACTCATATGGGATGCCATCTGGTCCTGGTGACTTGTTGGTAGGGAGCCTCCATAGGACCTGTGCTAGCTCATCCTCAGTTATGGGGTCAACAAGGTTGGCTAAATGCTCAGCGTGGTTGGGACAGCATTGATTAAGTAGTTCCTAGAAGCTTCCTCTGTTGGGGCTGCCTTATACAGTCCTGAGTAGTAGGAGTGGGTGATGGATGCTACCTCTTCTGGGTTGCTAGTGGTTTGGCCTTCGCAGATTTAGAGTTTGGTGAGACTGGCATTTTTTGACATCATTTTGTAAGTCTGATAGAGAAACTTGGACGGTTGATCCCCCTGAACAGTCCATCTGGCACCTTCTTGGAGGGCCTTTATGTGCATTTGGAGTTGGTTATGTTTCTAGATAAATAGTGTCTGTTTCACCCAATCTCTAGCCCACTGTGGTGAGTAGCCGCTATGTGGTGGGTATCTTTCCAAATGGTTTAATGTTTTCTGAGCTTTGAAAAGTTCTGCTATTTTTTCCTTGTGAGAACGTAGGCTGCGTGGCCTGGAACGGATAGAATTTCCTTTTTTGACTTTTGCCACTGCTGCCATAAGGTTTCAGAGTCAGTGCATTTGGCTATTTCATCTAAATGTCTTTTTGTATAATCTTTTACTTGGACCAGATTCATGTTCTTTGGCAGCATTCTTTTCCAACGTTGGTTTTTGAGCGGTTCTTACTTTGATTTGATACTAATCTTCACCATTCTGTGGTCTGATAGATGTATGTCAATTGTCGCAAAATCTTCAGCTTGTGAGTCCAATGACACGGATATGAGTATCCAATCCAGTATAGTGGCGCTTATTAGTTGATTAACTACAATATTTGGCCGCGTCAAATTTGGAAAGTACGATTTTGAGAATGGCTTGCATCTATAAGGCCTTTTGTTATCATTAATTGCTGTAATTGGTTCAATCCTATCGGCGGGTTTATGAAATTTGGCCATCTGTCACAAGTTCCATCCAGCTCCAATTGAAGTCCCCTAAGTAAATCGTTTCTTATGGAAGGTTCAAGTCAACTAGGCTGCTCAGAAACTCTTCCTTTTGTCCTCTTCAATAGGGGCATATACTGAAGCGGCCTGATATGATTGGTTCCCCTATTTGAAGGCCAGAACTAAAACCCTTTTTTTTTAAGTTAGAGTAGTAGTTGGTGATTGTGATGGCAGCTGATGCTTTGACTAAAAATCCACAAAAGCTGGTCCAGAATGTTTGCAAAGGGAGAAAGAGCATGGACCACTCTTCCTCTTTTCCAGTGGTGCACTTGCTCTCCTGCAAGGCAAGCACGTCCACCGGTGGGTTTAGAAGGAGCCCTCATTTCTTATCCAGATACTTATCAAATGAGAGTCATGCTATGTTGAGAGTCCCAATCATTAGCAAGCCCAGCATATCTTCTATGACTGAATAGAGCCAGATTGACCCTGTGCAGCTGAGGTGGCTTGCTTGTATCTAGACCTAGTCATAAAACCCTAGTAAATGGTTTGAGCTGGTGATGTACTTTATTACCATTCTGGCGGCATAGAGTTCCAATTTGGGTTCTCTGTACAGTGAGCACTGTGGTCCTACATATTGCTGAGGTTTGAGAAACTGGTGGTTTGAAATACGAATTTTTTGACTGGTACTTGAATGGGTTGGGCTAAGTTTTGTACAGGTAGGAATTGTGCATTGTCCATTTCTGATTAAAATTCCCATTGCTCATTAACTTGCGGCTGATGGGCTGTCTTAGGGGAGGTTATACTAAAGAGGTGCTCTTGTTGTTGTTCAATGTTGCGCTTGGCCACTTCCTCCCAAGCTGCTGCTTCCTTATTCTCCTTCTTCTTCTGCTTGGCCTTATCCGCCGCCTTTCTGGTAATCTTCGCTTCTTTACGCTGCACTGGGAAGACTGGTTGGACCACCTCATAGTTAATTTTGTGATCCCTAGAGGCGGGCTGATAATGCGTCCTACTGATCTATATCCTTCAGACTTTCTTCACACTCAATAAACTTTATTATCTCCCATGTAGCCGGACAGGCATTGTGTTTATGCCCTAATTTGTTGCAGCTTGTGTATATGGCTGGCTCTTTTATGGGCGGACTGAGAAAGGGCGAGACTGATTCCCTTTGGTCTAAGATGCACGCTTTTTGTGGGATTGTAATGATGTCACCATCAGCATCCATGCCTGGGCGTATCATTGCTACAGCCTTGTCTGTAGCCAGGTGGGGCAAGAGACGGTTTTTCTCCAATTCAAAATAAATTAGTTCTCCATATGTGCTCAGGCCACTTGCTAGCGATACCTCCAGGTAGTCCAATTTTCAGTGGTTGTGAGTCCTTCTAGTACTACAAACAAGTTTTCATCATCCTAAAAACAGATGCGTGAGATTGGGATATTAAGTAAAATTTTCAGGCTCCTTGCCTACTCTAAGCTTAGTGTAGGTGACTACAAATCGGGCAGCTATGGCTGCATCCGCGGCCTCAGCAGTAGTAAAGCCAAGGTCCAAGGTAAAATTGTGAATTTTCAGTCAAGCTTACAACTTCTGGGAAGCGTCCTGGGATAGCCTGACATACTGTTTCATATTGTAGAGGTTCCTCAACGCCAAAATTAATGCACACACCAAATTCACATGAGGTCTTGGGAGATGCGTGGCTGATGTTGCCAGTTCAGAGAAAATCTTGGACCATCTTGAGATAGTCACTGTTTGAGACATAAGGTCCCTTTTTTGCACTACGGTTAAAGTTGAGCAACTGGGCCTTCTAGCCCATGATGTTCCACTTCATCGCTGCTGCATAGGTATGTGAGTTCAGTGGATTTAGTCGCTTTGTCCTCCCCTGATTGGACAGTACAATCAAGACAAGTTATTGGTTGAAACAATTTAATCACCAGTAAAAAATTGATGCTTATGGGAAAGAAAAGCCCCTATATGATCCTTACTTTCTACAAATTGATCCCTATTGATTTGTTGACTGAATGCTTAGTTCCCCAAACCAGTTATATTCATATTAATAAAAGATTACTAGAATTACTCAAATAAACACTACATCCAAAGATGTACCTGACGTTAAATAAAGGACCAGTAAGATGTACCGGAGTTAGACAAACAATCATCCATTTTCAGCAGCAATGTGGATAGCCTATTAATGGACTATAAACGTGATATGGTAAGAGATATAAGATCCATTGTAGATTTACTCACTATAGACCAGGGTATAAATTGTAATGGTCATGTATTGGAAAGGGGACAAACGTGGTAATGCATTATTTTATATATTTTCATCAGTGGAAAATTTATTTACGTTAATGATGGGTGTTAGAACTCACAAAGCGGTTGCAAAAAATTGAATAATTTAAACTATATCTCCTCAGCATACAAATGATTCGATTCCTGACTCTAAGTTAACAAAGGTATTAGCCCCTGAATTATCTGACATAAGAAAAAGTTATCTGGATGCCTTTAAAACCAAGGTTACAAAGAAGACATCTTGTTGGTTCTGAAAAACTACCATGACACAAAAAGAAATTTCACCAAGTGCCTCTTCCTCAGGCCCAAGAATATGTTAATTGTCAGTTTACTATGTTAGTCCCATGCGAAACAAACCCTGTCACCCTATAAATATCCTAAGCTTAAAATATGCAAATTATTGTTTTTTGCTTATAATCTTTAAATAAACTATCTATAATCAGGATTTTATTGTTATTAAGCAAGCCTTGGTCATCTCAGTGGTTCTGGACTCTTGCTGTATTTTATTAAAGATAACCACATGTAATTCTGAGCAGCTTTGAAGCCTACCATTCACCTGGTCCTGCTATCTACAGTGCTGACAGAAACTGTGCTCCCTCATAGGCTTCTGAGTTGCCATTAAAGAGCGAGGATATAAAAGAGATTGAAGATAGTCCTGAACAAGAAAATTCCTAGGATAATGGAGTTAGAAGCATTATCCAATAAATCACCAATTTTCGCTTTAAAGTAGTAACACCAGTCCTAGCTACTCTTAACTTTATGGCTAATGTAAGTCCTGGGGAACGTCCCCTGGCTCTTGATTGGGCTATATACCCATTCCCAAATAAAAAGACACTGAAGAGGATGGCGGTACCCCTTGCTACTTGGGGCAATCTCGCTCACATAGTAGATGAGCGATGAGTAACAGCTCTTCCGCTTTGGATCCCACCCCCAGTACCCACACTCACCTTGGCAGAACTATTGTGGGGAATTAGCAAAATCTGCACTGAGATTGTCAAATTTTAAATTGGCCAGATCTAATTTGAGTGGCAATCTGGCCAATGCCCAAATCTCAAATAGCTGGAAAGGCATGAAGACTGAGGTATCAGCTGGAATGCCCAACGGTTCCAATTTGATCAATAAGCTGATAGAACTAACATCGGGCACCATTGATGAGGGTTCAAAGCCCTCTGTTGGCAATTTGGGCATTGCGGCTGATGTGATGCCATTGACCAAATGGATGGTTCAGCGACTGAGTGTGGGCGGGTTGGGCGTCCTGAACCTGTTCCCAACCAAATGGACCCACCCCTATGTGGGGTGGCCTTGAGGGATTCCCATCGCTCATTGGGCCAAACGCCATTGTGCCAACTGTCAGAAACATAGCTGAGCCCCAGTTTGGACGTTTGAGGTTGAATTGACAGCAACTCAGCCCACCTCCAAATTTTGCAATGTTGGTTCTCAGGGAACAAACCCATCCCATTCCCTAACAATTCACCAGTTAAGTCAAAAATTGTGGGACCTCATCCCAGCTTGTCACTACCCCAATTGACCACTATTTAATCAGTTGCATAGCACTGAGAAAATTGTTGGTCAATTTTCTTTCTTTCCTTCAATAAAAATTTTACCATAAAACTCAACAATTATTATTTTTTTCTTCTGACCGCATCCCTGATGGCATTTCCCTGGTGGCCTGTCAGTCCATATACCAGATGGACTCTACCAGTACTCTTGGTCACAATGGCCCCCTCCGTCATCATTTAGGTCCAGCGAGTCCAATATTTTTGGCTTTACTACCCCATTATCATTAACTTTCATCAGCAATACACGGGGATTTTGTGGCTTATGTCCACCAATTGCAAGAGAGAGTCTGTCTCCTCGCCACCTCGGTTGAAATGGCTCCATATGCCAATGATCTCATTGAGACTATCACAGTGATTCCACCCCCTGCAGCAAGACCCCCTGGGTTGGGAGTGGGTTCAGTGTGGTTCATCATTGGGATTATTCTCACAATGTTGCTGCACCTACATTTCGTCATCTAATGCCCAGCTCCATATCAAGTCATCTAGTTGGCAATGCCTCTGGCATTCTGGATTGCTTTTTGGGTTCTTATGCATCCCAACTGACAGGCCAGTCTAAACTTCTTCTGCCGTTTCCATGACATAATTTACCAATCATTATTTCAGCCACTTCTGCCTTGGTTTTCAAACTGGGCGCCACAGTGGTTAATCTCTACCAAATGAATGTACAATAAGTAGTTTGCTGTTTGTTGTTTGTTTGGTCACTTTCCAACTTTGGGAGAAGTATCCGCTCTACCTTGTGAAATCTTCTTCAAAACACCCAAGCTGCGCAGATTGTGTCTTTTCCTCCTTCCTCCAGCCCGGAGGAAAGATTGAGTGTCCCCTCCCAGGAGATCACCAATCAAGTTCTCGATGTGCTCGCCAAAGTGCAAATGTGTACAGTGATTGCACTTAATAACGCTTCTCCATTATCTCATGCCCAACAAGGGCTCACGTTGTTAGACGCTGTGGATGGGGATGCCCACCGTTGGGTGAGAGGTCTTTTGCGTTCTTCCTCACAAGCAGGAGACTCCACCCCACTGATGGCTGTCATGTCAGCCGCCCTGAAACCCCCTGAGTCCCAATCAGACCACTTATTCAGACTGATCTATGCCATGGCTGAAGCTCCTAGTTTGGGTTCTTTGATTTCTACCTTTCGTGAACTGGCCCCCGCGTTGAGTCTATCTATTGATATGCTTCAGGCAGTCTTTAGATCAGGCTTGGATTCAGGTTCCACTCATCACGTGGTCTGGTCTACCATTCCAGGTTCAGTAGATCAAATATGTGCCACCGCAACTACTATCAATGCCTTACCCCGCCATGTTTCCCGTTATCAGAAGGGGAATTTTTATGATAGGATTACCCAATGAAGACGCAGTTGACGCGCCTGTCTCAAAATTAGTGGTAAACTTTGGTACCAACCTTGCCATAACCCCCGAGTCTGAGTTGGCAGTTACAGAGTTAACTATTAATGATTATGTTCAAGCCCAGATGGCTGAAATTGTTTCCCCCGACCTTGTACTTCCAATTTTTGCTCCAGCAAAGGACCCCAATCTTACCCCCGATATACCCATTATTTCTTCAGTCACAAATGAGTTAGTCAAATCTTCCAATAAACAGAATCTTGCTTATTTCCTTGTGCCTATGAAGATCAGTGTCAGCCCACATCATGTCTCCTTCGAAGCTCTGGTAGATACTGGAGCTGCAGGGAACTTCATGAGTGTTGAGTTGGCACAACAATTTGAAATTGGAAATGAATGTGGGCTCCTCAGTAATGGTGGCCTCATCTGCTTACCAGTCCTCATATGTCATTTGATAACCGGTACCCTTTTCAATCCACCAGTTTAACTTCTGTGATCATTTTTTGGCTATGCCAAACTTGGTGTTTCCGGTAATCTTAGGTGTGGAGTGGTGGCGCCAACAGCATGTGAAGATTCAATTAGAGTCTAATACGTTGTCATTTACCAATGATGATTCAGAGGGAGAGTTCCCTCTGATCAACACCCTCGAGAAGATACAAGGAACCAGCTCTATCACTACCCTGGTTACTTCAGCGGGCATTCTGGCCAATTTTCTTGAAAGCTTAATGTGATATCAGAGAATCTTCGACATGGAAAAGGTGGATCGCCTGCCTAAGCACACTAGGTACAAATGTGGGTTTCAAACAACCGTGGAGTTGGTGAGCATCAACTGTCCGTTGTATCCCCATACAGCGGAGGAAGAAGTTGCACTCAATACCTGGTTGAACGATATGTTGAAAAAAGGTTGGTTGTTCAAAGAGACCTCACCCATCGCCTCCCCCATCATTTTTGCCAAAAAATTGAATGGTTCTCTCCATCCCTGCGTGGATTATGGTCATTTGAATAAAATAACAGTTTCTGATCCCTACCCATTGCCTCTGGAGAAGACAATCGGCCAGGCAATTGCCAAATCCCATGTGTTCTCAAAACTGGATCTGGTTAACACTTTTAACCAATTTTGGGTAATGGAAGGACAGGAATGGTTAACCGCAATCCAAATGAAGTGAGGCATATTTCAATCTCATGTAATGCCCTTTGGAATGAAGAATGCTCTCGCTAAATTTCAACAGATGATTGACAATGTACTGGGTGCCCTCCGGTTTACTTGTGCAATTGCATACATTGATGATATCCTAGTTCCCTCCCCAACTCCCAAAAAACACGCTATTGACTTGGAAGCAGTGGTCACCTTACATAAAGCAGGGTTGTTCCTCAAAGCTTCCAAGTGTGAGTTTTACAAGGAGGAAGTTACTTTCATCGGAAACCTGGTTCTTAAAGAAGGTGTCACAATCCCTCCCAACAAGTTAGATGTGATCTGAGAATGGCCAACTCCAACTATGCAGAAACAACTTCGGAGTTTTTTGGGAACTATCATCTTTCTAAAAAAAAATTTCTCCAGCACTTTCCCAGTTGGCCGCACCACTCCACCCCCTTTCTGGGAAAACGTACCATTTTGTTGGATGCCCAAATGTCAGCATGCGTTCAAATTGATCAAGGAAGTGTTTGTGTCTCCGCCTATCTTGAAACACGCCAATCCCACCAAACCATATATTGTTGCATGTGATGCCTCAAAAGTAGCAGTGGGAGTGGTGTTGCTTCAGGAGCATGATGGTTTAAAACACCTGGTCACTTACTTTTCCCAGAATTTCATAGCCACAGAGCAGTCTTGGGGTCATATATGACAAGGAATTGGCAGCTGTTGCATGGGCACTAACTCAAAGGTGGTATCTATTGCAGGGTGCCCACCATGAATTAATGGTCCACATGGATCACCAGGCCCTTTTGTATTTCTGCAAATCCCAAAAATTGGTGCATCGGCAGGCCCAAACCTATTGGGACCTGTGCAGTTTTAACTTTAAATATGAATTTATTAAAGGTGCTCTCAATGTACTTCCCAATTTACTAAGCCGCAGTCCCGCCCACTGTCCCTCAGAATCTGAGGAAGTGGATCTCATTACTGTATTTCCTGCTGCTCATATTCTGTCAATTGTTCCTCCCGTTGTTTCCTCCATAGCATTGGCTGCCCGACGCCCCATTATTGGCTCAGGTTTTAGCTGGTCAAATGGCCTGCCCTGAGGGAATGGAGTTGGTCAAGCAGTTGGTTCACTCGAGTCACAAACACTCCCTATACTCCTTAGAAGAGGGACTCATTTACTTCTGTTCTCATGTTTGGGTTCCTCCCTCCTTCCAGTTGGAGGTATTCCATGCACATCATGGTCCACCCACAGTTGGACATTCCAGTAACAAGAAATGCATCAATCTGATCAAATGAACCTTCAATTTGGCGGGATTGACCAAAGAGGTCCCAGCTTGGATCGCCAATTGTGTTACTTGCACTAGGGCCAAGTCAAATCGCTCCAGAAAAAATGGCCTCCTACACCCCTTACAGCAGGCGGAAGGTCCATGGGCCTTAGTGTCCATGGACTTTATCATTGACCTCCCCTGTTCTAATGGGTTCACAGCGGTGATGGTAGTGGTGGATCATTTCACAAAATCTTCCCTTTTATCTCTTGTACTTCCACAATTACGTCGGAAGAAACTGCCCATCTTTTCATATGTCATGTGTTTTTGATGTTTGGTCTTCCCCAGGAGATCATCAGTGACTGGGGTTTACAGTTTACCGCGCAGTTTTGGAGTGAACTCCTATTGATCCTGAAAATATCCCCCTGTCAATCCAGGGCGTATCACCCTCAGTCCAATGGACAGACTGAGCGAGTTAATAAAGTCCTTGAACATTACCTGCGTTGCTATGCTGCAGCAGCGCAGGATACTTGGGCCAATAACTTGCCCCTTGCTCAATTTTCTTATAATAATGGGACCCATGTGTCCACAGGGTTTTCCCCTTACAAAGCAACGTTGGGTTATAAATCCTTCATTTTTGGTCAAACCGTGCTTGCAGCCTGAGGTTCAAGCTGCCGCGGATCACACTGCCCATATCCAATCAACTTAAGCTTTAGTGCGGAAACACTTCACTAAAGCCATTGACGACTACAAGCAATTCACAGATCATAAGCGCCTTCCAGGTCACGACTTTATGGTGGGTTCCTACATCATGCTTGATACCCATCATTTACAAATTCAAACCCCTTCCCACAAGTTCACCAGTAAGCGCTCAGGCCCCCACTTAGTGGAGGAGGTATTGGGTAATGAGTTGTTATGACTGAAGCTTCCTGCACATTGGAAGCAGCACCCTGTTTTCCATGTTTCCCAGCTGTTGCCCTTCAAGGGTGCAATTCCTATGGAACTAGAACCGATCATCATCGATGATGGGGAAGAAGCTGAGGTAGAGGCCATCCTGGCATCTCAGAAGTCGCGACATTCCATCCAATATCTAGTGGCCTGGAAAGGGTATCCGGCCTACAAAAATAGTTGGGTGAAAGGCGCATGATTGTGCGAATTGCATGGACCTGGTCGAAGCTTTCCATATATCCCACCTCAAGGCTCCCGCCCCCCCAGAAAGTCGTGATGATTATGGCTATCAAGTTACCCAAAGCACACAATAATGTGGCTCTGGTGCAGTTTCCTGGTGGTGGTGCTCTTCCTTTGGAAAAGAAAAAAGGTAATGTAAGTCCCAGGGAACGTCCCATGGCTCTTGATCAGGCCATCTTCCCATTCCCAAATAAAAAGACACCAAAGAGGATGGCGGTACCCCTTGTTACTTGGGGTGATCTCACTCACATAGTAGATGAGCGATGGGTAACAGCTCTCCCACTTCAGATCCCACCCCCAGTACCCACACTCAGCTCAGCAGAACTGTTTCATAAAATTAGCAAAATCTGCTCTGAGATTGTTGAATTTAAATGGTCAGATCTAATTTGAGTGGCAATCTGGCTGATGCCCAAATCTCAAATGGCTGGAAAAACATGAAAACTGAGGTATTGGCTGGAACGCCTGACAGTTCCAATTTGATCAATAAGCTGATAGAACTAACATTGGGTGCCATCAATGAGGGTTCAAAGCCCTCTGTTGGCGATTTGGGCATTGTGGCCGATGTGATGCCATTGACTGAATGGATGGTTCAGCGACTGAGTGTGGGCGGGTTGGGCGTCCTGAACCTGTTCCCAACCAAATGAAGCCACCCCTATGTGGGGTGGCCTTGGGGGATTCCTGTCGCTCATTGGGCCAAATGCCATTGTGCCAACCATCAAAAATGTAGCTGAGCCCCAGTTCAGATGTTTGAGGTCAAACTGACAGTGACTCAGCCCACCACCAAATTTTGCGATGTCAGTTCTCAGGGAACAAACCTGACCATTCCCGAACAATCTTCCAGTTAGGTCAAAATTGTGGGACCTCATCCCAGCTTGTCACTACCCCAATTGACCACTATTTAATCAGTTGCATAGCACTGAGAAAATTGTTGGTCAATTTTCTTTCTTTCCTTCAATAAAAATTTTACCATAAAACTCAACAATTATTAATTTTTTCTTCTGACCGCATCCCTGATGGCATTTCCCTGGTGGCCTGTCAGTCCATATACCAGATGGACTATACCATTAATCTTGGTCACAATGGCCCCCTCCGTCATCATTTGGGTCCAGCGAGTCCAATACTTCTGGCTTTACAACCCCATTATCATTAACTTTCATCAGCAATACACGGGACTTTTGTGGCTTATGTCCACCAATTGCAAGAGAGAGTCTGTCTCTTTGCCACCCCGGTTGAAATGGCTCCATATTCCAACGATCTCATTGAGACTATCACAGTGATTCCACCCCCTGCAGCAAGACCCCCTGGGTTGGGAGCGGGTTCAGTGTGGTTCATCATTGGGATCATTCTCACAATGTTGCTGCACCTACACTTCGTCATTTCCCAATGCCCAGCTCCATATCAAGTCATCCAGTTGGCAATGCCTCTGGCATTCTGGCTTGCTTTTGGGTGCTTATGCATCCCAACTGGCAGGCTAGTCTAAACTTCTTCTGCTGTTTCCATGACAGCTAAATACAGAGGTGAATTACCTCATGTAAACCAAAGAAACTATATATTAAATATTGCCAACCTTGTCTTGATTGTATAACAACTGCTTGATGTGTTTTTTCGCCTGAAGGGTCTTTCATCTGGGTCAAAGCATCAGCTGTTACATCCACTATGAAAGAACTATACTTAGCACCTAGTTTGACCACCACTAATGTGGGAACCACGTAGATCAATATTTACAACTTCATCCACCCAACCATCTATCACATTATTTAAATTTTAGGATTCCATCACTAAGGATACTGTAACAGTTAGGCCTGATTTAATTCCTTCACTTATTTCTTATGAATTTTACTAATCTAAATCTTCATTTTATCCTATATAATCAAAACGCTAAGAATCAAATGAAACATCTAATTAACAAATATGATGTCATATTACTCTATCAAGTGAAGGAGCCTTTAAGTATTTACAGAATCAACACACACCCCAAGTGGATGCAGCCATATCTGAAGCTTACCTTCAAGTCAGACAGAATACTGGTTCTCTCTTTAATCATATCCACAGCCTAAAAAACAGTGGGGACAATGTTTTGCACAATTTAAGGAAGCCTTACTTCAATCCAATCCTGTCACGCAAGGCCCTGTTGGCCCTCAAAGTCCCTGGCTATCAAGGTCCTCCTAGACCAAGGGGACCTGCTTGAATCCATGAGCCTCAAGGGGATAGTGGACCTATAAAGCCCCTGGGATTAATTGGGCCTTTGGGCATCTAAGGGGATATTGGGGTCTCTGGACTGCTAGGCCACCTGGGGATGTTGGCCTTCCCAAGCCACCTGTAATGGAAGAACCTCCTAGCCAGCAAAAAAGAACCTGGCCTTTCTGGCCCTCCTGGACCTACTGTGACAGAATCTGAAGATAACAGTTCTTGATACTTAATTTATTTTTTTGAGGCAAGCTGAACAGGGGACAGACATTAACAAAAGAGATAAAGAAAGAAAATATCAACATGAAACCTGATCAAGGTCAACTCCATCAATGATAATTTTCCACCTCCAGATCAAGACTTGGATTTTTCTGGTTACATCATGGTTAAGGTTTTCATGTTATTAGACCTACTAACCGCCAATAGCTTCCTTCATCTGGCACCCCAATTGATGTGCAAAGGGTGGGAATTGAACTCGCAACCTTCAGGTTAGTAGCCATATGCCCTAACGACTAAGCTTCCACCCTTAACGCTTCCAATCCTAATTAGTAAAAAAATTCAGAATCAGGTAACCCAACTTGAATCCCAGGTTGTATCTATCGCTCATGGCTGTGGTGTAGACCTTAAAGGTTGCTTTCCTGACCCCAATTTTACCTTGTAATACTTACCTGATGGGCTTAAGAATGTCAGTTTTTCTCCCAATTGCACAAGTTAAATTATCCCTCATTGATGACTGTCTTATTCAACTTAACGCCATGTCAAAGTCATTAGGTAGAGAAAGTCTCCAATAAGACCACCATGAAAGCCCAGAAGATAAGTTGCAAGGGCTCAAGGAGAAATCTATATACAATGCCACCGTTACCACAGTAATGAGTCAGTATACAGATACATAGAACAAAGTCAACAGTATAAGAGCTCAGTTTGATCAAATGTGACCCTCTGAATATAACAATACCAAGTCCTCATTTTAGCTTATATTGCACCACTGAGTATAACTTTTTATCAACACCTGTTTCTATTAACTTTAAGCCTACGTTTAAGAAAAACTACAACATTTTGTAAAGGAAGTATACAATATTCTTATAAAGCTATGAGAGTGCCATGGAAGAGGCTACCAATTGAAAAATATTAGCATCTAACTGCTTAAGTAAACGCCTAAGAAATTATGGTCATTCACCTGAAGAATAGTCAAAACTGAAACCAAATCAAGACCACATTGATAAAGGAGTTTGGGAGTGATAAGACCAAGTCCTCACAGAAGCAGGGCTTCATGGGTATTCACATCAAGCATAGGGAATCACCAATTAACTTTGACAATTGCTTTACTATGAGGCACAGAACTTGGTTGCCTGTGACCTTATTACTCTAAATGATGCCATTAATGCTGTCATGTCTGCCTTGGCATCTCGTCCTGACTTGCAGTTACATATTGGCACTTTAAATTAACACTTCTCAAGCATCTTAGAAATCAAATAGGCTTTCATCAAAATCCCCGCCAGTCTTCTCCAGAAGGCCTCCAAGTCCAGCTTCTTGTATAAATGATGCCCCAGATTAACTCTCTTCAAAAGAAGGGGCTAATAAGAAGAATATCAGCGCACTAACTGTGGAAAACGCTGGAATACCGCTGAAGAATGTTACAAGATAATCGCCAATGAGGGTTGATAACCCCATTAACATGAAGGGAGAGACTCTTCGTGTTAGAACCACCTTACAACTCAACCATATACTTCTTGTGGTATTATTTCATCTGCCCTTTCTTCTAAAAACACCTTAAAGATGTCTATTAAAAAGACAGTGATTTGGATTATGCTTATTCCCTCTGTATTCCCCCAACTTCTTTCTTTACCCTACAACCATAATTTGGGGACTCATTTACTAAGGTGGAAATTTTAGTATGCAAACTTAAATTTCAAGCTATTGCTGGCACAAGATGCCCAGTAATTGTCATATTTTCCAAACTGGTCAGTCAAATTAAAGTTGAGCCTGACCTCCAACTTAATGACGTGTATAAGATGGCAGGCCCCATTGCACTAGATCACTTGGCATTTATTTGGCCTTACTCATGTTTTTGAGAAGCTGACTATTAAGGCCCCTGCTGTGGTTCTTGACAATCACAGAGCTATGACTTATTATTAGGTATGAAATATCTGCATGAGCACTCCAGGATTATTACCCTATCTGAATACTATTTAACTATAGCTAGGCTTTGGGTACCACTTATCTTCCAAACAACCATAACCAATAAGGAAAACCCTGATAAAAGAATCTGCCTTATGAAAACAGACCAAACTCCATACAGAATCGAGTATTATGTAGTTGGACCTCAAGTAAAAATGTTTCCTCAATCCGCTGAAGCACGGGAAGATATACTGTTATATGCTCCATCTCAAGTTGTAGTCCCAGATCAGGAGAAAGTTATAGTAATACCTGAATCCAAGTACATATACTCCCTGTCATATACTAGAAGTTCGCAGGTAGACAATCCATTTATAAATGAGATAAAGCTCCACTCAGACATTCTGGTTTTAGCCTTACCAGGGGCCATCTCAGTTTTTAGGTAATTTGACTTTGTACTATCAACCTTAGGGGAAAGGACCCCATAGCTTATATTTGCTGTTACCCATTGATGAATTGCATAGCATGCATAAATTTGGTACTAACCCAGGATTTTTGGAATTGAGGCTTCTCATACTATAGCCATCATTGAACATGATATTGGATTGGATCCCGCTAGAACCTAACAAGAGGCCAATAAGCAACTCTTGATAAAAATCTCATTATTTATCCTTTTAAAAATTTACTGGTTTTATCTATTATTGGCAAACAACCCCAATAAACTTATTAATGCACAGGTTTAGTTTCTTGTGCACTTTGTCTGCGTTGTATATTATATTATATTATTAATTGATAATAGTATGATGACTATTAGCCATAGTTGAGTTAAATTCTTATATCTTGGCCCAACGCTTGGCCAGTATTCCCGCTTTTAATACTTGAAATTTCATGATCTAGGGATTTATTTTCTTGTTCTGTCCAACCCAATCTTCTCTGAGATTCCCTGGTGACAGTCTCTTCAGTCCAACACACAGTTGGCAGAAATCCCTGATTGTTCCTCCTTCTTCTCTAGATCCCCCGCTCAGATCTTTACTCTTTTCACTAAGAGTCTCTCAATTATTGCACACAGCAATAATATCCTTGAGAAGAATAGAGAAATGGAAGGCTAATAATAGTTTACTACTTAAACTATTCACCAAATGAAAACTATTGAACTATATTTTAACTGTTCTGGTAAATACTGTTTTCATAAATGCTGTTTTTTATTATAAGTAAATCCTAGGGAATTTGTAGTGGGGATTCAGTCGTCTAACCCTTAGTTGAAACCTCTTTGATGAAATGGCATCTGTTGCCGTTGAATCACCCATCCTCATCTTGGCAGCAATGGTCTTCCTTATCCTGGTTAGGATTCTGTCATTGGACATCCTCGAGACCTAAATGGAAAGAGTCAGAAAACGTGTCCCTAACGTTTTCCTCTTGATCCAAGTGAACCAAACTTAATTGGCTAGCGACCTGCTTAGGTTATAGACTTATTACCCATTAAGGCAGGTCATGCACCAACTGATTGATTTGCTAGTTGCAGGTGGCATCACTCGCCTCACAATTTGCTACTCATTCCAATCAGTTGGTGATGAAATCTGACCAATCCCAAATGGTACACCTGATAGTTAATCACTATCAGATTCCCCTATCTCGTTGGCAACTCAACCCAATGAGATCTTAAGTATTCATCCAGATTGATCCCCAATGGATAAACCAGGCGAATTTCCTAAAATCCCCCAAACATAGTTACTCCAAAATTCAGGACAACCAATTTTCCAATTCACCTCGCATTAGAGAATTATCCTCTAGCGATTCCTGGTAATCTAGCGGGCTAGGAATATGGGAAAAATCCCAACAATCCTTCTGGGCCTTACAATTTTGGAAACTAATTGGAGTGACGCATTGGATAGATACTGGAGATGCCTCACTGATATAGACCAAAACTTGGCAAAAATATAAAGTGAAAGAAACCCAAGTAATTATTGAATTAAAAACTTTTTAGAGGCTGTTCTATTATAACTTTCACAAAGCCCTTGGGCTTTGCCTCTGCTGATAGTGAAAAATAAAGATATGACCCATTGCATGATGATTGGTTATTGCAAGCTGAATACAAACACCCATAGAGGACAGCTAAGTCTTACTTAGGAATGAGATCCCTTTCAGATGCTGGCCAGCTCGCAGCTCTTCTCTGCTATGGATTTAGCAAGCGGATACTGGAAAAAAGACCTTTCCCAAGAGTATTGAGAGAAGTGCGCCCTCATAGCTAAAAAGGCCTATTCAAACCAACTCAAATGCCACAGGGGCTGTGCAACGCCCCTGCTACATTCCTGTGAGCTATGGATAGCATCCTAAGGAACCTGAAGATATCCTGTGTACTGTGTATTTAGGCAATAATAATCTTTTTCCCAACCTTTGGCTTCTATCTCAATCATTTATGTTAAGTATTCAATAAACTATGGTCAGCATTCTCTAAATTAAAAACTTTTAAATTGCACATCCTTTACAGTGCAAATTGGGCTTTTTGGGCATAAGTTAACTAACAAAGGTATCCTGCCACTGCCAGATAAAGTTATGACCATACACAAGACGTTCCTCCTAAATTTTTGAGGGACACCAAGGTATTTTTGGGGATGATCAGTTATTTACCAATTATCCCTCATTTTGCAAACTCACAGAGCCCTTAGTCTTTCTTTTTTAGAAAAACGTGCCTTTCCACTGGGAGTCATCGCAAGAGAAAGTCTTTGATACCTTACAATTGGCATTAATTAAATCTACTGTGTTAACACATCCCAGTTTTATAAGCCTTTCCTGCTTTCTACCGATGTAAGTAATGTTGTCATTGGTGCCATTCTGGTGCAACTTGGTAACAATTAAGTAGACCACTTAATCACATATTTTAGCAAGACTCCCAAAGCTGAACAGAACTATAGCATCACTGAGCGCAAGTGTTTATAGAAAATATTAACCATTAGGTATTTTTACCTTCCTTTATAGGACACACTTTACTGCAATATCTGCTCAAGCCTCACTTTATTGTTACAACAGATGCGTGATCCTGATGGCTAATTAGCCCAGTGGCTTTATGATTACAAACTATGATTTTTTGATTGTTAATTCACCAAGCGCCATCCACCAAAACGCTGATGGTCTCTCCTATTTTATCAGTCGTTACAGTTCTATTTGATGAAGAGGTCCTCCTATATGGCCTCATTTTTTGTTCCAATTTGTAGCCATTAGAAATTCTTGAAATCCAGAGAAAACTTAGTTTGTGAGAGGTCAACACTCAAATGATGGATGGCATGCTCTATGACTTAGTAAAGAAAAGAGGTTCTCTTATGTCCGCCCCTTTGATCAAACTGAGGTCATTATGGAAGGGCATATTGGTACTGGACATGGTGCAGTACAGAAAAAACCAATGGTTGAAATCTCAATATTTTTGGGATGGAATGCTCAGCTCGATCCTAGACATTTATGAAACTTGTATCACCTGTTGCCAGCATGACAGGCCAAATCAAGGTTCTAACACCAAGTAGTTGCTCCTTTGGCCCATTTTCATATGTTAAGTAATCAAGTTATAGTTCTTTTACCTACAAGAGTTCACAGATATTGATATGTTATTTTGGCCGTGGATCACCTTATAAAATGGATTAAAGCTATATCTGTTCCTAAAGGTCACTTCCCAATCAATTAAATTATTCTTTATATTGCAACTCTTCCTACAACATGTTAGTCCAAGGGTGCTTCTGTCTGATATGGACTCAATTTTACATCAAAGGTTATCTGAAAATTAATGCCTTACTCAACACTCATCAGGCTTTTTAGGCACCCTACAGCCCCTCAACTAATGAGGATGCAGAAAGAGATAATGGAACTTTAATCTCTATTTTAAGAAAAGTGGCTTTTACTGACCCACTATGATGGTGACACTTTCTCCTGAGTACCCTGCTTGCTTAACTGGTAAGCTATCACAATGTGATAAAGATGTCCACCTTTAAGGCGCTTTGCAGAAGGGAACCCCTCTTATCAACTAGTTTACAACCCTTGCTAGAGTCAACAACTCCTGAAAAATCCGAGATCACTCTGTACGCTTTAGTGGATGAGATCATATGACTGCAATCTCTAGCCATGGATGCTTTGGCGCATACCACAACCAAGGAGACTGGACAAAGCAATTTAAAACGACCTCCTTGCTAGTATATCATCCAGGGGGACTTAGTAATGTTATATTACCATCATTTCAGAGGAAGAAACAGCAAGCTTGAAACGTCTGTCTGTTCTATATAATTTTCTTCATAAACTGGGTCCAGAATGTTCTATCTCCAGCAATGATAAAGTTACTTTCATTAACTGAGTACATGGGCAATTTCTCACACTTTTGCACTCTCTGAAAGGGTATTAAGGGGAGATTGTCAGAACTTTTACCGCATGCTAAAGTAAATTGAATAAGGTTAACTTAAATCTCCTACGCTTACAAAAGATTTATTTCTGGTTCTAAGTTAACAAAGGCATTAGTCATAAATCATCTGATGAAATAAGAGATTTGGCTTTCATTAAAACCAATGGTAAAAAGAGGCCACCATATCAGTTTGGAAGACTGCTATGATACAAAGGAAGACATCTCATCATGCGCCTCTTCCTGAAGTCCAAGGAGATCCTGATTATCATCCCACCATGGAACGACATGTGTGCAACAACCCATATCACCCTATAGTTAGCCAATACTAAGAAAATGAATTATCTTTTTTTGCTTATATATTTTATAAAAAAACTTCCTATTCTTAGTTTTTTCTTGAGGTTATTAAGCAAGCCTTAATAATCTCGGTGGTTATGACATCTTACTGTATTTCATTTGAGATTACTGCGTTGAACTCCAAGCAACTTATCCTGTCCCTTCAACTGCCCCTACTTACTACAGTGCTGACAATGGATCTTTAACTCTGGAAGTACCCAATGATACTATAGCAGATTTGGGGAATCTATATTGGTATAGAATTTATTTTCTGTCAAGCTTTACGCTTATTTTAAAAGTATACTGTTGTTTAATGTCAGAGCATCAGACATAAGGGGATAAGTATCAGCTAATTGAATATCTTCAAAGAATTGACACCTAGATATAAAAAGGTGTGTTTTAAAAGGCCCAGATTAAGTCAGTTTACAAAAATATAGATTCACTTGAAAATTCCTCCAGAATTCAGAAGATGCCGATTGATGAGACCCTGGATCAAACCATTGTCCCAAAAAATCTCTAAGGACATGGGATAATAGAAAATCAGCTAAGTTTGAATTTTTCAAGGCAACGGGAAATTAATCAACCATCTGAGGAATCAAATATAGGAAGGCTCATAGCTGTAATTCCAGGAACAGGATATACTTTGATAAGCAGTTATTGAAGAATCACTTAACAAAAGTTAATAAAACAACTTAAGTCCAAACAAGTGATATTTATTTTAGTTGAAACTTTATATATACATGAATTAAGAAATTGTCTTTGGTGAAGTGGACTTTTAAGCTCTCTCTGTGCAAGATCATTCAGCAACCGCTGTCAGGGTGCTAATAAAGATGATTTCCTAGAGGAGATTTTAGGGGTCCATTTACATCAGAATCTGTCACTATAATGATAGTTATATTACAACAATCGAGGATCAGGTGTAGAAATGACTCCTTCATCAATTATATTGTCACTGAGGGAATTTTTCAGGGAGTAAAGTCATATTCATCTCCAATATTATTCCAATGCATGACAAAGCCAAAGGGCCAAAGTGACGCTGAACCTTCTGGGAGAGTGACAAAAGGTCCGCCCCTTATTGATCAAAGGCTTTAGCTCTTCTGAGACTTTGGGAGATTATGCTGATTGCGTAGGTCAACACCTGTACTGAGACTGAGCAACCTCAAAGACTATGAATGTTCCCTCTTTTGATTAAATAGTGTGCTTTGTATTTTACCTTATCGCTCCTTTAATTACTGCCAAATTTCTTAGTTCAAGTGAAGAAATATTTAATTAGGACATTACTAGAGCTAATTTGACTTATAAATCATGTAACCTTATAGGAAACCAGCAAAAATCAGCTCCCCAAAACTGGCGTTTCCTGCCAGATTTTTCTGAGACAACCAGGAGAAAATTTACTTTATTAAAGATGGATCATTTAGCGAAGAAAATATCCCTCAACAGAAGGAAGATTAAGTGTGATAAGATGGGTCCGCTCTTGATGATAAGATATACCTATTTACAATAGGAGAACTTTAAAATCTAATGTACTCATGAACCTTCTATTATAGGTCCTGATGAAACAAAATAATAAATACAATCAGCTGAGGTTGCTCAAACAGTGGTAAATTTACTTCAGGAAAATTTACAACCTATACAATGATTTAATAGGTCTCTCTCTACCCAGGTTGATATTAATTTTATGCATCTTTACATTATGGCTACCCTTCCATTCAAAGAAGTGGAAGTTACTTAGACTGAGGCTTATCTATGGCTATATGTTTGACAAGCTTCCATCAACTACACTTTGTTAGGGTTGCATCACATGGAGATTCTGAGACAACCAAGCCTCAGCCACTAAATCCATTCTCAACTCCTTAAACTATATGAGACTGCATCTGCCTTTGGTCTGGAAAGCTGTAAATATTGTTGATAACTGTAGGGATTACCAAGCCACAGAATAGCATTATCCAGCTTGATCAAGAAATGAATGATTACTTGCTTGATGAGGTTCCCCAGCAGCTCGCTAATGCTACTGTACCAATAAGTGCATGAATTTGACCAGACTTGCATCTTATTTTCAACTTAATTATCTTAATAACAGCAGCTCTACAAAGCACAGATTAAAATCTTAACATAATAGATTCACCAGCTTAGTGAAGTGTCTCACGCTCAGATCACTACAGAAACGATTGTCTTCGGGGAAACGAGGCCTAGAGGGTCCTGCCCCTCTCAAATCTGAGATGAGGACCACAAAGCATGCAATGCCAATTTAGAGCGACAATTATGAGAAATAGCTTATAGATTCTGGATGGATGTACAAAGAAAATATCTTGATACTAACCTAACTCTGACTGCTTTCCTTGAAGAGATTCATACCCTTCAACTCCTTTGTTCCAACATGGTTGCCAGACAGCAGGCTATTCAAGCCGCCATGGAGGATAATATTGAATGCCTTAACACACAGAATCAGAGCCTGAAATCCTGCCATGAATTTTTTTCAATAATTTGCCAACTAAGCTTCTGAGAATCAATAGCCTCAACAACTTCTCAGCTCCAAAGCCAGTACTGATCAAGTTGAGAGCTTAGGCTATAGTATATAAGATGATATATGCATCTTCTAGCAGCAGATAGACCAATTTCGCATAGCGTGTTCTTTTGAGACTATACTCTCTGAAATTGGCAGACCTTTGACCACCTCTATTAATATCCTACTGAAATTATCAACTCTTTTTTGCCCACCTTCAAGGAGAAGTATGTATCAGGCACAGAGAGCATCAGATCTTTTCTTTTTGTCTATAAGGGTGCCATAAAATTAGTAACAGACTTACAAAAGATGAAAAATAATCAAGTCTGCCTTAACAGTTGTCAGTACTAAGGGAGGTCTGAAGGTTGGTCCTTTGAAGCTTGCTGAGATGGACATGTGAGAGGAGAACATAACCTTAATAACAGGTTAAGAGGTCCTAGTAGTTAATAATTAGAGACTTAACCACACTGGTTCAGAGGTCCTAAAAACAAGAGAGTGAACTTTATGAAGAGCCTAATAAAGGTATAAGTTTAAAAGTTATTTTTTAGTTTTTAATCAGCACCTTAAATAGTGCTAAGAAGAGAAAGGATAAGATAAGGGATATAAGGAATGATTAGCATATACCCTGGTGGAATTAGGACTAGATTAGGAAATATTATCCTAAAATCTTTTATAAGATAAAGGGAAGTAGGCGATAGGTAAAGGTACTTATAAGATAAAGTGAAGGTATAGATAAGGTTGAATAAATGAAATAGGGATTTATTCCCTACTGGAAGAATAATAGTTGCAATAGAGTTTATCATCCTAGATTATCAATTAGTAGAACAATTTGATTATAATTTATCTCAAGTTCGCCCAAAATTCATTGAACTTGGACGATGCTAAGTAAATTAAAGTTAATAATGATTTTGGGCTTTATACCCAACAAAGCATCAATTGGTAGATTAATTATAGTAAATATATGTTTGTATTGCCCAAAATAAATAATAAGTTGGAAGCCCCAAGTTAAGGCTTTATTTGACTATTGAGAATCCCTATAACAGTAGTGATTGCAAGATAATGATGACTTATTATAAAATATGCACCTCTTGAGAACAAATCAAGGTGTCACTCAATGATGAGTTCAGAAGTGACTTGACTTAGTTTAAATGGAAGCAAATCTCTATGCGCCTTTATCATAAAAAAGCAGGGTTTATAAATAACTTTACTAACTACTTTTATTGTGAGGCTCAGGCTTTAGCCTCTTATGACTTGATTACTCTGGACAATTCAATAGCAGCAGTGGTATCAACTATCTCCTCCAACTACTCCCTTATTTTTCACTCACAATGCGTTAAGAGGTGCTTAAACTCAATCCTTGACATAAAGGAGGCTAATATGGAATTTCTCATGCATGAAGCACGTCACACCTCACCCACTAAAGGGTCATGCCTCAATATACACACTTCTGGGAAAGACTAAAATCTGGGCCCAAATGTTTTCTTCCCAAGTGTGGGCTTTATAATCAAGAAAGTCGATGCTGGAAGAAGAAGTCTGATAAGGTAGGAAAAAGGCGTCAGCATAGGGTGCAAGGTACTCTACACTGATGAACCTACGCTCAACAACTTCCTAAAGATTGACCACCTTCTGAAAGTATTGTTATGTCTTCACCGAATAATTTAATATCTCCAATACTCTTGTTGAAGATAAAGTATGCCATTTGTCTTATTCTGTTCTGGTAAACCTTATGACCTCCTCACAAGTTTATAAGATCCAAAGATATTTATTCCATCCTTCACTTCAGCTCCATTGTTACTTGGGTAAAAGTGGTGATGTTTAAAGTTAGAATCCTGGCTATTATTGACACCGGTTCTCTTGTTAACATTATTTCTTCTTACTTGATGAAGTGCATTAAAGTTGCTCATGATTTTAATTAAACTTTAGACTATGTAATGGAGGGACTCTTATACAACAGATCTCATGGCGCTTACTTATCATACCTATTTGATTCAGATACATAGTGGTGTTGGCCTCATCAATTGTCCAAAATATTGATAACCATGGTTTAATTATTGGAATGAAGTTCTTAGTTGAAATCATCAATAAGAATAAACATAAAGGCTTATATTATCCATACTGAGTATTGCGTTACACTAAACCTTAGGAATCTGTCTAAGCAAAAAAGGGAGAGAAAACACAGAAGAAGCCTTTAAAATCACATAATCCCATTGAGTTACTGTAAACTGAGTAATGGGACCTAAGTTCAAGCTATTTACTTCCACCATCATTGCTTCTGAGGGAATGCCCATTTGCTCTGTAAATAAGTCCTTTTTCACCCTAAGTCCTAAATATTGGTGGAAATGGGGATCTAAGTTACTATACTGTTTACTCAATTGTTGAATATTTATGGATAACTCAATTCAGCAATATGTGAATCTCTGACTTGCTAGGAATCATTTACCCTGCATAATGTGGGTCATTACTGTTTTGGTGGCTAATTTTGCCAATCAACCCATGATCATAAATCATAACTATGCAGAAGCTTATGTCTACAACTTACCAATTGATCAAATTAAGTACATCTCTAACTGTGGATTTCTACTCAATCTAGGACTTAATGAACCTCTTATTAAAGCTCTAGTGGAGGTAACAATTTGTATTTACTTGCTGGAAAATAAACACAATTGGTTTAATCTTTGATTGAGGAATACGTCAATATTTTTAAAAGTCCTGAGGACTTTAGATAATTATAGGGTCCAACACAAGTTATAAACAGGCAATTCTCAGCCAATCTGGGCCCAACCCTACCTAAAGTCCAAGGTCAATGAAGCTCAGGTGGCTAAGGTGTTAAAACAATTATTAGAGGCTGGCCTTCTGTAACCTTTTAACTTTTTTTCAAAACTTCATACTTTATTTCAAAATAAATTATAAGGGAAAGTAAGAGGGGAGGGCGGAATACAGGCGATTTGACCAAGGGCAAAAAGGACTGGGGGTTTGAGCCACTAGAGTTCTACACCTCTGACCATTGCTGATTGGCAATTGCCATTACTAGCCACAGTTCTAGCATCGGTGGGCTTACAGGACATTTGGCTCTCAGTCAATTAGTTGCCTCATCGCATATGATGAGCGATCCAGTGGGGAAAGCCAAATGTGCAGCTTTATAACACCCGGGGATTAGGCGCAAAAATTTTAAGATCCAACAGAGCTTAATGGAAATAATCTGAATGGTCTTTAATACCAAACCTTTGTGGTGGGGGCGCTCATTGCTCAAAATCTTGGCGACGAGCGCACAGTGAATTAACCATACACAATAATGGTAAATGAAGGCTTGTAGTTGAATTGGAGCTGTTCTCAGGGTTTTTGTGAATAAAAGATTCTGCAATGGATGTATTCCTGGCAGCGATTGTTCACCTGATAGGATGTGATGCATCATAGACCAGTATTTTTTGAACATGGCGCATTCATAATAATGGTTCACTATGTCTTCTTCTAGTTCAGCGCATATGGGACATTCTTTGTGCTGGTAGTCCAGCCCGCTGTGCTTGCCCAATTTGAATGCCCAGTTTAGGATCCACCAGGTTACTGAACGCTGTTTGGCCATTACCAAATGTGAGTTCAGGACTAAAATCAACTCCTTTGTTGGGTAGTTGGTGTCATAGCCTCCAGTAGTCCAGTTGTTTAGGATTCCTGGACAGGTAGGCGGATTGTGTCCCAGTTTTGGGATTGGATCCCCAAATTCTATCAACGTTGATTTGCACCTTATTTTGATCAACTTGGTTATGTATTCGTCAGAAATTCAATTATGCTCCTCCCAACTCATTGCAGAAATCAATGCGGAATTATGGGCTTCAATGTCCCTTTGAATTTGGTCAATGTCTCAGGCTGATCGCTCAAATGACCATCCGCCCTGGAACACAGCTTAATTGCATAGTCACCAGTAGTGTGGAGTACCCTTTCAGGAGGTTATCTGCGGGTGGTGCGCCATCCATTCATGTATTGAGTGGGGACAGACCAGCTCTTGAAGGCCTTGATCTCTTGCCCAGTTCACGCCCCACACTAGGGTCAAGCAGCACATGTGCGTCTGTGTTAGCTTAAGAAATGACTTCCTCCATATTCACCAAGTGTGAGATTCAAAGTCCAGGAGGCCCATGCCTCCTTCATTCTTTGGTTACAACAGGGCTTCCAGCGGTATTGGTGCCACCTTCACCTTGAACCACAGGAAGGTTTGGAGCATTGTCCTGATTTTCTTCTCTAAGTTCAGGATCATTGGAAGTATATGAGCAACATACCACATTTTCAAGAAGATGAAGACGTTTATTTCCTGCACTTTCTCCTTGAGGCATAGTCTGGCGCTCTTCCAGCATACCATTTGGATCAATAAGCTTGAAAATACTTACTTTTCAGTCTCCAGTACCACTGGTCCCTTATTGTTGAATAGTATCCCAAGGTATCAGATTGTCTGGGAGTTTATGATCAGCATTGTGTCAGTTGGCGGGCTGAAGTTTGGGTTGCCAATTCTCATCACTGAGGTTTATGCAAAGTTAATTTTTGCGTTTGATGCTAGTTGATAGAGGTTTAATAGTTTCTTGGCGCCCTGGAGGTTGATCAGTGAGCTTATGCCTACTACCATATCATTAGCGAATGCTAGCATCTTCAGTGGCATTTTATTAGGGTGGACTAGGCCCCAGAGATTTGCATCTGCTGCCACCAGCAAAATGTTGGCTGCAAAATTAAAGAGTATCAGTGACATAGGGGCGCCTTGTTGGAAACTTTGCCTGACAGGGATTTTGTTGGTTGCACCATCTGTGACAATCACCTTTGTTACCAGGCCTGAGTACAGCATCGTTATCCATGCTCAAAAAGTGTTAGGATACTAACTGCCTTTAGTGCCTCATGTAGGAATGACCATGCTACTTGGTAATATGCATTTTCCATGTCAAGGAACATAAGGTGCCCCTGTTTGATACCCCTTACATCCTGGAGTACGCTCTGGACTGAACCAATGCTGTCCCATATACTCCGCCCTTTTTCAAATCCATTATGTGCCTTATGGATCATGTGTGGTGCCATTGCCATCAGCTGATTAGATAATATGCATTTGAGCGGTTTATAATTGGCATTCAATAATGCAATTGGGCGCCAGTTCTGAAGTTGACATCAGAGGCCCTTTTTATACAAAAGTACTATTTGAGTCTCTTGGCCTCTCAGAATTTGTTGGCCATTTTGTAAACAGTGGTTAAAGAGGGCTTTGAGCTCTGGCGCAATGCGGTCATGGAACATGCTGTATATTTCTGCACACATATTGTCAGGGCCTGGTGCTTTCATCCTTGGGGACTCCTTTAGAACCATCTTAACTTCATCAATAGAGATTTTGGCGGATAGTTTGGTGCTATCTTCCGGCATACAGCCCCCCAGCGCCAGCGTGGCCAGGAAAAAAGGGTTTTTGTTGCTGATTAGCTCATTTCTTGCTGTCAGAAAAGATCACTGTAGAATTGCTCAACCTCGCGCTTGATTGTTTCTGGGTCTGTTGACACTTCCCCTTCTGCTGTCTCCACTTCCTACACCCTAGCCTTGGTTTGAATTTCCTTGAGGTGCTTCAGTCCCTCTTTGGTCATTGTCCTCACTAGACTCTGATATTGGTAAGTTGCATTGGTCTATCTCTCTGAGTCTTGCTTAATCATTATGTCCTGATACTTTTTGTGTGTTTTTTGGTACTCGCTCCACCAGTCCTCGCTGTCCCGCCAGGTGAGCCTCAGCCTTTTTAATTTAGACTTCAGCTGCTTTGCGGCGGCAGTTTTCTTGTAGGAGGTTGCTTTTTCAAACTTCATGCCATTGTGCTTCAGTTTTGCTTTGATCTGAGTCCATCGTTCTAGTGGGTTCAACTTCAGGTGGCTGTTCAGATATTCTACCAGTTGATCCAGTCCAGTGTCAACCTTTTGGCGCCGTTCCCCATCCCTCAGTGTGACTAGTGCCAGTTGCCATTCGCGGTTCCTCAGGGGTTCATCAAGATCAATATCCACGTGGATGACCATGTGGTTACTTTTGGCAGTTATGCTTACCTTGCTGTTGGATGTCATTAGCTTGAGATCTGATAACACTAGGATGTAGTCTATATATGGTCCCAACAGGGGGATCCAGAAGCGTTGTATGACCATCGCATTAAGTTGGCTGGGTCATCATCCTCTTTGTCAATTGTTAAGCATCCCTGATTTGACTAGGTAATCCAGCATCTTGTTGGCCTTTCTGTTGGGATGTTCTCTCATCGGGAACATATCCCAGCTCGCATTTATCCAACAATTCAGGTCTCCTTCTATTATGGTCATCACTTTAATTTGCACTTCCGCTAGCAATTCCCAAAAAAATATGGTTTTTGTGGAGCTTCAATGGGGCATAGACTGCTACCGCTCATATGCTCTTGCCAGTTTCTCTGTTTGTAGCTGTTGCTATCAAGATTCTTCCAGCGTGAGTTTCCTCCACAAATTCCAGGTCTATTTTCTTGTCCATTGTGACAATCGCCACATGGTCCATCCAGAGGTTTGGTAGCCTATCTGGCGTGACCACATGTGGTTTTTTGTGTCACAATTTGAGCTCAGCACCATTTCCTTTTGGCTACCAGCTTGCGTTTCTGAAATAAAATTAGGTCAATATTATTATTAGTTTTTGATGGTGCATCTTCCTCCTCCTTGTTTGTATGCTCGCCATCCCCCAAGAATTTGTGGTTGCTAAACTCATTTCCAGCTGCCCAACCCACAGGTATGAGCTTTAGCGTTGTCTGGGTTGTGGATCAAGTCACGTACTGAGGTCTGGTTGGTAGATGATGATGGCGTCAATGGTTGGTGGGGGGTATTGCTCAGCTTTTGGGGACAGCTGGTTGGGACTGGGATTGTATTCCCAGATGTCCTGTGCACCGGGAGTTTGGTCACCATCCCCATCTCCATTCAATGGATAATGAGGATGGTTTTATGATTGGGCCTGGGTGCCCCTTGTCCCCTACTGGCAGAGCGGCAGATTCCCCCTCCTCCATCATTTGGATTCTCTCCCCTTCATTCAATTTGTCAGCTGTACTCAATTTTTTAGGCGGTGATTGTCTGGATGACTTTGCCAATTTCATTGCATCTACTAATTTTTTGCCAGTCTCCTCAGGTTTTTTTGCCGATGACTTTCAATTTGATTTAGTATTTGCTTTTGGCTTGTCAAGCTTCAATTTCAATTTATTGGCTTCCTGTGTCCATCCCTTCTTGGGGGATTTTTTCAGGTTCACTTTTTGCCATCTTTCCTCCTTGCAGATTGTCCATTCCACTTGTGATGGGCGTGGCTCCGTTGGTATGGGATCTGTTCCTTCATCCATTACATATGATTCAAGGTTTGGATTTATAAATGGCTTGTCATCTGCTTTATGTCACTTGGCCGCTTCTCATTCCCATGCTTCCCTATGTGCCAGGTCCAATTCTTGTCGTTGGCGTTTTATGTCCACTACCTCCATTAGGTTGCTTGGGATCCATTCTCTGGCTTTTGGGCAGAGAAAAGTCTTGAAACCAACCTTGTGACCTCCCTGATGGGGTCATATTTGTACTCCTGAGTTGTTTTACCTTTGCAGTGATGGCATTGAGCCATTGTGTGGCCAGTCTGGTAACAGAACTGGAACACTTGTTTGGCATCTTTTTGTTTGATGTATACTAACCTGTTTAGGCCAGGCGGGCAGATGAATCGGGGTAGGGCTATTTTGTTTGGCTTCATCCAGGGTGCCAGTTCATAAAGCGCTTCCACTGTTTGGAGGTGGAGGCACTTTGCGATGTAATCACCACTGGCTTTCCAAAATTCTTGTACTTTCCCATAGTATGATAATTTGGTCCAGATTGCTTCATGCACCCACTCCCATTCACAATTGGTTGGGGGTTCTGGAAGGTTACCCACCTCGCTGTTTGGTTGGCATATCTGGTCGGCTCCATTTGCAGATAAATCCCCTTGTATCTAATACCAATTTCAAGGAGTTTCTTGTGATCCAATTCACCTGAAATCACTATATTGATATACCCTTGTTTGGGTACCCAGTAGTGATTGGAGTCCCCTCCTGCTAGGACTTTGTCAAGTTCCTGATAAATTGACATTATCAAGTCAGACCATTCCTCCTCCTCCACTAGCTGCAGGTGGATTTGGATAGCGTCCTTTAGGTACGATTTTGGTGCCTGGCGGTTTGTAAAGCCCCTGCTGATCAACTGACAGATGTACTCAATGTGGCTCCCTGCTCTATTCCAGGTGCTGTCATCAGTATGTGCTGCCACTGCACAATAGGGTTTGGTTTTAGCGCTTGGTTTGGATACTTTGATGGGGGTCTTTCCTTCCAAAATCCAGCTTACCAATTTGTTGAGGGTGAATCCCTAATTGAGAAACGCTTTGACTTAATAAATGCTGATACCTCAGTGACTGATATTTTGCCATTTGCACTCTGATATTAAGGTTTTGCCACTTGAGGGTATCCATTGGAAAGAACCCCAGTCGGTACCACTTGAGGGCAGATTTCAGGCTGCACGTTGGGTGTAGGTATTTTTGAAGGACCTACAGCATAACTGAGTTGCGCTGGCACCAGTCCCTTACTGTGACACTATTCCAGCCCCCATCTGTAGATATTTGTGCCATGGCTGCCAAAACTCCTGCCTCACACCATTGGAATGCTTTGGAGGGGGTGAAACCTTTGGCAGCATATGGGGCAGCTAGTGTCAGTTCTGGGAAGGATTGCTTCCAATCATGGATGGTTTTGATGCAGATCCCCGCTTTGAGCCATTCTCAGCCCAGGTCTGGAGTCATGACCTCTTTCATCGCCATTGCCGCATGTGGTGAAATCTCATGTTCTATCCACAGTTGGGCTGACTCTGGGGTGAACCCTGCTGCATCCCAGTCTGCAGCTTCAGCAATTGTTGCAATGTCACACTATTTTTTACACTTTTTTGATAGGAAAGGGTCAGCCTCTAACGGTTTCATAAATTGGTTTTGTCACCCCCAGCTCCACCCATTTGTGCACTAGGTCCATACTGGCCCCCACTCAGAACCAGTATTTCATTTCAATTGATGTGAATCCATTGGTGGACCAGTTGATGGCCTCTTCTGGCGACCAATCCTGGAATGGTCCCCACTCCACCGCTTTTTTCTTTGTCCAGCCCATTTTCATTAGGTCTGATGCAGTAGCTGGTGGGATTCAGGTGTACAACTAGTGTAGGGCCTTGGTGGCCTTGAACCCAGCTGTGATCCATGGTAGCACCTCCTCTGGAGAGAATGTGGTATTATACCATTCCAGTGCCATGTCTACTGGAATGGTGTGTTGAGCCCATTTGAGGGCAGTTGAGACATTTGGGAATCATTTCGCATATTCAGCTAATTCTGTTGGGTTGAGGCCTGAGCTTCTGACAGCTTGACAGATTGTGCTGTAATACCAACCTTGTTATACTCCTCCTTTTTAAAAGGTCAATGCTGGTATCCATCCAGGCCTTTGCATCCACCAGTTTTAACTATTCATGAATTGCAGCCTTGATCACCTTGATCTCCACATGGATTTTTATCCATTCCAGGGCATCTTCAGTCCAAACTTATGACACCTTGAAGAGTACCACCATGTTGATTGAGATTTGGGTATTGAGCCAGCGTTTGGCCACTTTGGCATAAAACTGTGGTCTCGCCATGTAGCCATGATAGCCAGTTTGATATTTTGGAGACCCATTGAGTCATCATTGAGTATGGAAACTGGAAGGTCTCCCAGTGTTTGATTTCACAGACAGACATGCCACAACATGCTAATATGCCTCTCTGAATCAGGGTATATTTCACCAGGGCCCTGGCCACTGACTTGACTGTTGTTGGGGTTTCAGCCCCTTCTGATAGCACTTTTATTTTTTTGCCAACTTTTCTCAAATGTCCAATCCCTCAGATTTGGTCCCTAATATAGCTTTACCCCCATCAGGGTTGGTCCCAATAGTTTATATTGGTTCAGTGATTGATTTTGTGCTAATCTAGCTCCCTACATCAGCTTGAAATTGTCAGGATTTGTTCCCAATGGTCCATTCAGATTCAGCTATTGATTTTTAGTTGAGCTAGACCCCACTGTCAACATGAATTCATTGAGGATTGCACCCGTTGGTGCATTGGTGATCATGCCCAATGATTTGCTCAGATTGTTGGATCAATTTTGGTCAGGGACCATTCTCCCCCCAACTGGGCCTTGTCAGAACTAAAGCCTGACTTCTCCTTTACTTGAATACTTCAATCAAATTTGGTAAGTTTCTTTGTATCAGCAGAAAACTTTTTATGTTGTTGCCCTGTTGGTTTGGGTAGCTGATTTTTGTTGATTGAATCTGAGTCAGTTTTGTATCCAATCAATACTTCATCCAGATTTTTTATCTTTTACAAAAAAAATTTTACCCTGCAAGGCCCCAATACCCTCTACTGATTGAGGTTTGGTGGAAAATATCCCTGACACTGCTGTTCTCAGTGGCAGTCCACACTTCCCAAAGGTAACTCCTGTCATCTAGCTGTCAGCAGACACCAGTCTTGGGGAGTCAGCCCCATTATCTGTGCTTGTCGTAAGGGTTCTTTTGTGACCCTTTGATGCATTTGCACATTTCATCATCATTTATGCTGCCAAATTATTATTTGACATGCACAGGTTATTCAGGCCTTCCCTGTTATTAGTCATATGGGGGCATAGGCCAGTGGGAAGTCCATCAGATGGTACATCCATCTTAGCATCCTTCATTATTATTTAACATTGGCACAAGCAAGCTGTCCATTTCTATGTGCTTTGCACAGATGGGCAGATTGACTTCCCTACGCTTGGGTGGCTGTGGATCACTGCTCTATAGTTACAGTGTTCACTGGCGGTTAAGTGCTCCCACAATTCTTGTTCAGCTTACTTTTTGATTTAAAAAGTGAGGCTTGCGAGAGAAAAAAATATGGACTGAGCTAACAAAGCATGTTAACTAATTTAGTATAAACTAGCTAAAAATTAGGTACCAGCGCTACTCTTGAGCCACTCGGACTAACATCTCCGCTGTTGCCCTTGTGGCTGGTGAGCTAATTATCCTAACTTTACTTAATCTACCTAAAACTCTAATACTGATTTTTGTTTAGTTTCAGATGAGCAATTTGGTGAATTATTAAATAATATTTGCCAATTCTCACCCACTCGCCCATATAGATTGACCCTATCAGACTTGATAGTTTCAGATTTGATATTATTCGCCAATTCTCACTCACTCACCCAAATAGATTGATCCTATCAGACTCGAAGGTTTCAGATACCAGTCAGTCAGTGAATGTGTTTAAGTGATGGATGTTGGTATATCTATATATATTGGCATATTGTGCTTTATAGACTCCGACACCATTTGACCGATCACCATGAAAGTTTGCACATATAAGTATTTTTTCATGGAGAAGGTTTATGAATTTTGAAAATTATTATTTTCATAGTAAAATAAAAAATTTTATATGTAACAAGTGAAAATATTATATGTTTTTGATGGAAATCGGTATAATATTACGACTGAGCAGTTAGATATACGGTTGATTCGATTTTAAGGTTTTGTTAAGTGGTTAGTGGTCATTTGGCTAGTTAGCAAGTTAATCCAAATCAAAACTGAATCAAAAACCCAATTGATTTTACAAATACCTCCTCTAGTATAATTGGCTCAGCTTTTGGCTCTAAACTAAAATATTATAAAGGTTGGTTGTTCGAATCCTAGCGCAATCACTTTTATTTAATTACTTCATTATTTAAACTATTTATATAGTTAAAGATAATTTTGCAAGTGTAAGTAAAACTAAAAAAATGATGAGCCAACGTAGTAAAATGTAAAAATAAGTTAAGTGATTGATTTAGTAGTTTGGAAGACATGTCACATAAACAATGATTTTAAATATATAGAGATGTTTTGGGTAGCAGTTTGGTATTATTTGATTGATTCGATAGGTTTATTTTGTTTGGCCGAGTGGTTGATGGCTTTTGGTCGAATCGATAGGACACAGTTTAACTTTGAGGAGTGATTAGTTATTGATTGATTTGATAAGTTCAGTTAGGTTTAGCTGAGTGGTTAGTGGTTTTTGGTTGATTTAATTAAGCAATTAAATTTGGCTAAGTGAATATTATTTATCTATAGTATAAATCTAAATTAATAAATTGAATATCTGAAATTTATTAGAGACCTTAGCGAAGCATGGGTGATTGCTATCTATCTACTTAAAACACATTCACTGACGTACTGACTGACATCTGAAACTATCGAGTCTGATAGGTTCAATCTATTTGGGCGAGTGGGTGATATTAGCGAATTTTATCAAATAATTCACCAAATTGGTCACCCGAAACTAAATAAAAATTAGTGTTAGAGGTGTAATTATTATAGCTTATTAAGTAGATTAGGATAATCAGTTCACCAGCCACGAGGGCAACAGCGAAGCTGTTAGTCCGAGTGGCTCAAGAGTAGTGCTGGCACAGCCTTTAGGTTGTTAATGTGAGCTCATAAATAAACCCGAGCAATGCTAAGTAACTCCGCTATTAGAAATGTATGCTTTCTCTTCTTTCTTTTCCATTTAACCGAACTGAGCCAGAGCAACGCATGGCCGGGTACGGCTAGCTATAATATATTTTATTTTATTCGAGGTTGGCCGACCTGGGGACGAGACCGCACCGATTAAGGGAAATCGAATGAATGGGAAAGGAGGATAAAATCGGAAAACCTCCATGCGCGGCGTATGATAGGCCAGGAACTCCATGGACCGCCTTTGCTATTCGCTATCTCGGTTCGGGGTATTGGTGCGCAACGCCAACACAGTCAATTGTCCCCTACCCAAAGTTCCAGTACCGGAATCGAACTCGGGGAGGCAGCGGTAAGGTCCCTCCTACTCTACCACTTGGGTATCCTCCCCTTGGCTAGCTATAATATAAAATTAAATTAATCAGTTCAAATCAGCTGATAATAAATGAACCCGAGCAACGCCGGGTAACTTCACTAGTATAGTCTAAGGTTAGAGCCAAAAAATATAATTATGTAGCCTTAGATCGGTGAATCCCCCTTCAGGTTGGGACCACCTAGTGCCAAAAAAATAATTATGCAGCCTTGTTAATTTTACTTTAGACTTAGAAATCTCTTTTTTATTCGAGTCTCTTGCTATCAGCAATTGCGAGCTGACAAAATGGGTTATCGCATGACGTGTACATAAAGTTGAATTTTGAATACTGTCATAGAACTAATTAGCCATTTTTTGCCAATTTCAAGGATACTAATAACAGATGAAGCGGAGACTGATTAGTCTACTATTTTATCTAATAAGCTCATCGCAAATTTCTAAGCTTTAAGAACAAACTCAAAAGAAATCAATAGCTTATCTGTTTTTCCTCTGTCAATCGATTGAGCAAAATGATAACCTTTATTAATTGTCCAACCCTGTCAAAAGTCTTAAATCAAAGTTACCTCTGCACAAAAGCTGATTCCAAAAGCAAGCTCATGAAAGATTTAATTGCTTCAGCTCATCCAGTATCTCATATAAGGAAAACAGTTTTTGTACAAAAACCGGCTGAAACTTCTTATGTAAATTGAATTTATCACAATAATCTATAACTAAAAGTTTCTTATTATAGGAGAAAAATTTGCGTTTATTTAAGATCAACACGCAAGATTTTGTTCATCAATTTTGGCTTGAGAACAATTCTCAATATCAGGCAGAAAAGACTAAATTTGAAGACATGCGTAAGCTTCATAAATTCCACTTGAGTTTTTTTACTTTTTATTATACTGCACTTTTTTGGACTAATTCAGATCGTTCTTTATAAGCATTTTTTACCTTTTGTGTACCTTTTTATATTAAACATAACTTAACTATGTTTTGGTTCCTATTTTACACTTTCTAATATTATTTATAGTACTAAAAACTAAAGGGGAGGTTAGGTCTGAGGACTTAACTCCTTTTTACATTAGCTTTTAGAAAGGTCAAAAAAGAGGCACGCTGAGTTTCATAAAGCCTACGTTACAAAGAGCTTTAGGATTCTTGGTCTTTCATTACTTGTCTACTTCCAGAAACTCTACGCTTTTGTCTGTCGTCCACGAATCGCTTTCTTTTCACCTTCCAAAACTCAAAAACAGCACTGAAGTTAGCTAACTGTCATACAATCGGTCCATTATGCTTTTTTTAAAAAAATTAATTATCTATGCACTTTCCTTCTCAGTTACTAACAATTTACAACAAATCGATAAAATAAGTTTGAAGTTTAATTGCAATAAGAAGTCAATCCTTTTTTGCATCTTTTCTATGGCTACTAAACCAATTGTCATTCAACATTTTTCTGCTTTGAACACCAAGTGTTTGTCGTATAGTTTATTTAATGCTTATATTCTTCTTTCTTGATTCACAAAATAAGATTTCAGACAACCTTTTTTCTTGATCGCGGAGCCCTTGTGACTTTTCGTTCGTAGCTCATCAGCTTTTTTAATCCTTGTCTGTGAAAAACCTTTTAATGTAATTTATTTTCGAGTTCTTTTATTCTTGTATGAATTAATTTTCGTAACGTGTAATTGAGTTAAGTTTAATTCACAAATAAATTTTAATAAGCTATTGCAAGTTTTCCGACTCGTTTCACTCTATATTATGACCGCTTATAAACTATGTATGGTTCGATCAAGGTAAAAATATTTCGTTGCCTTAATATTGGTAAACCGAATATTGTTAAATTAGTATGGAAAAGTAAGTTAAACTTAAAAGCATCAAAATAAACACATATTGTTTTACAAACGGTATTTGCTTATTGGATATAATTTTGCGAACAAAACAACCAAAGTGCGTTCAATAGCAGCTTAGATTATGCAATCCATATAAAAATTCCAAAAATCTAGTTTAGACTATATGATATATCAACAAATAACTTCTGTAGGAAAAAGCTATAAGCTTTATTACTTTATATATTTGTTACAGGTAAGGTTAATAAAGGCGAACTGTTGGTATTCAAATAATCTTTTTGTACTGGTACGGTTACTCAAATTAACTAATTAGAGTATTATATGAAACATGAAAGATACAAATTAATATTTCTATTTTTATAAATTAACTAATGCTTTTGTAATATGAATTACTAATATCTAACTAATTCATGCTTTACATGGCATAGAAAACCATTACAGTATAGTTTGATTTTAGGGACAAGGAAGTAAGGATGATAAAAAATTCATGGATGAATTTTAACTTTGTATAAAGTTTAGCACATAATATGAGTGGGTATGAGTAATCTGTGGTGGCAAACAGTAAGTATAAAAAGCTAAACCAGATTTTTGTACTTGTACTAAACTAAATTGTATGCATAAATCCATTTAAGCAACAGGTGACAGGTAGTTATAATTTATGCTTTACATAATTATTAAGTTTACGCATATTTATAAGGATTTAAGTTCTATAATTATATTGAAGAAGCACAATTTTAGCTGCCATTTTGAACAAAGTTTCTTTGCTTTTGTTAATAAAGAGATACTGAGAGCAAGATCGATGTATCCCCCTTTAGGTTGGGACCACCTAGTGCTAAAAAAAAGAGATACTGAGAGTATGTCATATAATTCTTATTCTAAGTATAAAGCTATTAAACTTAATTTGTATAATATATATGCACTAAATAATTGTATTATACTGTCATGATTTTTTATTCTAATACATTTATTTTAATGCGTATCTATGCTTTGATTAATAATCTTATATATATATCTAATTTTCTTACCACTTGGTATTTGATTTGAATTATTTTATCACAATAAATATAAAATTTATTTTTAATGACTCATTATTAATTACATTATATAGATCTTCTTTGCTTACTTAGCTTTACTTGCTTTAAAGTAACTTATTGCATTAATATAAATTAGTTTTTAGTATATACATGTATATGAAAAAGCGTTTTATCTGCTACTAAAAGTATCACACTTCTAAAAACTTTTTAATGGCAAATATTTTTTTGATTTTTAGTACCTAATAAAGTTTGAGCTTTTTTTAAAGATGATTATATATAAAAAGGCTAACTTACAAATCCTAACTATTGAAATAATAGTTTATTATAATTTTATATACCAAAATTCTTTCTAATAGTAATTATAGATTTTTCTAATAAAATTATATTTATATAAGCGATTTTTTTGTTTGCTATACCTGTACTTAGAAATATATAATAAGCCTAAAAGTATATGATCTATTTTATATAGCTTATAATAAAATTACTATATTTAGATTAGATTTATATTTGTATTTAGAAAAATAATTACTATTTATTAAACTGCATTGTCTTTTCTAAATACATAGTCTTGATTATATATTTCTAAATTAGAAAATATTTGGGGTTTTTTTAATCATGTGGCATTATACTTGATCTGTGTATTATTTTTTGTGCATATTCTAAAATTTTAACTTATGTTTAGTAAAGTAAATAATAAGTTAGATTGGGACCATCTAGTACTAAAAAATGATAAGTTAGATTTTATGTTTGCTAAACTTATAGTCTTATTTGCAATTATATGAATCTGTTTTTAGCCATTATAGTATATGATCTACTTTTTTTATAGTTTGTAAATTGTCATTGCATACAACTTATATTGTTTATACATCATAAACTTTATAAAAGTAATTCTAAAGATTAATCCTTAATTAAATTATATGTAAGAAATATACTTAGCATTTAAAGAAAATCTAAGAGTAGAAATTTGACTTTTATTGTAGTATATATTTAGCTTAAACTTTCACAATTTTATAATTGTAAAAATTGCAGGGATATAATTCTAAAGCTAGTATATATTTAAAATAGTTTTAGATGTGCTTCTACTATCAAGTAAAATAGCATAATCTTTACTTGATGAACTAGACAGCTAAGCTATATATAAACTGTTTTTAAAACTAAAAGGATTCATTAATCTATCTTAAATGATATTATATATAAGTTTGTAAGTTTGATTTACAAAAAATTGCTGAGCTCTATATTCTTGATATTGGCACTAGATTATTTAGCATATCTAGATCTAATTATATATGGTTGAAACATGAAAGCTGTGCTAAAAAAGAAAACATTTATAACTTATAGTGCTGTATTAAAAGCATCAAAAAGGGGTGGATGTCAAAAAATTTAGCATAAAACTATCATAATAAGGACATAAGTCTCATTTGTTCAGTTTATTATTTTGAAACAACAAGTTGAAAATTATAATAGACAAATTAAAAAGTAATTTCAAAACTTAAACACAAGTTAAAATCTAATTATCAAGGTAAAAAAGAGATGAAAGAATTACACTACTAGAGTTAATTAAATAAGTATTCAAATTAATCTTTTGTCACTTTAGTAGTCCTTTTAGGCCAAAATTACTCAATAAGATAATTTTAGAGCTTCATTATTAACAACTTCAACTATATATAAATTTATATAAAGTTTGTATATAATTTCACTAAAAGCCATTTTTGGTTTATAAAACTTACAATTTATTGACCTTAAATAAAAAATCTCAGTAAGTATATGATATCTGACATCAAGAATTAGCTCACATGATAACAAAATGTATAAGTATAGTGTACATATAATAATTGTGTAACAGAGTAAAAAGAAGAAAAACTGCCTCTAATATGTAATCAGAGTAAAATTTTTTAAGTATAAATTATAATTTTTTTAAACTATAATTATCATATGTTGAGATAATACAAAATTTAGATTGGCATAGAATTAAGGATCATACATGAGCAGTGAAATTATTAACAGATAACACAAATAGAGAATTTTAATATAAAAGATTTTCTAAAATTGCATGGTTTATATCACAGTACCATAATTTATAGAGGTACTGTTAAGGCTGACAGGATTCACAATAAAATAAACAAGAATTAAATTAGATATTTTTCAATCCATTCAAGGGAACATCATTGCAGCAGGACCTAGCAAAATTTGCCATGAGTAATAAATTCCAAAATGAGCTGCTGAAGGCTCAAACCCCTCCTGAATCTGAAAAAGGTAATTTATAAAAATCTTGCCAGTTGGGGATTATCTAAATTGGCTAAACCAATTGAAAACAATTGTGCTTAACCATATCCTTTGCATACTGCCATTTTGCTCTAAAAATTAGAATGTTCTCAGTGAACCCAAACCTCTATAATCCTATTATTAAACCTAAATTTAAAAATCAAGGGATCCTCACTTTCATTCAAAGCTTTATCTAGTTGATAACAGAGATTATATCTACATAATAGTAGAGATTTACCTTGAAGTAGTTTATCTCTTGCCAATATATTTACCCTAGAGATAAAAGTATACTAAATGATTTAAAAGAAGCTACCAGCAATTACTAATTGCATAGACTTAAAAGGGCCCAGCCTTTAAATTTAAACAAAAAATCAACACTTGTGTTCTCTGTCAGGTCTCATTTTTAGCTACTTGGTAAAGATATAATTTCACATAAAAAAGCCCAGCAAACACAGCCCTACATCAATGGAAAAGAATATATGTTTAATTAATCAACCATCCTCTGATAAATATGAAGATAGAATTAGCATCTTCAACAGTAGCTGCTTAAGGTAGCTCTAGGAGCGTGGATGAGTATATTTTTTAGCACTAGGTGGTCCCAACCTAATGGGTGGATACAATAATCTAGCATGGATAAGTATTAAGAGATTTTCTTGATGAGGGTCATTGTTGAGTAATTGACTGGACCTAATTGTTGGATATTTGATCATATCAGATATCAGCAATTATGGATCAGGTATATCCTAAGTATATACAAACTTAGGATCTGCAGCCTAGCAATTTTACTTGATAATATTTGACTATAATGACATGGGCTCAAGAACTTTGTTGGTTAGGGCAGACTTAAAATTAAAAAAAACATTTAATGACTCAGGCATGTGGGCTTTGTTGGTCTATATCAAAATTAGTTTTTAATGTTGGTCAAGTTTTTGATCAAATTAATTACTAATTAGTGATATGAATCACCTTGGTATATGCTGCCAATTATATGTGAAAGTAAATCAGTTCAGCTATTTTGAAGATGTGTCCAAAATGCTATCTTAAGAATGATGATGTTGTTTACTCCAATCCTGAGGCTGAGCAGGATGCCCTAAGTTGAAGTATTTGTAGACATTCTTACAAACATTTTACATGGATAAGTGCCATTGAAAATAAAATGTCATGGGTAAGATGTGGTTAACATCAAACCCTATAAATAACCCTCAAGTTAATACTAGTAAAAAATATTTAACTACTAGACTTGTTTATAATTTAATTTATAAACTTTTTGCATTTAGTACTTTCTTTTGTATTAGTTGAATTTTACTTGGGATCAGAAGGTATAGGGTGGTGTGCCATCATCCAAGTAAAATGACAGAGTATACAAATTGAGTACTACCAAGAGGTCATATCTTAAATTTTAAATCACCATCTTGTCTATTGTATCCACACAATAGACGCCCAAAACTTTACCCTACAAGTAGAGAAGAACCAGCTATCAGAATAAAGCCCAAAAATCAACAGTCATGATGATGATTTTTTTACATAATCCAGTTATTTCCCTGTCTGCCAATGTGGTGAGCCAGGCCACCAAAATTAGAAATCTTCATCAACTCATAAGTATAAAAACATCACTCAAACATGTCAATGCTTGCTATACCAACCTTTAGTATGACAGAAAAATTATGCCATCAGGCTGATGAGGCTATCTTTCAACCTGACCTAGGACCTAAAGTTTAATTGAGGCTAGCTGGCCCCTTCATCCTTCTATACACATTTTTCTGAATCTGTTGGGTATTTTAAACCCACTTTTCAAAAAAGTATATGCCTGGAGCTAAAATCATCCAGTCTTATCTATATGTATATGAAAATGCAATAGATGGTGCTACATATCACCAAAAGTGTCACACATGCAGAGCTGCCTTGATAGTAAGGCTCAGGAATCATGATGCCCTACTTAAGGAGTACATAACCTGGCAGAGCTAAAAATTCCTTATACAAGAATCTGGCAGTAACTTATATTATCTAACTGTAAATAGGTATTCATGCAAATCTGCCCTAAGAATGGTAAAACCAACAATGAGTTTTCTGAGCAATTCTATAACTAAGCACAGGACCTCACGTCCTGTGATTGGAGTTAGCTTGGATGCTACCACTGCTGCTGTATTCTTTAAATTTTAGCATAATGCACCCATTATGTTATGTTTACAAAATGTGATATATATTTATAGACCTATACTCAATATTAGGGTGATTAGCCTGGCAGGGTAATCTCTGCTTCCACTCTAGTGCAGGTTTTGTTCAACAGAAGTCAAAAACCTGTGCTGGATAAAAAATCTTGGTGCAATATATTTATCCCAAGGTTGAACCACCTTATTACTTTTTTTATACTCAATATTAAGGAAACCATTATGGAGTTGCCTGAGCAAGAGATGTGACAAGCATCTAACATGGGGAGTCAGGCCCCATTCATGCCATGGGACAGCCCTAGAGATCCAAACCCCACCATGATTATTGTTCCTACTGTGGGATCTTTGAACATCAGGAGGGATCCTGTTGTAAGAAGAAGGCCAAAGAGGCAGAAAAGTAGAGTCAGTATAGGGTGCAAGACACCATCAGCTGACAATACTGTGCCTCATCCTACACCTGTTGCTTTTCAATATGAATGATATATCCTTCCCACTCTGTTAAATTAGATGCCCCAGATCCATCTTTTTCAAATAAAGGTTTAGCTTCCTCTTATTCTGCTCCCCTTGGCCTTCTTCCTCTGGGGAATTCTATTCATCAATCCCCCCATTTTGGTACTGATGTTAACTGGTTGAGGTATTTATCAATAAAGTAAAAACTTTAGCTATAGTTGATATCAGGTTGTCAGTTAATGTCATTCCTCCTGTTTGGTGAAGAAGATAAAGGTTGCACCAGATCAGAAATATATTGTGATTTGGAACCGCAGGCCATTGATGGACTCTATCCATGGGTGCTTACTCCATCCTGCCCCTTTGGTTTAGATAATTGATTGTGATGGCCCCAGTAGTTGTATTAGAGAAGGACAGTTACAAGCTTCTCATTGGCACCAAATTCATTATTGAATATGACACAAAACTAGTTATAAGAAAATTGTACTTCTCTATCATGGGATACCGCATTCCTTTAGCAGTTAAAGACACTCCTAAAGAAAATGAGAAAAAGAAAGCTGTGAGTTTTCAATTGGAATATTTGAACTTTGTTGAGAAGTTAGAGAGATGAGTTGTTGGACCAAGAACTAAATTGCCTCATACTAGTGTTGACGCTCAGAAGGGGATAGATCTATACTCCAATAACTTGGTCATTATTCCCTTAAAAATCCAAATACTGGTGAATACTAGAATTTAAGCTGAATTTCCACAAGATCATTTGTTAGAAATTAGTGGAGACCCTAATCTGGCTTTGTGAGCCTCTTACCTACCTGGGGGCTTTTTGGATCCTGCCTATCAAGGCCCTTTAACCATTTTGATGGCAAATTTCATGGATTGACCTATGCAAATAACTTAGAACCAGCCTTTGTCCTATGTTTGGACCCTACTCGACAATCAAGTTGAACATTTTCAAGGGTTTGGGAATCTATGTGACCTGGAAATTGACAAAGATACCACCATAGGCAAGGTCAAAGTGCAAACAGGTGGCACTCTCACTTCTGAGCAGCAGTGGCAAGTGGATGAACTGATTGAAAGATATACTGATATAAATTTTAAAAAGGTTTTGATAATTTTGGAAAGAGGAAAGGGGTGCGGCATAGAGTGCTTATGAGCAACTCCCCCATTCAACGCTTGACCCTACTGAAAGTCAAAAATTGAAGAATCCCAGATGGCTAATGAACTAAAGAAATTATTGGACGCTGATTTACTCAAGCCTTCCCAAAGTCCATGGGTCTCACCCTTGCTACTTATATGCAAGAAGGATGGGGGCCATTGGGAAGCAATAGTGTTGGGATTTTTGCCCATATTCCCAGCCTTCTAGATTACCAGGAATTGCTAGGGGACAATTCCCTAATGCAAGGAAAATTTAAATTGGTGGACCCTAATTTTGGAGTAACTATGTTTGAGGGATTTTGGGATATTCGCCAGGTCATATCTGTCAGGGATCAATCCAGACAAATACTTAAGATCTCATCAAGCAGAGTTGCTGATGAAATAGGGGCATCTTATAATCATAAACTATCAGGTGTACCAATTGAGATCAGTCAGGTTTCATTACTGACTGATTGGGAATGAGTAGTAAGTTGCAAGGCGAGTGATGCCACCTGCAACTAGCAAATTGATCAGTTTGTGCATGACCTGCCTTATTGGGTAATAAGTCCCATTACCTAAGCAGTTTGCTAGCCAAATATGGTTGATTATCTTGGATCAAGAGGAAAACGTTATGGACACATTTTCTGACTCTTTCCATTTAGATCTTGAGGATGTCTAATGATGAAATCCTAGCCAGAATGGGGAAGACCATCACTGCCAAGATGAGGATGGGTGATTCAACGGCAACAGATGCCATTTCATCAAAGAGGTTTCAACTAAGGGTTAGATGACTGAATCCCCCACTATAAACTCCCTAAGATTTACTATAATAAAAAACAGCATTTAGTAAAAAACAGTAATTACAAGAACAGAGTTATATAGTTTTAATGTTTTTATCTGGTATATAGTTTAAGAAGTAGACTATTATCAGCTTTCCATTGTTCTATTCTTCTCAAGGATATTATAGCTGGGTGCAACAATTGGGAGACTCTTTTGGGAAAAGAGTAAAGATCTGAGCGGGGATCTAGAGAAGAAGGAGAAACAATTGGGGATTGCTGCTAACTGTGTGTTGGACTGAAGAGACTGTCACCAGGGAATCTCAGAGAAGATTGGGTTGGACAGAATGAGGTAATGAATCCCTAAATCAAGACATCTCAAGTATTTAAAGCTTGAATACTGGCTGAGCGTTGGGTCAAGATATAAGAATTCCACTTAAGTACAGATAATAGTCGTCATACTATTATCAACTGATAATATCATATACTATATAATACAGATGAAGTGCACAAGAACCAAACCTGCACAGTAATGAGTTTATTAGGTTTTTTTGCCGATAATAACCAAAAACAGTAAATTTTTATAATTAGATGCTCACTACAGAGGTGTAGTTGAGTTGAAGAACTTATAAGAATGTCATATAAAGATGAGTTATGCTAAATGTGGATGGAGTTAGCCACTGTGAATCAGAATGCCCTAAACTCAGCGGATCATCAGAAATTCGCAGTCTTGGAATAATGAGTCGCTAAGATGGAGGAAGGGATCAATAATGTTGCAAGTTTTGGAAATGAGTTACTTGGAAAAGTAACTTTGTTAAAGAAGATATAAGAGGACATAGTTTGAGAGGTCTTATATCTGAAAACGGAGCAAGAAGCATATCATGTTTGTTTAAGATTTTTCAGCGCTGATATAGAGCAACTGATCAAACAGGTCAAGGAACTTAAAACTCACAAATGTGATTGTGAGCCAATTGTGGCAATTGATGCTGAAGAAAGAAGTTCTTTCATGATAATTGGGAAGTTGAATACTCTAAGGAACATGCTTCCCACTCTTGCTGCCATCTTGGAGATGATGTCCAAAGTCACTACCCAAGTGAGCTGAGTGACTGAATTTAGAGAATTGGCTAGAGATAACTCAGAGAAATTTAAGGAAATGCCAAAATTTCCAATGTTCTATTGGGATAATGCCTCAGCGTTTTTCTGACTGTTTGATATGACCATGTATGGCTATGGGGATCGTCAAAAGGCGTTGACGGTCATGAATTACCTAGACACTGACTTTCATAACTTAGTGTTACCACACCTGGAGGGGGACAGCTGGTCATATGTGGAGGCAAAGGTGGCCATCATGAAGGAATTTGGGAGTCCAACATGCATGTCAAAGTGCAAACAGGAGTTTATGGAAATCTAATTCCATAAAGATAAGTCTTTAACAAGCTTTGCGGATAAGTTCTACCAGGAGTTGCAAATCCTGGTTGGAGCAAAGGTACTGGATGACTTCAATGCCAGACTAGCTTACAAGCGGCCCTGCGGCCCTATCACAATCTGCACCAAATGATGTCTTCCATATTCACGATGGAAATAACTACCTCTCAAATGGTAGATAAATTGATAATTTTGGGAGCAACCTTTGATGCCCCAAACAGAAGTTTCAAATCTAATCTGGTTCACAATTCAAATCCCACAAGGGGGAACAAAGGTGCTAAAGAGACAAACAGCTAAACCGTGCTGGGAATAAGCCCAAAGAATTCAGACGGTTGAATAAGAAGGAAAAGGACTGCTATTAATGCGGTGGAAAAGGACATTTCACCATGCACTGTAAGAAGCCAAAGGATCAAATCAATGTGGTCCAGGTAAAAGAGTCAGCTGCCACCAAGGAATCAGGAAAAGGGCCCACAGCCTAGATGTGGAACAGTCTAGAGCTGCGGAGAAGCCTGTTCCTCCTGACATCATGACTGAGGAAATTGATATCTGTGATCTGTTCGTGGATGAAGACATTCAGGATCAGCTGTATCAAGTGGTCAATTTGGATGTAAATGCAGTGACCAAATCTGGGATGAAGGGAATTTACCCTGAGATAATCAAGAAAGATGCCAAGCTGTATGCCTGACAACTGGTGGATAAGATTTAAACTGCCAAGAATCCTGAAGAAATATCTGAAGTCCAATTGGATGAGGCCAATTTGTTGATCCCCCGCAGTGCAGTAAAGGAATCATTTTCTGATTTATTGGCACAAAATTATTCACACCTTCGATTTGGCTAATAATATGCTATACACTCAGTAAACACTTTATTGCAATACTCAAAGTGTACATATATAGACATACAAGCGAATTGAGTGCGGGTGAGGGTGATTGTCAACAGTGGAGCACCCATCAACATTGTCTCAACCAAGCTGGTAAAGAGGATGAAGATCTCGCCAGACTTGGAACATAAGAAGGAGTATGGGACAGCTGGTCTGAATACCACCATATCCTGTGGAGTGTATAGCGCTTTGTCACTATGATTTGGGTAGTTGGTGGTATCTGCGCCAGCAATAGTTTTGGCCAACCAAAACTATGACATTCTGATCAGGACAGAATTTCTATGCAATTTTATAGCTAAATGTAACTTTGAGAATAATACATTTACCATATTGGGTCAGACGTTATCATTGGTATAACAGAAGGATGGTGAATCTCCGCTGAATAGGAGAAACAACTTCATCAATTTAATATAAAATGACAGCATTGTCCTGATTCAATACCAATCAGTTGATAAGAAGTGATGAGAAATGCTGATATAAACCTAGAGAACTGGGGAATTCCACTGAGGATCAAGAATGAGAAGACCATACTACCAGGATCGCAGATGATAGTTGACACAGGGTTGACATTGGAGATACCTGAGTTGTTGTATGAGGAGGTCAGAAGCCCCTGGAAGAAGTCCAGAGTAGAGCCTTGGGTGGCTCCTTGGCTAATAATGCTGGGCCATGGAGAAATTCGAGTTCTTCTGGCAAATTTAAGTGAAAAACCAATGAAGATTAGGAAGAATTAGATCATTGCGTTTGAGCATCTGATCCTGACGGCTGAATTGAGGAAATTCCACGATTTTGGGACTCTTGATGAGATGGGATTACCGGCTGGGGTAACTGAGATCATCAACCTATTGGTTGATTGAGAGCAACTTGCTGATCTGTCAGAAGGCCAGCAAGAGGAGGTGCTTGAATTGTTCAAAAAGTATCAGGAAGTATTTGCTCAGGATGACCATGATTTGGGATATGCAAGAGATGTGATCCACAAGGTTGACACTGGGGAAAATTTGCCAATCATGATGAGACCTATCTGATGATCAAGAGCAGCTGAAGCAGTAGTGGAAGATGAAATCAGCAAACTAGTGAAGCATGGGCTTCTAGTTCCATCATCAAGTCCCTGGGTGAGTCTGATCCTAATTGTGAAGGAAAAGGATGGCTCCGCCCAGGTGGTGATTAACTACTGAAAGCTGAATAAGATTATTAAGAAGGATTCATATCTCCTACCAAGAATTGATAATGCGCTAGACCAATTGGGAAAAGCAAAATATTTCTCCACAATGGATCTGATCTCAGGATATTGGCAAATTGACTTTCCAAAAGAAGACGAGGAAAAATATGTGATTATTTTTGCGCAGGGGTTATAACAACCAACGAGGATGTCACAGGGTCTATGTAATGCACCTGCAACGTTCCAGAGGGCCATGGATGCTATACTGAGCAACTTGATATTGTCGTGTGTCCTGTTACACTTGGATGATATCAATGTGTTCAGTAGGACGTTTACTGATCACCTATACCACTTGGAAGAAGTATTAAAGTGACTGTCCGTGGCTAATCTGAAGATTAAGCCAAGGAAGTGTCACTTCTTCAAAAAAGAGTTGAAATATCTGGGATTTTGATCAAATAAAGTGAATTTCAGCCACAAGCTCAGAAGATAGAAGCCATAGAACGGATGGCTGTGCTAAGGAGTGTCTGAAACATCCAAGTGCTCCTTGGGTTGGTCAGATACTACAGAAGATTTACTTAGGACTTCGCCCAAATAGCCAAGACCTTATTCCATCTGTTGAAGGATTTAAAAAAAGGATCTGTATGGAATGAAGAAGCACAGGATTCCTTTGATGAGCTACGCCAGTATCTAATAGATTCTCCAATTTTGAAATATCCAAATTCTGATCAGGAGTTTATTATACAAACTGATGCTTCATTGATGGTGATTGGCACCATACTAAGCTAAGTAGATGAGCTTGGGTATGAACATCTGGTGGCATATGTGAGCTGGATAAACTCAGCTGCTGAGAGGAACTACACTGTAACTGAGCGTGAATGCCTTGTGGTCATTTATGCCTGTAAGCAGTTTTGGGTGTATATCCACAGAATGCTCTTTAAAGTGGTGACGGACCACTCTTTGTTGCATTGGCTCCATAATTTGAGAGAACCAGAAGGAGGACTGGCCCAACGGGCACTTAATATACAGGCTTATGATTATGAGATTGTCCACCAAGTGGGGGCTTCTCACCAGAATGTGTATGGCTTATCACGGCTACAATGGTCCAGATGGTATACCCGCAGGTGGATGAGCTCTTCCAGAGAATGGTCAATGGAGAAATTGGGAACAAACCCCTAGAAATCCAAGGTGAACTTCAAAAAGCAATGGAAAACACTGAGACCATGGATGACCAAGTGTTTAAGATGATTAATGGAAAGCAGTTATTATTCCTGAAGCTGTCAGAAAGAGCAGCTATTGTTCAAGCCGCTCATAAGGTTGTCAGGCATGTAGGCCTAAGAAAAACAACCAATCATATTCACCATTACTACTGGGAGTCAATCAACTAAGATGTTGCTGACTATCTAGCTTGTTGTGTGGAGTGCCAGATGAACAAGCCACATAAGAATACAACTGGATACTGACTGGTCTGCCCTGGATTTGGCTGGCATGCAGTGTTCATTAATATATGGGACCGCTGATGATGAGCACAGGGGAGTCAAGTATATAATAGTTGCCATTGACCATCTGACGAGATGGGTTGAGATGAAGGCCCTGGTGAAAGTAGATGCTACCAGCACCGCAAAGTTCATCCTGGATCAAGTAGTATATTGACATGGATGTCCTCAGGTCCTGCTTAGCGATAATGGAACAAACTTCATGTCTCATGTGATCCCACAATTGAATGAGATAATGGGGATCTGAGGAGTCATGTCTTTACCCTACTGGCCAGAGACAAATGGATTGTGTTGTGAAATCAAAAATGGGCTCCACTAGTGTGCCAGGCCAACCAGTATGAAGACTGGTGGCCATTTTCTGTATTGCCTTCATTGACGTACCAACCCCTGCAAGTCCTGTATCCAACACACCAAACCACCAATGACTTCACTTTTAGCCCCAGGCGTCCTCAGCATGTGCCCCAGAAAGTCCTGCCCCCTTCCTGGGCAGCTCAGGCTCTTCCGCACTGACCCACCCTCATGACCCTTTACCAACCCATCTGGGCATGCCCAGGTGAGTCCATCCCCCTTCTTGGCCAGCTATGGCACCTCCCGCGCTGCACCCCTCTAGGATTGGTGGACTGTCAGCTCATCCGCTGGTAGCCAGCTGGCCAGGTTCCCACAGATTCCTATAAGGAGGGGGCATGGGAGCTGGCAGCAACAGCCACTCCAGGCGTGATCACCTGCACCTATTGGGGATCCCCAGTCCTATATACTCTTACTCTAGATGCTCTAAGCCACTATCAAATAAAAGAAAGATTGGTGCAAGAGAGATGTTTATTAGGAGGAAATGAACATCTATTTATACTACTTTCAGGGCTACTGCACCCAAGTACTCTTTGGCCAATCAACTACCAGAAAACCCATCAGCCTTTTAATGCCATAACTCTATCAGATTGTTTCTTCATTCATTCATACTTCATAGCTATCCCCAAGATCTGCTCATCTGATCAATGAATATTAAATTAGGTCAATCCATCCTCAGCATAAGTTGCTGGTTAAAAGCATATAAATTTGTATTTAAATAGAACTTTGAGCATCCTTGGCATGAGTCGCTGGTGCTCCAAATTAGTTTCAAATCCTAAATGATTGATAATGAATACTTCAACTTTTCTCCAGAAAATCCCACAATCATTCTTATGGAAGTTGGCACAGGGATAAGATTCTGCCAACTCAAAGTCAAGCTATCATACTCGTTGTTAGATGCTTGTAAATGAATACACCAGCTTTCCGCCATAACTTCCCACAATCACCACGATTTGATAGTCAGCGTTGAACTGGGAATACACTGACCTAAAATGATTATTATTTTTTATAAAATTAAATAGTATCAAGCTAGGTGATTAGCTGGCATATATGCCTGACTAACCAAAACCCCTAATTAAAATACTATTGGAAGGATTTATCTGGTTAAAATCCTAACAGACTGGTAGAAAGAGTGAATAGAACACTGGCTGTGACGCTGAGGAAGCTGGTTGCAGGAAGAACTTCCACATGGGGAACATACTTGAGTTTGGTGATGTTCGCCTACAATATCAGTCATCATATGGTGATGGGAAAAATGCCCTTTGAGTTGCTATATGGGAGGAAGGCCGCATTGCCACCAATTTTATACTCAGTTGTGGAACTAACATCAGGGATGAGTGCAGAACAGTACTTGAACTGACTGACAAATATCCTAATTGATATGCAATTGCAAGAATTTGATACTACATTGAAGAAAAGGATACAAGAATAATTGACAGATGATAAGAACCAACTGGCCTTAGCAGAATATCAAATAGGCAAAAGAGTAGCCTATTGTGATATGCATAGTTTTAGAAGAAACAAACTAGATGCATTGTGGTTGGGTCCATTTGAAATTATCGCCAAAATGGCAACTGACGCCTACTCCATCAAGAATCTCTTGGATGGAAGAGTTGTAAATTGAGTCCATGATAAGTATCTGAAGTGATGGATTGAGGAAAAAAACAGAAGAGTTCTCAATTGACCAACGAACCATTAAGTTGGTCATGTCCAGAAGATTAGGCAAGCCCAAAAAAGGATTTCTGAACCATAGAAAACTGGCAGGTTATAGTGGCCAGGACCCAGTTTGGGGGAAAAATAAAAAGATGGACCGCTGAACTGAAACAAGGTTAACGCCCGTGGATAAAGAAGAATAAAAACAACAGATTAATAAAAGATATTAGAAAAAATTATAAACTGCATAGAAAAAAACCAATATAATTTTTATAATTTTTATTTTATTAATTGTCCTCAATATGGGATGATTCCACCTATGTTGCCTCTTGGGGAGGGAGGATGTAAGTCTTGGGGACCAGCCCCTACAACTGGAAAGGGAGCAGCATCCCTTTCAGACCAAAAGGGGGCTAAAGGCCCAAGTGGAACCCCTATCGCAGTTGAGCAACCTGGCGCATGTGGTTGATGAGCGCTGGGTGACTGCCCTTCCTCCTAGAGATATTCAGATCTCTCCCCTCCCCCCCTCCCCAACCCTGGTAAAATTAATAGAGGGGACCTGCCAGGAGATTATGCAGGCCAGGGGCCATGGGCGGCCCCCTGGGACCCCTCACTCACCAGGGGAAACTTACCAAAATTTTAAAGAAACAGCCAGTGTTAGTATTATAGCCCGGTCTGCCAATTCTGGGCTAATGGAGCTGGTCTGGACTGGTCATGTCCAAAAATTAGATCAGAACTCGATTTGGGTTTTGAACCAGGCTAAAATTGACTCAGACTAGTTGCCCCTACCCCCTGGAACAGATCTTGGAAGTATGGATTGCGTAGACAATCAAATCAAGAGTTCAGACTGGGTTGTGGACAACTGAGCACCAAGGCCACAGCCCCCCAGGATGAATCCGGGAAATCTGAACTGCATGAGTAGCCTGACTCAAATGGTCAAGGCCCAGATTAGTACCATTGACCTGGTCTGGCCCCAAAAATTCAGGAAAATCTGCAAAAGTTTTTTTGACTTTTGCCAAGATTTTGGGCACCCCTCCGCCCCCCACCCACCAGCCAACCAAACCCCATCGCCAATCCCCAATCACCCAATCCCTCAGCATCCCCACTATGCAATTTGCCCAATACTTAAGGCAACTGCCCTGCTGATGGGCAGTTGTCAGTTCATTCTTTATTCTCCCCGCACTTTGCAATAAAATAAAGCTGAATACCCTGAACGCCTTGCCGCAGACTCCACCTGTTTGTTTTCTTGTTCAAAATTCCGCCAATCAATCCAGAAAAGTATGCCGCCACCCAAATAGTCATCCCAATGATTGCTAAATGGGTCATCCCGTTGCTTGACCCCACCACACAGCATGATTGTATCAATGGTAAACTGCCTCATTCTCAATGACAGAGTCGACTCTCTGTCCATCTTCACATACCTGTCAAATGTGAACCCATCCGTTCACTTCACCATTAAATTTTCTGAGAGTGCTCCCCTATCAGAGAAGCCTCAGGGCGCCCCAGCCCCAATGCCTGCGAGCTCAACCCTACACCTGGCTCATCTGCTGCTAATCCCACCCACCTAAGGGCCCCAGAGTACCCCAACCAAGGGGGACTCAGCCCTAATGCTCGTCGCAGGTCCATTTTCCCCTCTGACAGCACCCCTGTCCACGTGGTGGGCCCTGTGCCGCCCCTCTCTGGTGCACAGACTCACCTACTCATAACCAAAGGCCAGCAACCGCGCACCCTGGAGGAGTTGTCATCATCCCCGACTCTCCCGCCCTTGGGGGTTGCCCCTGCAAGACTCGCAGTTGCCCCCATTGCAACCATCTGGTTTGCCTTGGGAGCTTTTGGTACATCTATAAACATTTACTTTCCTCACATCCCCACTAGATCCCCCTTCTTCTAGTCACATGGACCGCTGTGCCCTTGGCATTCTGGGCTCTCCACTGGGTGCTCACTCACTCCAA